>VZRM01005251.1:0-31328 GCA_013397955.1 Grantiella picta
CATCCTGCATCCCCCTCAGCCCGTCCTGCATCCCCTGCAAAGTCTTCAAGGCTCAGTGTCTTTGCAGAAAAGCCTCCCTTGTGCAGCACTTGTCGTGGTGTAGTGAGCTGGTTTTTGTCAGCTCAGCTGTAGTAATGGTCCATGCAGCTGGTTTTAGGCTGCTGTCCCTCCCAGGTAAAATGCATTGGGCTGAATGACTTCCAGGAGGGGTCTTTGTAGTTAAATCCCTTGCAGGAAGTTTGCTGGGGTGTGTTGTAGTCTGTAATGGGATGTGCTGGGGTTTAGAGGCACCCCTGAGTGTGGGAAATGTGTGGCTTCTCCCTGTCCTGAGCACAGCCACCCCTCTGAAACATTAAACTCTCAAATTCACTTGTTTCTGTGTTCACTTCAATTTCCTATCAATGGCTTTTCTTTACTATGTTTGTGGATCTATAATGTGTTTGTAATACAAGTTCCTCATCTTTTTATTGCAGATTTGTTGGAAGAATTATCATCTACAGAAGCAATCAAGAGCCTGTAGCCAGGTTGGTCTTGCAGCTGTCTGCTGGTCCTCCTCAGAGGGCATCTACAGAGAATTTCAAGGATCTGAGCTTGTGCTGCTATAATTTGTTGTTGTTTTTCTTTCTTCAACCATTCCAAATCTTTCATTCTAAAAGGAGGCTTCCCTTCTGCCATCCTGTGATTTGTTTGAGTCCCTCTTGGGGAAGCAGTGCAGGACCACCTGGTAATGTCCTGCCCTGCTGATGAGGAACGAATTTACCAGGCAATTACGAAATATTGTTATTCAAGTGAAAGCAAAAACTTAAACATCAATCAGAGCGTTTCAGGGAAAAAATGAGCAAGTAATGTTCATAAGCCATCAAAACAAGCTGGCTGTCACCAGAGCATGTTGGGTGTGTTTTGTGCTCTGCTGGGTCTGTTCATACCCTAGAAGCATCAGAGGGTCACTGGGGGTTTCAATGAGAAATAAAAGGACAAATGGGGCTATCAGCTTTGGTGCCATTGATTGACTGGGCTGGAATGGATAGGTTTCTGATGATTTCAACATTGCATTTTTATAGAAGTACTGGACAGACTAAATCTGAATATTTTGTACTTACTCCTCAAAGGCTTTACTGAAAATGCCACCATAAATGTGGAACTTTGAGCATTGGGGATAGTATTTGTAAAATAAAACGGAAATGTAAGTATATAAAGAGAAAAGCAAACTCAAGCAAGGCCCAATTTAACATACAAATCATGTAATTAGATCTAAGGAAACTGTGTTTATTATCTGTTTCTGATTCTAATTTATAAAGTGGTTTGAATGTTCTTTGACTGATGTAATGCTGTAATTTCTTTTGTGTTTAGGTCTTTGGGTCCTGAAAACCTGTTGTTGAAAGGTGCTACCCTCAAAAATACCAAGAAGATTTATGGTGAAGTTATTTTTATTTACTTAAATAGTTCTGATTTAAACATACATATGTTTATATAATAAATTACAAATGTAGATGTTCACTACTAAATCTGGAGAGGGAACATACTTCTCTCCAGCCTCTCTACCTGGGCTGTACTGCTACAGCTGTCATGCAGGCTGATTGTGAAGTGGCCAGAGGGAAATCGGGAGGCGCTGGTCTTACCTGAGGTGCTCTGGTGTATTAACACGATCTGCACAGCTGGGCAGCAAGTTTTTCTTTTTGCCTGAGACATGATGAGCAAGGAGTTGTTCCCAAATGCTTTGCTGGGAATGTGCTGGGAGCAGAGTCTGACACTGGTGATGGAGGGTGACAGCTTGATGGGAGACTGATGCCTTTTCTGACTGGGTGTGATCCACGGGCTCCTGCTCAGTGCTCTGAGATCCATGCAATCACATTCCTTAGCAGCCTCAGAGGTTTCTGTAGCTGAGCAGTCCTTGGGCAATGCCTGCCTTCAGCTGGGACTGCAGTTGGATGTAAACACCGATGGCCCTGATGGCCAAGTGCCAGCTGGATCCCTCTGGGGCTGCGAGTCCCTTATGAGCCCTGCTTTGGTACCCTGCAGGAGTTGCAGTCTATACTGGAATGGAAACAAAAATGGCTTTGAACTACCAAGGGAAATCTCAGAAACGGTCTGCAGTAGAAAAGTGAGTATTTATGTTCAGAAAAAAATCGCTAAAACCTGTTGGGTTTAGTTCTGTGTTTAATGGATGATTTGTACAGAAATAATCCCCTAATCTGCTGCCTTTTGTTTCAGATGCTCTCTGATTGCATAGAAAAATCTGAGTATTTGATAAAGCGTATCTTGCAAGAAGCAACATCATTTAGTAGCTTTTTTTAGTTAAAAACCAAAATTAAGAAATGTTAAAATATATGAACCTGACCCTGAGTATCAGCAGTGTCAAAAGCACTTGTTCTGTAATTCCCTTCTTAAAAGTAAGGAAGTTTTGTTCCTGTCTATTTATATGATTTTCTTTAGGAAAATAGTTGCAAGAATTTTAAAAAGAAACCTGTTTTTCAGATCTATCAACGCTTTCTTGATAGTGTATTTGTGCATCCTGTTGGGCAAGGCCACTGTGTGCACCACTCTGAAATACGTCTGGCAGAGCAATCCATTTAATGATGAGCCTTGGTACAACGAAAAGACTAAAAAAGAGAGAGAGACGTTCAAGGTAAGTGGATTTGTATTTCAGCACCTCCTCCAGCTTTACTTACTCTGTTTTATTTAATCTGATAGTGCCTGCTGCCAGCCCTGTGAGTCCTGTTTGCTCAGGAAACTGTTGTTGTTTCCTTCAGTCTCTCCTGCTGTTCATGTTTCTTTTGTGCCTCTCTCATGCTTTGCACAGTGATATTTGTGTGGAGCAGGGCAAAGCATAAATAAATACTGTGTAATATAGCAATGCAGCTGATTTATCCTGGGTCCTTATCTGAACTCCAGCTATCTTTCAGCTCTGAATAGATAAACTTAAATTGAGGCCATGTCAACCAGTTTCTTAAACTTGCTGAGACGTGGGCAGTCAAGCCTGAGAGAGGGAGCAGTGGAAGTTTGTAGAGATCTTTATTTGATGGGTTAGTGAGGAGGACTCACAGGGATGTCACTGCCTCACTTGTACCCTTGACTGGTCTCAAGCCACCTGCTCCCTTTTTCTAGTGACTTGGGGTCAGGATGAGCCTGTAGCAGTATATTCTAAAGAGGAACATGCTTGGATAAAACATTGTTTTGGTCAGGATGAAACAGTGAGATGTACTTGTATGTTATAACATGGTAGATCTGCAGAAGACAGTGAGATTTTCTGTGCCAAAGGAAAATGGGATTTAGCCTTTTATTTTACTGTATTCATTTTCATGCTGTTTTTTTCTATTTAACCTTAGAAGAAAAGCTGTTTAGAATCCCTGAGGTGTTGCTGTCAGCTGCCCCTGTGTCCTGACAGCCACAGCCTGCATCTTCTCCTCTTTCCTTTGCAGGTCTTGCGGATGTTCACAGACTTCCTGTCCTTTATGGTCCTCTTCAATTTCATTATCCCTGTCTCCATGTACGTTACAGTGGAGATGCAGAAGTTCTTGGGCTCCTTCTTCATCTCTTGGGACAAGGAGATGTATGATGAAGAAATACAGGAGGGAGCATTGGTGAACACCTCGGACCTGAATGAAGAGCTCGGGCAGGTCAGAAAGTGCTGTGTTTGCATCTTTTTGGATGAAATGGGGATGAAAATGCCCTCCCTGCTGGAACCCTTGTTGTGGCAATCCCTCACGGTCCCCTCAGGCCACAGCTTCACCTGCTTTGGTGGCACTTTTCCATTTAATGTGATTCCACTCTCTCTGTGAAACAGATAAGGTTATAAATAGTGCATGAAAGAGCAGGAATTGGGTCACACCAATTGTTTCCATATTGGGGAATATCAGGCGCAGTGCTCTGCGTGTCAGGGTGCTTTGCTTTCACTGCTTCAATTAAAAATTAAAAATCCTGTGTCTCTTTGAGGATTAATGGAAATGTCTGCCCAGTCATCTCCCGGGGCGTGCAGAGCACGTGCAGCTGTGCTGCTGCTGCTCTGCTGGGGCACCCAGACAGCTCAGGCTTCCCTTTCTGATCTGCACCAGGAGAGACGAGTGCAGGGGATGTGTAGTGCCTACTGCTTTCAACTTTGCTTCAAAAACAATAAATAAATAAATAATAAATAAAAATATACTCGGAGTAGCAATTAGCTAACTGAAATACAGCACCAAGATGAAAATCCCCCAAAGGAGGCAGCAGACCTGCAGCAGCAGTTCCATGAGCACTAGGGCTATAGCAGAGGACCCGAGGAAGAGGATGAGGGGAAAATGAAGAGCCTGGAGATAGATTTTATGTCTTGAAAAGGTACCTCCTGCCACCTCTGCAAAAAAAGCAAAGGAGCTGCTCTAAGGAGCAAAGTAGAAGAGCTACACAGTGGTGTAGTGGGGCACCTGCTTCGTTTTTCAGGGTCAGGTTAGGATAGCAGCAAAGTACTCTCCAGCATTGGCACAAATGCGCTAAAATGCCCCAGCCTCTGTTTTTGGGGGCTCCTTCCCCACCCTGGAGGCTGGGGTGCAGCAAGGCAGCTCCTGGTGTTTGCAGGTGGAGTATGTGTTCACGGACAAAACCGGCACACTGACGGAGAACAGCATGGAGTTCATCGAGTGCTGCATCGATGGGCACAAGTACAAGGACTGCATTTCAGAGGTGGATGGCTTCTGTCAGTCCGACGGACCCCTGAAATACGGCAAAGCTGAAAAGGTAGGAAATGTGCGTGCTGTTGGCTGTCAGGGTGTTGTGGCCAGCTCTGGCTGGGTGGTGGCACTGAGCTGGTGACAAGCCCTCCCTCCCTCCTGCCCAGAGCCGTGAGGAGTTGTTCCTGCGAGCCCTCTGCCTGTGCCACACGGTTCAGATCAAGGAGGCAGACCAGGTGGATGGGTTGATGGCACATCCAGAACGCAAATACACCTACATCTCCTCTTCCCCGGATGAAATCGCTTTGGTGAAAGGTGCAGAAAAGTAAGAATGTGAAGCTGTTGGGTTTTTAATTCCCTCTCTCTGGTGGGAGGAGGGAGGGAGGTGAGGGTGATCTGAAAGTGATAGACCCCTTTCCACAGTCTCTCTGGTTAAGATGTTGTGATAGCAATGCTGAACCTGACCTGCAGCCCTGTGAAGCCATGTGAGCCTGTGGGTTCAAATGAGCTCTCTGTTAAAAGGATGCTCTGTAAAGAATCTTCCCCGAGCAGCTCCCTGGGAGGCCTTGGTTTGCACTCACTGAGAGCAGCCCCAAGGTGCTGCAGTGCCCAGGTGTGGCAGAGGCTTCTTTCCCAGAGCCCACATGGCCTTGTGCTTTAATCCCCTGGAAACAGACCAGTTACCATGTGCATATTGCAGTGAAATTGTTTCCTTGCCGTGTAGTGGCAAAAGTGACCATAGGATGGTTACTTTTGTCAGCCCCACATTTGAATCCTGCCAGAGATGCTCAAGGCGAGCTGGATGGGGCTTTGAGCAACCTGCTCTAGTGAAAGACATCCCTGCCCAAGGCAGGGGTTTGGGACTAGATGATCTGTAAGATCCTGTCCGTTCAGTGATTCTCTGCTCTTGCCAGCCCCAGGTTTTAGGTGCAGGCTGTTGCAGCTGCATACACTTGCTCGTGGCTTGTAAATCTGCCAGAGACCCAGTGGAGCATGTCCAGAGGCTCTCAGTGTGTGCAGTCCAGTGCCCAAGCTCTCCAGGTGATGGGAGCAGTGCCAGAACGTCCTAGCAGGCTCTGCATGGAGTGAGCAAACATCCAGCCCTGCTCCTTAGCTCGGCCTCACTCGCTGCTTTGCTCTCCCCTGCAGTGCAGAAGCTGAAATGAGAACATTGTGATGTGTAATATGTGCCAATGGGTGTTTTCAATGTTGTTCTGTCCTTTTGTTTATTGACAGGTATGGTTTCACTTTTCTAGGACTTGAAAACGATTTCATGAAAATACGAAACCAAAAGAATGAGACTGAGATGTAAGTGCTGCTGGGGCTGCTGAGGAACAGGGCTGCTCTCCTGCACCACTGTCACCTGGCAAAATTGAGTTTGGTCAACCTGGCAAGGTCAAAGCTGTTCTTTGAGGGCTCTCAGACCGTGCTGACCTGCCCCAAAACTTCTGTCCCCTTTACAAAGCACAGCACATCAAGGTCTAGGCTAAAAGACTCACTTGCAAAAATCCGTGGGTGGTTTACTGATGTCTAAATTCAGGTTCCTCAAGAGCCTGCAGTGCTTTGTATGTATCCTTCATCTGTGCCAGGCTGTGCAGGTAGCTTCTGGGATTCACGGGGTGGCTGCTGACCTTCTGGGCAGTGGCTGGGGCTCACAGCAGGATCCTGTAAGCCTAAACTTGTGATATGGCTCCATTCCCTGTAACCCTTTTCCCCTCAAGAGCTGAAAATAGGTTTTACCCTGTGCTCACAGCCTGGTGGACATCTGGCAGTCACTGACCTATTCCCAGCACTGCCCAAAAACTTGCCACCACAAGCAAGTTTCACTTCTTCCATCCCTTCTGAAGAAACTTCTTGTTTAAATGGGAGGCTCAGTGTTACTGCTTGGGGTGTGTGGTGGTCTATTCCCTGCTGAGCTCCTGCTCAGTCTGGGGTCTTGGTGCTCTGGTGGGTACCCACACCCTCAGTCCTGTGCTCAGAGCACCACTGGATTACTGGAATTTGGGGTTTTTCCTCCAATTTCTTGTGCAGTAGCTGTAAAAAGTACATTCCTTAGTGGGTGATGCCACTTGGGTGTATTGATTTCTGCAGTTCATTGTTAGTGATTTTGTCTCAAATAGTTATTTTTCTATTTTTCATTTGCTGAGTCAAAGCCTTTTTCTGTTTTTTTAAAGGTACCAACTTCTCCACGTGCTGAACTTTGACCCTGTCCGTCGCCGCATGAGTGTCATTGTGAGAACCACCACAGGTGCAGTCACAGTGCATTTGTGGACTCTGATAGCTGTGTGCACAGCTACAAAACTCCTCCTTATCCCTGTAACCCAGAGAGGCCTAGCTGTTAAGTTTTCTAAGCTGCTCTGACTAAATTCTGTACTCAGTCTGGTTGCCATAGAGTTAATTTTCCTTCATAGCAGCTCTTTGGGACCAACAACAGACCAGGGGATTAGAATAGTGACTCATGGAGAGCTCTCTGCCTGCTTTGTTCCAGACTAGAGCATGTGAGAATGTCCCCTGGGTGGGATGGGGTTTCATGGGAATAACAGACAAAAATTCAGAGGTCACCATCCTTCTCAAGTGTCAGCCCTGTGAGGTTTGGGATGCTGGTTTTACCCTCTCTGGAAAGGTTGCCAAGGCTTACAAATTGGAAATCATGTCCAGCCTGATGCAGAAAACTTGCTCAGAAGCAGGTAGGGACACCCCAAGTCTCAGCCAGGTCAGACAAAGGTAATTCACAGCCTGGTGAAAGGCCATTTTTGGTAGGCAGTCAGGTTTCTAGCAGTTCCTTCTTTAGTCCTGCCAGATTTCTTCATCACTTGCTTGCTATTGACGTCGTTAAGTCTTTCTACAGCTTGTGAGTGCTATAAACTATTTATAATTTGCTTTTAGGAAAGTTGCTTCTCTTCTGTAAAGGAGCAGACTCCTCTATTTTTCCAAGGGTGCAGCAAGAAGAAATCCAACAAACGAAAGTCCATGTGGACCGCAATGCTATGGTGAGCACCCAGATGGAATTTGGCTGCCTCCTGGGGTCAGGAAAGCCTTATTCCAAAAATAGGGATGTGGCCTTGCTTTGGAGGGAAGTGTTGAAAATGTGAGTGTCACTTCTCATTGTTTTGATGGAAGGCTTCTTTCCTTTTCTGTTTTGTTGGCTTCCACCTTTATTTGATACACTTATATGGTCTCCATAACAGTTGTATCTGAGCATCTCCCAGGCAAGTTAAAAATAGAAGTAACATCAGCAGCCTGGTCCCAGCTTTCCCTGCTGGATGCACACTCTCAGCCCTGGTCCTTCTCTTAGTTTCTTTTTGCCATATAACCTTCACATAACGAGCAGAACCATGATTGCTCTGATGGGAAGAAGTTATTGTATAAACAGAGAAAATTGTTCTTTTGACACAAGCCAACAAATCGTCCTTGCCCTGAGGGTCAGTACTGCCAGAAGCACTGATGGTACACAAAAGCACTAACCCAAAAGTGAGGAGCTGTAAAAAGTCTGGATGAAGGGCATTTGTCAATTTTATTTTCTTTCCCTCCTGCTGCCAGGATGGCTACCGAACGCTCTGTGTGGCCTTCAAAGAGCTAACTCAAAAGGAGTATGACAAAATTGACAGACAGCTCAGTGAAGCCAAGATGGCTCTGCAGGACAGGGAGGAGAAGATGGCCAAGGTTTTTGATGACACAGAAGCAAACATGCACCTGATTGGGGCTACTGCTGTGGAGGACAGGTAAAGAGGTGACTCCAGCACCAGCAATGTGGTTTCTCTGTGATGCTTTGTGGCCCTGACTTGCCGTGGTGGATTGAACAGTCACGGAGATGCTGGCAGTGCCCAGGGCAATTAATTACGCCATGGCACAACCCATTTCACAGTGCCCTAGTTGTGGTAAATTGGCTGGTGTAGTAGGAATTGGGACTTATTAATGAAACTACAGAAATACTTGCACTTCTAGAGAGTGAATTAAGCACACAGCATTAATTTGCACATCAAAACAATTTCAATTCCACATTCAGTTATAGTGACTGCAAGTGTAAATTAAACTCTTCTGTGAAGCCTAAGAATCAAGAGTATAAAGCAGTGATTTCTCTTTTTGCCTGCAAATAAAAATTCGGTATTGCTGGCTTGTGATCCGAATTCCTGTGGCAGTATGTGAAAAGCCAGTTAACTTCTCCTGAGCTGGTATTTCCTACCTGCAGACTCAGGGGTACGTGCGTTAGGTGTGGACCAGCCTGAGCAGTGATGTTTGCCTTCTGCTTGCAGGCTGCAGGAGCAGTTGGCAGAGACGATTGAAGCTCTGCACGCCGCTGGCATGAAGGTTTGGGTGCTGACAGGAGACAAGATGGAAACTGCCAAATCCACCTGCTACGCCTGCAGGCTCTTCCAGACCAGCACCGAGCTGCTGGAGCTGACGGCGAGGACGGTGGGTGAGAGTGAGAGGAAGGAGGATCGGCTCCATGAGCTGCTGCTGGAGTACCACAAAAAGCTGATTCAGGATGTTCCCAAAAACCGGGGAGGTCTCAAGAGGTAAGTGAGCCAGAGGACCCGGCTATGTGCATTTGAGATGCAAATTGGGCAGAGAAATAGGACCGTGCTGTGGCCCTGGGGACTTGGTTAGTGCAGACACTGTGACCGGTTCCTTTGCTTGGCTCATCATCTCTAGTATTAGTCGGCTTTGAACTTAATTGCGCTCTTCCTTTAGTGAACGGCATGTGTTAAGTCTAAGCTTTTTAAATTGCTAAGCCCCAAAAAATGGATGGGGAGAAGATTGACCCAAAACCAATTTTCTTTTCACTAAGATTGTACAAGCAGCTAGGTTGACTTCTTAGCCTGATTGTGTTTCAAGTGTGTTCCTTGTTGTGCCCCAGGAGCTGGACGTTGAGTCAAGAGTATGGACTGATCATAGACGGCTCGACGCTGTCGCTGATACTCAACCCTTCTCAGGACTCTGGCTCTAGCAATTACAAAAGCATATTTCTCCAAATCTGCTTGAAGTGCACTGCAGTCCTTTGCTGCCGGATGGCTCCGTTGCAGAAAGCACAGGTATTTACCCCTCACTGACTGAAGCACGTCACTGGGTGATGTGACACACGCTGAATTCATCAGCTGGGACTTGACCTGATCATCTTAATCAACCAGCACTTCTCCAGGCTATGTGTAAGCCTCGTCTGAGCCTCAGAGCGTGATGAAAGCACACCATTCTTTCAAATCTGAATGCAAACCCTTTGTTTGATATGCTGGCAGGAAGCCGTAAACCCAGGCCAATTAGAAATAAACAAAACCTCCCAGTTTATTCTTTTTTTCCTTTCCAAATTTGTCAAGTGGAGTCCGTGACTTCCTCACTCGAGCAGATGATGT
The DNA here is from genome assembly GCA_013397955.1 of Grantiella picta. Lineage (NCBI taxonomy): Eukaryota > Metazoa > Chordata > Aves > Passeriformes > Meliphagidae > Grantiella > Grantiella picta. The sequence goes on from VZRM01005251.1 coordinate 9,989, forward strand.
CCCAGCCCGATAAGTGATGTGTTTCTGCACCCTGAGATGCGTGAGAGGAGCCACTTTGGGAGAGCAGGGTCTGGCAGAGGGAAGGGTGGGATATTGCTGCTGGGGTTTGTTTCTAAATACTGTCCTTCAGCCCTGCACAGCTGGATTGGGCTTTTGCTCTGGTGGTGACTGCAGGGCAAGTAACAAGGGTTTTATTAACCTGAACTCTCCAGGTATTGTATTGCTGCTGTAAAAGCCTGATTGCTTATCCTGGGGGGAGCAGTGGGAAGGTCTCTGCAGGCTTTTTGACTGAATTTTGGCTTCTGCTGCTGTCCTTTTATCAAATATTTTAGATTGTGCGAATGGTGAAGAACACAAAAGGAAGCCCGATAACCCTGTCCATAGGGGATGGTGCAAATGATGTCAGCATGATTTTGGAAGCCCATGTTGGGATAGGTAAGAGTCCCTGAAGCACTCATCTCACCCCCCAGACCTGTCTGTTCTGCTGGGGTTCACTACCGAAGCGCAGTCAGTATTTCTGATTGCACATGGCTAAACCCATCCCAGTGGACAAGGTGGGAAGTCTGCTGTTGCTTTCTCTGGAGCCAGGGTTTAACTGCAGATTGATGCTTGAGATCATAGCATCAGAGAATAATTTGGGTTGGAAGGGGTCTTTAAAGGTTCCAACCCCTGCAATGAGCAGGGAGATCTTCAGTTGCATTAAGTTCCTCAGAGCCCTGTCCAACCTGGCCTTGAGTGTTCCCAGGAATGGGGAATCCACAGCCTCTCTGGGCAACCTGTGCCAATGGTTTACCATCCCCATTGTAAAAGAGAGAGAGGTGAGATCATCACATACTGCTCACCTGTGATTGTCCCATTCTCTTTATCAGTGATACACTGCAGATTCCGTTCAAAACCTCTGTGGCCTAACTTGTGATGGTAAGGATTGCTTGGGGCTCAGAAAAAAAAGGGCACAGGCAGCAAGTGGGTGATTAGTGGCAGTTGTTGCAATGGCAGTACAGTGAAAGTATCAGACTTAAGTGCTAGCTGGTCACAGTAGCTCAGCGCAGGGTACCTACATGTGATTCCTGGGGCCTGATGCCAGGTGTGTTGTGTCTGCACTGTCTCCATGAGTGACAGCAGGCTGGAAACTCCTCCTGATTGCTGTCAGAAATATGGGAGACTCCTGTAGTATCACTGAAGAAAGGCCAGTGGAAGAAAAAGGGCATGTTCTTAATTTTGTTGGAAATGCTGTGGTGCCCTCTAATGAAGGAAATCCAGTGCAGTCCATTTGGATGTGGCTTTTGAGTGAACAAAACAGCTCTGTGGGGATGGCTCAGGAGGCTGAGCGGCTGCAGTGGAATAACTAAGCTGTGTGAGGTGCAGGCCAGCCCACAGGGAACCAATTCCTTACCTCTCATCAGGTTTGATGAGATACCCTTCACCACAGTCTTACATAGGAAATCACAGAGCAGCCTAAATATAGCTTAAAAACTCCAGAGACAGGTCTGAGTGTTGCGGAGCCAAAACTACACTGAGTGTGTTAGTGTTTGGTCTCCTGGGGCACTCAGGAGGGAAACACAGCCTTTGTCATGCCTTGAGACACTGAGTGATGTGAGCAAACCTCGGGCAGCATCCCAATTCCAGCCCCTCGGGATTAACCCCTTGCTGTGCTTCTGTCTCCAGGTATAAAAGGCAAAGAGGGACGCCAGGCCTCCCGAAACAGCGACTATGCTGTGCCAAAGTTCAAACATTTAAGAAAACTGCTACTAGCACATGGGCATTTATATTATGTGAGAATAGCACACCTTGTACAGTATTTCTTCTATAAGGTAAGGGGCAGTGTGCAACTGATTTCTTTGTTTATGCTATACATTTCTTTGGCAATAGGATAAAAAACAGGAAAAAACAGTGTGGGACATTCTGTAGTTCTGTTTTTCTTCCCTAGAACAGGCTGTGTCTGTCATGTGCCTGTCCATTGAAAACAGTGCTTACAGGGGAATGTGAGCATTCTTCTAGTGTCTTCTGCCCATACTAACTGCTCACTGGATTGGTTTTGTGCCTGATTGAACAAGTGCCCTACCTTGTCTGATGTAATGTCAGACACTAATGTCTGATAACAGGAAAAACTACCTGGGTTTAGATTGAGAAGTCAAGTGCTTCCCTGCTGACCATTTGTCTTTTGTTTTCCTAGAACCTTTGCTTCATTTTACCGCAGTTTTTATACCAGTTCTTTTGTGGATTCTCACAGCAGGTAACTTCCAGTAATTTGTCTATAAAGGCAGGATAATAAGCAAGTGGCATAGTGAGGCTTCCTAGCAGAGGCTTGGTTTTTGGCGTCCTGTCCCTTCACCTTGCTTTAGAGTACAGTAGGAACTAACCTTTTTGCTCAGCACTGTATCTGGATCATAATATTTTGAGACCATAACTGAAAAGAAAGCAATCTGCTTTCCTTCCTTTCCCATCCACCAGCCATAAACATAAGTGGACATCTTCCTGAAGTAATGAGAGAAGGGTCTAGCTGGTTTGTCAGCACGTGATTTTGCTACTCCTGCTTCTCTTAAGAGAACAAGTTTTGAAAGGTTTCCTGGTCTTCTCTCCTCTGTTGCTCTTCTCTGATTTGAAAGTGTCACTCAAGAGGAAGAACACTTCATTCTTTTATGGCAGCTTTAAAAAAAGACACAGAATGAGTGTCATCAGAGCTTTGCTTAGTCCCAGTAAGCATCAGAGGGACAGATCCATGTGGTGAGTGGGTTCGTGTGCTCGGAGACAACAACTTTGGCTTTCGTGTCAACTTAAGGGCTTTTGTGTCTATTTAGGCTCAAAAGCAACAGGAAGAGTAAATGATGAGAGATAATTCTCCACTTGTTTTGGCAGAAACACTTGCCTTTTTCTTTTTTTAAAAAAATGAAGCTATAGTTCCTCTAAAACAGTCTAGTCTTTAGAGAGCCACAGGAGGCATGGAGTATATTAATAGAAACAGCAGCACAAGAGGAGCAACAGGAAAGCTGTGATAAGGGCTGTTTAGTCATGTTTTTCTGGAGGATAAGCTGGAGAAGAGACCAGCCAGTTACAAAACTTCCTGTCAGTGGGAGCAGTTCCTGGCCAGGCAGCCTGCAGGTGCTTTGTTGCCCTTGCATTGCACAGAGCACGACCCCTATCAGATGAAGCTGTGCTACGTGGCTGTGACAAAGGGATGAGTCTGTAGGGTATGTAGGACACAAGGGCTGGAAATTTATGATTTAATTTCTTTGTGGAGAGGCTTTTAAAGTAGGTTTTCTGTCTGTCTCATTTTACCCTTTCTTCCTGTTCCAAGCCACTGTACGATGCTGCTTATCTGACCATGTACAACATCTGCTTCACATCGCTGCCTATCCTGGCTTACAGCCTCCTGGAGCAGCACATCAGCATTGACACGCTGACCTCGGATCCTCAGCTCTACATGTAAGTACTCCTGGACTGGGCAGGCCTCTGCACAATTGTTAGCCATGGTTTTTGTCAGTGTCCCTGTCCCACATCAGTGCAGAAAAAGCCATTTCTGCCCCTGCTAGCTCAGCTGTTTCTGCATTCAAGCTGAGTAGCCTTGTTTTTACTGCCTATTTCTACTTGTTTATGCTGCCTGACAGTATCTGGTCTAGCAAATTGCACTGCTGTATCTCTATAAAAGGGTACACTGTAGGTGGAATTCTTCATCTGTAAGAAAAATTGAGCTGTGAGTGTGGCCAGACCATTCATTCATGGTACCTTTGAGCCAGGCAGTACGAGCCAAGCACGTGACAGCGCTTGTAATGCATAGAGGGGAAAAGGATCCATTCATTTTGAGAAAGATGAATGTTACAAAGCCCAGCTCAGGCAGGTAGTTTCTCAGCTTGTCTAAATGTCTCTGGTCCCCTAGGCTTCCCCTCCACAGGCCAGGTCTCCTTATCAGTGCACAGGGAGCTCTGCTCATTGATCCACACACTCAGTTTTCTGCCACATTGCCCAGGGAAAGGGCAGTTTAGACTGACTCTCTCTGCTTTGCTCCTTGTTTTCTCTCCTTCCTTGCTTGCAGCAGGGAGAGGCTCCCATCTCCCACAGAAACAGAGATGCTTTCCATCTTCCTTCCAGCCCTGCCCACACCACGTGCTTGGGCAGCCTTCAGCAGAGACTGAGGAAGACGTTTGTTGGAGGAAGCCTCTCTCCATGTGTGCCTGTTTCTAATTCCCCAGCCTGGCAGTCAGCTCAGCCCCGTGTGAAAGGCCAGGTCAGGGCTGCTTTGGCCAGAGCCCCATGCAACAAGCCCTGTCACTGTGGTGTGATGCTCCTCTCTAGTGGGAGCTATGTGTAGCACGGCTGTGCTCGAGCCACGAGTGATGTCTGTGCAGAGAGAGCAAAGGGAATTAACTGCCTAAAATATTGTGTGAAAAGTTGCATTAGGTATAGAAGAATCCATGAATGTACCAAGAGCTGTAAGGCTGGGAAGGGGTTTGGGTGGTTTTGAAGTAAACACTCAGAGAGCCGTGATTGACTAGACTTCTATATTCCCTCACTCGTATGGCAAAATGCCACCGTCTGTATTTTTAAATAGCTTGGTAATTGAATCTTGTGCGACAGAGAGCAGTAACAGCAGGCCCTGTGCCTTCCCCTGGTGGGCTCTCTGATCTCTGGGGTCTGTCTGAGGGGAAACAGCCTTTGTTTGAATATTCATGTCTGCGTGTGCTGCTGGATGCAGAGCGCCTGCTGCGCTGCTGGAGGAAGTGCTGAGCTGCTGCAGTGCAGATCCTAAGTCTGGAAACAGCCTGTTTCCACGACCACTGCAGGACAGAGATGGGAATGCAAAACAGAGCTCGCAGGGAGGATGCTGCTCGTGTTTTCTCTCCTTGCCATAACCCACACTTCCAGTCTGATTAGTCCTTGCTCTTTTCTCACACCCAACCTGGGATATGTTAGAATGTGGTCACTGCGTTGTTGTGCAAAAGATTCGGTGGGGTCCTGTTTTAGAAACTGCAGTCACAGGAGCCCTGCAACACACAGGTTTGCAAGGTGTATCTTGCTGGAAATGGATGTTTAAGAGTTAAGGAGAGTAATGTGAAAAAGATTGGGATTTTGGGTTCTAACATAAAAGTGCTTTTATCCCCCACCAGCCTTCAAATTTTAAATAAATTAATCTGAAAAGGTAATGGTGCAGGGAACTGTTTTTAACTCCCTCCTGCCCTGATAGCCACCCTCCACTCCCCAGGCCCTGTGTGTGGTCCCTGCAGAGCTTTTCTCACAGCCCATCCATTTGCTGCTGCTGCCTCCGTGCCAGATCTCATATTCAGCCAAGAGCCTCCTGCTACAACCCCTGTGATAAAAACACCCACCATACAATTCAGGAGGTTATTTTCAGCCTGTGCAGAAAAGCACCACTTCAGGGAACAGGACTTGCAGAGCTTTTCTCAAAAAAGGACGTTGTGCATTCAATAAAAAGAGGGAAGCACACCACAGATATGGTGCATCCCATACAGCTGCTCTTTAGTCTTACCCTGATTTTAAAATTTAGCAGATAATATGAGATACCATGGGCAAAGCAGAGGCTGCAGGAGAGGCTCAGGAGTGTGTTGCCTCTGTTCACTTTGGGCTTTTTTCATCCAAGTTACCTAGAGGAGAAGGACAAAACAATTCATGTGCTGAAGCTCTTGTGATCTGTGTTGATCAGCAGCTGCATACAACCAAGGTTCTTTATGTCCAGTGCACTGGCAGGTATTTTTATGATTTCCCTCCTTGCTTCCTACAGCAAGGGCTTGCTCCACATCTGTGGGGAGCTTTGCAGTGCATCCTAAACATGATGGTGATGGTCTTGTTCCTCCATCTCTTGGCAGGAAGGTTTCAGATAACGCAATGCTGCAGTGGAGGCCGTTCCTGTACTGGACCTTTCTGGGCGCCTTTGAAGGACTTGTGTTTTTCTTTGGGGTTTATTTTCTTTTTCAAAATTCCTCGTTGGAAGACAACGGAAAGGTAATGCCACCAAAAAAAAAAAGGAAGCTAAGTGTTTGTTTTGTGCACTGCCTTCTGATACGCCTGGCAGGGAATATCTACACGCTTAATCTGTGCAGTGTGTCTCGAGTCTCGTCCAACAGTGTAGCCTTGCTTATGGTGTGATTCTGCAGCAAATGCTTGAAATAAAACATTTTCCAAATCGCCATGGCAACAGGGCAGAGCTGGTTATCCTCACTAGGTAAAATGACTAGTCTTACACGTGGCTCTGCTCCAACCAGCGAGCTTTGCCTGCTTGCTCGTGCCTCTGCTGTGGGGACAACGCTTGCATCGCCGCGTGAGCGAGGAGTGGGAGCTGCTGGGGCTAGCTTGCACTGAAAGAGGAGGAAAAACCTGGAGGTTTTTGTTCTTTTACCTTTTTTCTTATTTTTTTCTTATTTTGCTGGTTAACTGAGTGGAGAGCAAAGCATTAGTGCAGAGTGGCTGCCACACGTGGTGGCCTGAGCTGTTTCAGGGCCCTTTCCTCAGGGGAATATGTGCAGCATGGTATTGGATTTTGACTGATGGAAAACTGCTTTACACCATCACTTGTGACTCTTGAAAATACCTAAACTTCTTTTAGCGGCTAACACTTGGAGAAAAGCTGATGAAATTTTTGTATGTAATTCATACATTGCATCAATGCCGACATCTATGGCCCCAGCCATATGTAGTCAAGCCCCTGTATTGTCAAATCAGTGCTTTTCTGTATTTATAGCCATTCTGGTTGTATTTGAATGAAACATGAAGCACTGCTATGTTCTACAAATGCCTTCAGAGGTCAAATCTATGTGGCACTACAATAAGATCTGTGGTTATGTCCTGTTCTGTAAACACTTAATGCCTGTAAGAACTGCTACCAGCAATTGTTCATAATATCCATGTATGTTTGATTGAATCCTTTTTCACTCCTGTTGACTTTAATTTTTTTGCATTTTTTGGAAACTTTTACATTTCACTTTCTGTTTTAATGTATGCATTCAGATCTTGACAGCCTTTGGTAAGCATCCCTCCCATTCATTGCCATAATTTGGATTTATATGCAGTATCTGCTTTTCTTTGTGTGCGTAGTCACTAGTTACCCACAAACCAAACCAGCTGGAAAAGTCCCCACTGGTGCATTCTGCAGATGGGACTGCAAAGACACGATGAGTGTGGCGAGAAAGCAGAAACTGTGTAAATTGCCAAGAAATGCTGAAATGCAGGTGGTGCAATGAGTTGTATCCTCGATCGACATTGCTGTTAGTAGGAGGTCGTACCTGTCACTGTCCCAGCTCTGGGTCACCCGTCTGTGTGGCACTGCATGGCACAGGGGAGCGTAGCGGGCGGCGAGGCGCGGGTGCCTGGAGCATCCATGTCCTGTAGCAATCGCTCCATCCCATCCCTCCCTCCCTGCTTGCACCCTCTCTGTCCCCATCGTTGTCTCTGTGCCTGGCCCAGGAGAAGGGCTGAGACACCTGTGCCAATGTCGTGTGTTTTTCAGGTGTTTGGGAACTGGACCTTTGGGACAATTGTTTTCACCGTGCTGGTGTTCACCGTCACTCTCAAGGTTAGGATCTCCCTTCCTTTTTCAGTCACTCCTTTTTTTCCAAGGCTCTTGTAGCTGCTGTAAAACTGTGTAGTGAGTGTGTTGAAGATTTAAATTTTCCACTGCACTTAAGTGTTCTCTTCTTCCACAGAGGCAGAACCTGTGTATTGTCCTTTGTGGAGTCTGTGGTCTTTAAGTGGTTTGGTTAAATTATTTTTGTTTTTTCCCCTCTTTCAAGGACCCCACTTGGTTATGGTTGACTTTTCCCCACGTTTTCACCCCTTAATGTTCAGTTCCAGCAAGAGGAGAGGAGCAATAGAGAATTTGGTTTGTCCACCTTGTTTCAGACAAGACTGAGTGCCAGAGTGATCACAAAAGCACGTGTCAAATAACAATAACAAATCTACTGTGTTTCATGGAGCTTTCCATGAAACTGTTTGCATAAGACCTTACAAAAGGTCTTTTGTGTTTGGTTCAGGACAGCAGGTGGTGACAAGAGGCAATTACAGTCCCTGCGACCTTTAGACATTTCTTTCCTGTAGCATCAAGGGTTGCATCAAATTTTTTCCATTAAAAAGTGTCAGTTACAATTAGAATGTCACTGTTTCCCTGTTAGTGTTGTGCCAGACTGTGGATATTGAAAATGTTTCTCCTGCTGCCCATATGCACAGAGGTAGCTGTTTGGAGGACCTTCAGCCTTAATGTGAAACTAGTCTGAAATGTCCTATAAATACAATCAAATACACTCTGCATCTAAAGCCTGTTTTGTCTCTCTTTTTTTTCACACAGCTAGCATTAGACACCCGATTCTGGACATGGATGAACCACTTTGTGATTTGGGGCTCCCTTGCTTTCTATGTGTTTTTCTCATTCTTTTGGGGAGGAGTCATTTGGCAAGTATCCTTTCTTCTTTCCGTGGTGCTTTCCTAGGGGAATGCCCAGTGCTGGCTGTGTGAGGGGTGTGGCTGCAGCACCCCCTCCTTTGGGATATCCTGAGATTTGCAGGTGCCAAGGTGTGTGCAGCATGCTCCTTTCCCTGCTGAGTGAGGAAAGATTACCTCCATCCAGCACCCCTAAAACCCAGAGCTGGCAGAGGGCTGTGGTACAATGAGATTGTTTGAGGAGAGAACACCCTGGGTGCCATCCAGGTGCTCAGCTTTGGCAGGAGGTGGTTTGCTTTTCTGCCCCAGGGTTGTTTTTTGTGCTGAGGCTCTTGTCTTTATCGGGAAGGTTCTAGAGTAAGGTTCTAGGGTCTGTTAGTGCATATGGATGAGAGAGACGGGAAGAATTCGTGTTGGAAAGAAAACCTAGAGAAACGGAAGGAAGGAGCAGATCAGGCAGGTGCAGAGCAAGAGGACCTGGTGCTCTGGGACAGCTTAAGAAGGAAAAATAAACAGAAGAAAGCACAGGTCCTGGTGTTGAAATTGTGGATCTGAGTAGAAGAAATTCTCATTGATTTGAGTACAGCCAGGATTTTAGGTTTAATGTGTTGCAAAAGCAGGCGAGCATTAGTCCATTACAAATATTACTGGTTTTGTATTTCCTGTGCTGGAGTAAATGTTCAGCTGACATTCACAGGAAGACAGCATTTCCCATTTTGCACCTTTGCTTTCCCATGGGCTAATGCCACAGGCTGTTGGCTGGATCTCTGATCGAGTAAACTGCTAATAAAGATGTGGAACAGATTTAAATATTTTATTTGGGGGTCACAAGCTTTACCTCTTCTGTTGACTCTTGCTGACCAGCAGATCCAGATCCGCAGTCTAGCCACATCTCCATGCTGAAATGTGTGAGTTTTCTACTGAAAACTCTTTCTACTGTTTAACTTGCATAGCTAAATATTTTTAACCTGACAGTAAGCAAAAACTGCTTTGGGATCCTTGTCATCAGTTATTGATGAGGTGTTTTGGGATACTCTGGATCTCCGCTATCAAACCCTAACCAGAAGCTATAGCAAAGCCTGAAGTTGAAATAAAATGATCTGGTTTTTGATAAGGTGAATAATTTATCTTCCAGTGATGATGGAAAAATTCAAACCCCTTCCCAGCCTGTAAAGAAACAGATGTGGAAGATGCAAAATGGATCATGACGAACTTCCAGAAATAGTGCAGTTGGAGGCAGGAGATGGATTGGGAAAAGGATGGACAATGTGTTTCTGTGCTGTATCCACCTCCATCTGAAAGGGAGAAATAATTGCTAACAGCTTGATCTGAAATCTCCTTTGATTCTGACCTTCTTGGAAAATCCATGTTAACCAGAATTTATTTGTATCCTTTCTTTTTCAGGCCTTTCTTGAAGCAGCAAAGAATGTATTTTGTATTTGCTCATATGCTGACTTCTGTTTCCACATGGCTGGCAATAATTCTCCTGATCTTTATCAGCCTTTTCCCAGAAATTCTTCTAATAGTTTTAAAAAATATAAAAGAGAAAAATCATCAGGTAAGGAACAAGATGATGGATACACTATATTTTTAGGAAGACCTTTTTTACCCTTAGGCACCAGCTGAACCTGTAATACCACGTACCACTCACATCTCAAGAAAGGCTTTCTAGAGTCTTCTCTTGCTCTTTCACATGCCAAAAATGTCAAGAAGTTATTCTAAAAATACTGCCTAGATCTGTAGTGAGGAGAGACTCAGCCTGTGACTTTCCTTGGTTGCCCTCGCTGGGTGGGAAGGTTCTGTCTCAGAAGTGTGTAACCCTTGTCCGAGCTGAACTGATCACCAAACACACCATATCTTGTCCTGGAAAAATCTCCTTGTTTTCGTGTCAGAAAACACAGGCAGGATGTTCCCCTTGGGTCTGTCCTGAGGTGCAGAGGGAGCAGGGTCAGCTCTTGTCACATTTGCTCAAATAACCGAAGGCCCACACCATGGGGTTCACTGTCCTTGGAAGGTGTCTGGTTTTGTAACAGCTTCCTTCACTGCTGAGGAGGAGGAGGACTCCCTTTAGAAGTGCAAATCTAGAAGTTTCCTTCATTGTTCCTGTCAGTGGCTCCTGACTCGCTGTGCTGAGCTCCCTGCTCCTTGTCTCTGCTTGCCCGGAGGTGCTGAACCTCCCCGAGGTGCAGCCCCTGCTCACCCCAGCCATGCCTCCCCTTCCTGCAGCTCTCTCTTCCCCTGCAGCAGCAGCAGCAAGTCCTGCTCCAGCTCAGCACGTGGTGTGCCAGGCAGGCCTGGGCTGTGCTGTCCCCAGGCAGCAGTGGGGCACAGCTGAAGGGACAAGGTGTGGTGTCACCCCTGGCCAACACACAGCAAGATAAGCCCCCCACCCCCAGATCATTGACAGAATTACAGAATGGTATGGGTTGGAGGGGACCTTAAAGATCTTGTAGTTCCAGCCCTGCCATGGGCAGGGATGCCATTCACTGTCCCAGGGTGCTCCAAGCCCCACCCAGCCTGGCCTTGAGCACTGCCAGGGATGGGACATCACTAAAGTTGAAAACAATAGAGATGGTCAGAGAACTGTGGTTGTATTTTGTGAGGAGCCATGTAACTTCTTCCACCTGAGTATGATTTAGTGGTTTCTAGCTTGAAATAAATGAAACCCCTATTGAATAGGCAGGGAGTGAATTGCTCTCAGCTGCAGACTCAGGAGAGTGTGGGGACAGTGCCCTGGAAGTGTGACCTGGGGGTTTCTGAACCCCAGTGCAGCCCACCTGAGAGGTGACTCATTTTTGCCCTCAGCTGTTGCCCAAAGAGCCATCCCCTCTTGCAATACTTACTTTCAAGAGTACTTTATATTCATTTAACAAAGGCTCTTGTGAAATCACTTAGCAAAGCAAAGTGANCAGCTGTTGCCCAAAGAGCCATCCCCTCTTGCAATACTTACTTTCAAGAGTACTTTATATTCATTTAACAAAGGCTCTTGTGAAATCACTTAGCAAAGCAGATATGCATCCCAAACCAAACACAGGCTGAGCTATATTTAAATGTACAGTTTGAGTAAAAGCTTTATTACAAGTGCCTGAAGCAGATACCAGCTCTGGATATCTCTGTCAGCCATCAGTCAGTCACCTGATTTGTAAAGGCATCTAAGATCAGGTAGATGATTTCAAACCAAGACCCTCTTTGAGGATTCTGACCTTAATACTGAAATAAAATAAAGGTCAGTGTCCCAAGGGGAGCATTAAGTGTAAAACAAGATTAGAGACATTGTTTAGGGGCCAGAGCCACAACTTGGCAGCTAAGGGGGTCCCTTCTGGAAGGGGAGGATGGACTTGAGGCCAGGTTGGTGGGTATTTGTCCTTGACCTCAGTGGGTTAGGGTTTCACCCCCAGTTTCCTATAACACAGCGCATCAGCTTTGCTCAGCCTTTATTAAATTTTCTGTGTGGAAATGTGGTGGTTGTTATTATTTTGGTTTGGTTGGTTTGTTTTTTTAACTGCAAGGCACATTTGTGTTTTCCTTGGTTTCTGCCTTTCTCTTTCTTGTACTGCAATTTTCTGTCTTTTGTGCTGTTGTGAACTAGGTAACGAAGCGCCTTCCTTCCTCAGGAACATCCACTATCTTCATGCTTTCTCAAACTTCCAGCAATCACAGCTTTTCTTGGAGTGAATAAGGTGATTTCCTTTCTGAGTCGCAATGTGTTGCTTGCTCAACTGCTTTTTTTCTTCCTTCTAATGCCTAACTCCTGAAAACCCACGTTTAGATTTGCTCACACCGCAAAACCTTGCTTTTCCCCACCTTTTGCCTTAATTTAAATCTTTTCCTTAAATATTTCGTCTGTCTCTTCCCCTTGGGTCTCTTGCTGCACCTCAGGTGGGTGAGCTGGTCATGCTCAGGATGTCCAAGTGAGGTGGACGCAGACAATGCTGGTTACACTCTCCTTCCTTGCTGTAGTCTTGTGTTAGTGGAGCAGGTACAAGTGGGACAAGGTGGAATTGATGTTGATTGTCCTCTGGATGATTTGTCAAATGGTTCAGGCTTGTCTGACCTAGGAGGAGCTTCCCCAGTGCCCACCTTGCCCAGTCCATCCCACTTGTTAGTGCTGCTGTTGTTTGTGTGAGTGAATAAGCCACAACGGGGAGGGATAGTCTTGACTTTGCTGGCCATGGGAGTGGTGGGGCTAACCCTGAGCAAAGTGCCTTGATTACACATCCCTGGCATTTGGTTTCCCTGCAGATCTCCACCATTACTTGCTGGTTTAGAAATACCAGTTATGTGGGGATCAGGGATGTTTTCCTCCTCCCTCAAAAGCACCTGCAGCATAAACCTCCAAGCCTGAAGTTAAACATTTTGAGAAGCAGAGCCAGTTTCTGCATACTCTCCATGCCTCCTGCCCTGCAAAACCAGCCAGTGTTAATCACCGAGTGTTGCTCCATCTGTTATGAAATGACTTAGCTGTAAAAAGGGTTGTGTGTGTTGCATTGTGTGACCCCAGGCAGGCTGAGGGTCCTGTGTGCTATAAGTCTCTTTGCCTCGCTGTTGCAGAGCAGCAGGAAGGCACCTGATTCATTGTCGGCCAGACCTTCTGTCAGACCACTTCTTTTAAGAACATTCTCAGATGAGTCTAATGTGTTGTAACAGGTACCCTGTCCAGAGGAGTTGGGATGGTTTTAAAGGCATCAATTAACCAAATGTAACCCCTCCAAATCAATTAAACTATGGTTCTTGTAATCCTCTTGACTGTCGGTGTGGGGCATCTGTCCTTGTGGAATGGAGATGCAATGCTTGGGATGCATTTTAATTTGGGGATGTTGTACTAACCAACCTCTTCAAAATCCCATATTTGTACAGATTCTTTCAAATATTTGGCAATATGTAAACCTTTCAATCTAACTGCTATTTCAGTCTAATATTAGCAGAAAATTTAATTTGAGAGTGCAGTCTGAATTGTGCTAACAGTGGTTGTAAAAGCTAATGCTGGTAACATTTACAGTGAAGGATTGAAATCTCAGTTGTTAAAATGATTCCAGTATTGCATCTGAATTGTACCAAAATCCCTTTGTCTAGGGTGCATGCTGTTCTGTCAGATAGAAATAAGTATGTTTTAATTTATCTGCATAGATGGAAACTAAACACATGTCCTTATCTGTGTATGTCAGCACATGGGACAGAGGCATGTCTCGGTGTCTGTCTGTTTGTCACACACCGAGAGCATCCTCAGACCAGTTGACCTGATTTTAAACTTTGTAGTAAGCCAATAGCAGAATAAATAAAATAAAAGTGCCTAATTGAATTCACAGTTCTGCTTTTAGGGGAGATGTTATGTGTGGTGTCTGCTGCAAACGTAAAACTGCAGATTATCTGTGAACCTCTGGCACCTTTGCACCCAGGGCTGCTGCTAAAGAAATCAGGTTTGTGGGCAGGGCAGGAGCAGCAGCCAGGCTCGCCAGGTCTTCCCCACTGGCATTAGGTGGTGCTCTCCACCACTTCAGACTGGTGTGGGAGGCAGCTGGACTAGCACAGGACAGCAAGGCAGCTGCCACTTTTAGACTTCATGCAGCATTTTGCAAGTTGTGGAAATCAATTTATCATCTGATGGCTTGGTTGTGAATGATATTTGGCACTTTTATTATGGGCTAATCATTCTTCTTCTCCTGTATAATTTAATTGTTTTTTTAAATAACCCAGGGAAAGGTTTATGAGTTTGGGAATGTAGCAGTTGCAATACACATGTGTTTTCCTTCTGATTTTTGCAGGCTGGCCCCTTTGATCTGCCTGTGTTAGTGTCATACAAACGTATAGAGAATGGTTATGTGAAGACTGAAGATGCTGTTACTAATTTGGCAGAAAGATATCCTCTCAGGATACCTTAAAGTGCTCCATGCAAACACTGTCTTGTCATGCTGTAGGAAAACCCTTGGTTTTAACCTGACAGCTCCCTTCGCTAGCACCAAGGACTGTGAGCAGCCGTGCTGATAGAGCAGCAGCCCGGGCACTGTCTCCACGGTACCCTTTGTCTTTGGTCTGGTGGCTTCCCTGCCTTCCCAGAAAAACCAATTCTGCCAAATTCTACATCACTGGAGGCTGAGAAAGCATCTTTAGGAATTCATCCAAAACAGCACGGATGGAAGTGCAGGAGTGCAGTGCCAGCCCCATTCACACGGGGGCTTCCTCTGCCCGCTGCAGATCTGTCTGAGAGCAGCACAGAGCTGCTCACAGCTCTTGCTCTGCCTGACCAAAGAAGTAGCACAGACTTCAGCCCGGTAACATCCCCCTGCAGCTCTCTGAAGGCACTGGGAAAAGGCTGCTCCTCTCACCCAGAGGGTGGATGCAGCCCTGGAGCAACTCCCCTGCTGCTGGGGCTGGGATGTGTCTGCTCCTCCCAGCCCATTGCAAGCGGCAGGATTAACTGAAAATTCGGGAGAAACCTTTGCTAATCCCTCCTGCAGGTGTGGCTGGAAGCAGTCTGGTCTGTCCACAGCAGTGGTGTCTGTGAAGAGCTGCAGTGCTGGGAAGTGCCACAGCATCCTCCCACAACCAGTTTGCTGATGGGTTTGTTCCTGTTGGAGGGTGAAGAAAAGGTTGTTTCATGGTTGTTTGTGATGGAAGGAAACTTTTGTGGGGGAGAAAGGAATCCCAGAAGTTGGGCTGTGGCCGACTCTGAGCCCCTCTGCCCAGGCTCCTGTGGCTGTGCTTACATTACTGCACTGTGCAGTTGCTCCAACACTTTAAAGGCCTGAGTGACAGTGTGGCCCTTGGCTGATCCCAGGGACATGGCTGTGCCCATGAACCTGCAGGCACATAGAACTGCATCTTGAGTTATTTGCACTAAGGAAAAAGAACACAGTTTAAAATTGACTACATGAACCTGATTTCATTTTACATTTTATTTGTTTTTTAAATTGGCATGTTCTTTTTAAATCTACTTGTACCATGGTCTTAGGAACTTTGCTCTTTCAGTCCTGCACAGCAGAGATGAGATGCCTGACTCTCAATATTATTTTTTTTTTCCCTGATACTTCATATGTGGAAAGAGCAGCTTTTTTTGTTGTGCTAGGTCCTAAGCAGTGACAGAGCAGCCTGTGTGCCCCGCTGGTTGATGTGACAGTCCCTCCCTCGTGCTGATACCCCCCAACCCTGGCTCTGCTCAGTGGGGCAGAGGAACTGCTGTGAGAAGCTCCAAGGCTCAGTTCAGAAGCAACAAGCTCTGTGCTGCTGCTGGGTTTGGCTCCCAGGCTTTGTGTCATGTTCATACAACAAAACAATTTGGGACTAGATGGAACATTCCCCTCACCCAATTTTGTTGAACCACAGGCTATTAATTTTTGGGAGGATCAAGTCTTGCTCTCTGGCTGCCAGCCCTGCGGTTCATCATCAACTGGTGCGGATCAGCTGCTGGAAAATTCATCATGAGGACTTAGGATGGGCCTGACCTGAGGGGGAGAGGGCAGTGCCCAGTCCCTGTGGCTGCTGTGACATCACCCAGCACGGGAGGGGACATCTGGACAGGACCACTGTATTATACACTCTGCACTGGCCTCAAGCAAGGGGTGTCTGCACTGTGTCAGCGACCGCGGCTCGACTCCTTGCTGCATGCAAGTAAGGAGCTGCACTGCCAGCATGTGTCCATGGGCAAAGCTTTTCTTTCCCTCTTTTTGGTTTTTTCTATTTTCCTAGCTCATTTCACAGACCTAGAATTCAACTTGCAGACCTTGTCCCGTTCTCAACTTTTCTTGCTAAAATGTGGTGCCTACAGATCAAGTATACGACAAATACAATGAAGATACGCTCTCTATGCCAAATCTAACCATTCTTCTTAAATATACAGTTGCTGACTTGTGTTTACATAACCTTTAAAATATGGGCGTGAAAATGCCTAATTCCTGTGATTCAAAACCATTCCAAGCCCAAATGGTCCCAAGCCTGACACCTTGCTTTTCAGTTTGTTTTGTGTCATGCTCTACTCCAAGGGTCAGAGTCTGTTCCCCTGGAATTCCTTTGGTAACATCAGTGGGAACAGTGAAACTTGTCATGTATGTGAACTGTTCAAATAGTCACTTAAACAGGATAATTTCTGCTGCCTGTCTCGAGACAGAGCCTTCTGAGACTCAAATCTTTATCTTGGCGTGTCCACGTGTCCTATCTCCAGCTGGAATAAGCCATTGCAATAGCTGTATGTTCAAACCCAAGGTGTGTGTGCTCATAGGTGGGGTGGAATTAATGTGGAATGTCTTGAATAGCAGCTTTTTTGGGAAAATGCAGTTTTTCTTCGGCTTGGATCTTCAGATAGTGCACTGGCAAAGTGCTGGGTGCCAGGACAGCCAGGCTGCCCTGGTCCTGCAGAAGTGCTGATCCTTGTCATTCAGCAGTGGCAAAAATGAAATTCCTATTGCTGTGCGTGGCTTGTGAAACCAAGGGAAACAGGAGACCCCTTTTGAGGTTACAGAGGGGAAGAAACAAGTGGTGGTAGTAGTGGCTGTAAGGTGTGAGGCAGCAGCAGGATGCTGAAGTGGCAGCGATGGCAGTGATGCTGTGCTGGGTGTTCCGTGGTGCCACTGCACTGTTACAGTGCTCCTCAGGGAGCCAAAAGGTCAGTACAGGCTTATCGGTGGAGAAACTTGAAGGAAAAAAGGCTGGGTTTTTCTCATCATAATTCGTTGAAGTTTAATCACTGACTAGTGACACTGAAAGATAAGGCAAGTAATTAAGATTCCCTCTAAAATGCTTATGTGATAACGATGGAGCTTGGTGTAGTCATAGCGACTTTTCAAAAACTAATCCTAATCGTTATGAGAATATTATAAATTACTTGGAATTGCATAAAAGCTTCAAATTGAATTTGTATACACACAGTTGAAAAACTTTCCTAATACTGCACCGTTTATCCAATTTCCCAGCTACGAATTTTTTTTAAAAATCATGTGGTGTATAGAAAATGTAAATTATATACAGGCAATGAGCAGATACATTTTCAGCTTCTTGCAAAGAAAAAGGACTGCAACCTTACATTTTTTTCACTTAAATGCAATTTTATACATTTATGTTGCTTTATATCAAGGAAATTGAATGTGAATGTTACCTTTTATGAATGCAACTTGCTCTTTTTTCATTACAGAAACTTTTGTTTGAAGTAATCAATAAACTTTGGTATGTTGTTCTGATTAATATATGCTTGTTGTCTGTCTCATCTCCTTGGATACTTCTAGGGGATGGGTGACTATGTGGGCTTTTCCAGGGTAGTACATGGGGCACCATCAGCATTTTCAGTGGGGTTTAGATGCCACAAGGCCATGCTTGGTTCTCTGATGTGGAGCAGCATTTGTCTAAGGAAATACTGATTGTTCTGATACATTTTTATTTTTCCGGCAGTGTATTAGCAATTGCTGGTGACAGCTACTGCACATAGCTGGCCTGTGTGCTTTCAGCTCATTTCCCTCAAAATGAATGTTTAATTAAGAAAGTGAATCCTGTGAACTAAGCAAATAAATTGATTTAACTTTCCAGAATAGGTGAACTCAGGGCTTTAGCTGACATTTAGGAGCTGGCTGAGAAAAATGTAGGTCCATGTGCCTGATTTCCATTCAAGAAGCATTTTCCTTAGTGCTCTGTGTTGGTTCTGTGTGTCATGGCCACCTGTAATAAACGAACATTTTTCAGAAGTACACAAATGAGGTTCAGGCCCAATATTTGCATTGATGAAATTCCGACAACACAAGGAAACTGCTAAAGCACGACTCACAGTGTTTGTATAATATACAAGAAAAATATATAGACAACTTTTTTTTTAAGGACACAGGTCTGATTCAAGCTGAAATGTTTGTAATGAAAAACTGACAGTTTGAAAAATTCTGTTTTGGCTGCTTCGATCTGTGCAGCTCCCATCAGCCACCGCAGGACAGATGGCTGAGCTATTTAAAACAAACTCTAACCTTTCCGAAGCTGCTTGTACTATTGGAAACCAGAGACACGCATTGAGAATCTTAAAAGCTCGAGTGAGTGATAGTGAAAATCATCTGAAGAGCTGGAAAGGGTTTTTACTCTGAGCTGGCTCTCCAGGCTGGCAGGACAAAAGCTGTAAATGTGAGCGATGGGAGATGACCGCAGGTCACCAAGTATTTCAGAAAGCACCAGAATTAGCATTTAAAACGCCCATGTAGCCCTTGTTGGAAAGGAGAAGCAATGTCATGTTGTAAGGTGATTTTTAACAAGGACAGCAGTTTTTTAAGGTCAGGCTGTTGGCGTGTGAGAGCTCTTGGCACGTGGAGGGGTCATGCTGTCCCTGTCCCTCCTGTCCCCCTGCAGCTGTTGCAGGACATGCATCCACAGCGTTCTTGCTGCTGGGATTGGGCTTTGCTTCTTCAATTTTCATCCATCTGGGGATAACCTGCTAAGCTGGAAAATACACCGTGGCCTGGAGAAAGGGTGTGTGTGCACCTGAGTGTTCCCTTCCACAAGCAGGGGTTGTACCAACACATAAGGCAGGTCTGACACACGCAGGGGGACAGGAAGAGTGGCAGAGCAGAGTGGAGCCCTTTTTTCACGTTCAGGTAAGTAACATAAAATCCTCCTCCTGGAGAGATAAAACTCTGTAGGCTTGGCTGCCTTCAGTGGGGCCAGGATTTGTGCCAGGCTGTGGAGGGTCTGCTCCACCTGGACCAGCTGGGAAAAACCCACACAGGATGGCACCCCTGGACTGAGGGTGATGCTGCTGTCTGCACAGGAAATCCTAAAATCCCTGTCCATGAAAACCAACCTGAATTTAATTACCCTTATGCACAAGTAGTTTGTTGTCCTATGCTTGTTCCAGAGGTGAGCAATTCCCTTGGACATCACTTGGACTCTAAACTTGCATTTAGTCAGCTCTGTTTTTCTGGTTCTCAGCACTTGATTGAACAGGTATTTTTGAAGAGCGATTTCTCAAATCCAAGTAATGGTTTAGTCTCAACCCAATCTTCTAGCCTTAATCTGGGAAAAGAAAAAAAATCTTTTTTTCAAATTCAAGAGGTTTTGAATTTTGTTTGAGAGGTTTTTTTCAGCCTCTGATCTAGAATTAATTAAATTAGTTGGAATTCTTCCTACACCTTCTCCCTAAGATTAGATTTTAGGATGAGGCATTGCACCCACATGAAATAAATCTCTGCAAACAGGTGCTGCAGGTGCTGTCAAGATTTTCCTCAGCTTTAAAGTGCCCTTGCCCCTTCACACAAGTTTGTGTGTACCACACTCAGAGTGCTGAACATTGTTATGGGGCCTGAAAAAGAACCAGCCATTTCATTTCTGGCTGTCATTGTTTCATTTTTCTGTCTCTTTGCTTCTTCTATCTCAGTTTATCATCTCCTGGGCAGGCAGAGAGTAACACTTGGCTCTGCAGGACACAGACATGCCAAGGAGCTTCTGCCAGTGTAAAATCTAAGAAGCTGGATGATGCCTCTGCAGAATGCCTTGCTGGGATAGCTGGGCATTTATTGTGAAATGCCCCAAAGGAGGTTGAGCAACCAAGTTTCCTAACCATGAATCTTAGGGGCCATAAGGAAAAGCCATGAGCAATTACCCTCCAGTCTGAGTGAACACAGCTCTTCCATGGTGAGAGCTGGCTGAGGTTGTCTTGTGTCAGCTGAATGTCGGGAGGAAGTTTGGGATGTGCAGGAGGAGGTTTGGGGTGTGCAGGATTGCTGCCAGCACCCAGTGGTCCAGCCCAGCCCACCTGGGGCTTGAGCAGGGTGTGTTGGCTGCTGAGACCTGATCCAGATCCTGTCTAATGACTTTGTCTTCTGTTCAGAGAGAAATGGATTGATTGCAAAACCTTACGGGTGACAGCTGCGTCTTCTGCTGGGTAGCTTCATTTTCCCAAAATCCTGTGTCAGCAGTGGGTGTGTGACACTCGGTGGGATTGAGTCCCAGTGACAGCAGAGCATCCCCTGCACAGTGGTAGAGCAAAAAAGAGACTTCCAGCACTTGGATGGCTCCCATTTCTCCATAAGCCGTGGCAGTTTAGGACAAGGAGCATTCCTGTGATAAGAACACGGCAGGAATGTGGCATGGCTGTCTTTCTTGACTTGTAGCCTTGTGTATCAGGCAGATTTGACCATGAGTGACTGCACAGGAACTCTCCCTGTCACATGAGATGTGCTTTATAACCAGAAAGAAAATCATCTATCCAAGCTGTTTGGTTAGTGAGAACCTGCTGTGTCATGAACAAGGCACTGACCGAATGGGTAGCTTTTCCTTGAAAAATTCTGTATCAGTGTAGGAAGGGCCTACCAAAAGATGCTGGGTTTTGTGTTACCACTGTTCGACCATGGCTCTCTAATTAATAGCCCTGACTGCTGAAGTGTTGGAAAAAGGCTATTATTATAGTAAAGAGCATAATTAAAAGGTTGTTTTGGAAAAACAGGAACATCTACTTCTCCATGCTGCCTTCCTGGCTTCCAGGCTGCTGTCGAGAACGAGCTGGCATCGTTTGAACCTCAGCAAACTGAGAATGATGGGTCAGCCCAGCGCTGTGCTTGGAGCTCTGGCCAGCACTGGCTGGAGCACAGCTCAATGTAGTTCTCATAAATCGTTCAAGGAATTTGCTAGAATGATGCTTGCAGAGGAAAGAAGTGCTTTCTTTTTTTTTTTTTTTTTACCCTAGGGAAGTGCTATAGGCACTTGGGCAGAGAGAAAATCCAGCTGCAGGGTGGTGTGCTGGGGGGCACTGGGAGTAGTGGTGAATTAAAAAATAATTTAAAAAAATAAGGAAGAAAAGGGGAGGGAAGGGGAAGAAAGGAAAAAGGGGGAGAAAGGAAAAAGGGAAAAAAGGGGAAAAGGAAAAGGGAATAGAAAGAAAGGAAAAAAGATTGTAAAAAGAGGAAAAAAAAGGAAAAAGAGGGAAAATGGGGGATAGGAAAAGGGAAAAGAGGGAAAGGGGGAAAGAAAAATGGGAGAGGAAGGGAATAAACAAAAAAAATAG
>VZRM01005251.1:31569-84742 GCA_013397955.1 Grantiella picta
AAGGAGGTGTCCGGGGCCGGTACAGAGTGGCACAGGCAGTATCAAGGGGGTGACCGGGGCCGGTCTAGGGCGGGCACAGGCGGTCTCAAGGAGGTGTCCGGGGCGGTCCCAGGCGGTCGCTCCTCCCCGGCGGTGGCCGCTCGGGCCCGGGGCGGCGGAGCGGGGCTGCCGGCGGGGAGCTGTGCCCGCGGCATGGCCCTGACGCTGTCTCCAGCCCCGGTGCCGGCCGGGCCCCCCCCGGGGGGCACCTCGGCGGGGGACATGGAGCGCTACTATCGCCTGCTGCACAGCGCCGCGCTGCTCGAGGCTGCCGCCGGTGAGTGCGGGGCGCCGGGCGGGCGCGGGGCTTTCCTGGACACCCGGGCAGGGGGCACAGCTGTCCCCACGGCTGTCCCCACGGTGCCCCATCGCTCCCGCCAGCCCCGGCTCGCGCCCGGTGCCGCTGTCGCTGCCGGCTCGCTGTGGCACTCCGCTGACGCTGCCCGGGAAGCTCGGGAGGGTTGGCCGCACTCGGGCTGCCGAGGATCGGAGGTGTTACTCTGTTGTTTATTCCCCGGACGGCACGGTGGGTGCGAACGGCCCGGGTGCTCGGGAGCAGCTGTGTCCCCGCGCTGGTGACATTCCCTGGCTGTCGCTGTCGTCCGTGGCTCACAGTGCGGGCCGAAGGAGCGGTGCTGCCGGGGGTGCACGATGTTGTCGGTCCCAGTGCGGATTGCCGCGGCCAGAGCTAAGGAACTCCTCCCTGGGAAGGTGGGTCTGAGTGCTGGCGGTGACCGCCCGGGCCCAGGGAGATGTGTGTAAATTGTCTGTGTTCGACACCTCATCTTCCCTCCTCGTCTTCCCTGCCTTGTTCCGTGGCTCTCAGACACCTCTGAGCGCAGGTTGTGCCCGCGGTGCAGCACCGTGCTGATGTGCCTGTGGTTCTATGGCTGCACAGCCTGAACGTGAGAAGCAAATGCAATCTGATCCCTTACCTCAGGCTGCCTCAGCGAGGTTTGCTTTGACGGGCAGTGATCTGCTCAGAATCTGTGTGCAGCTCTCACCTGTTCGTTATTTTCCTGTGGGGAGTTACAGGTATTTTTGCAGTGAGGTCTTTCCCAAACCAGGCAGGGTAGTGGCACCTTGGTGACTCCAGTGTCACTGCAGGATGCACACCTTGTCAGCAGTCGAAAGCAGGCAGAGGCATCATTCCTGGTCGTGCAGCTGGCAGAGTGCTTGGAGCTGCGCCAGGCACAAAAAAGACACACTGACCTAAGAAAAACTCTTCCCATCTAATTCCAGGTTTCTTGACCTGTTTGAAAAGCACAGTTGGGGGTGCAGGAAGAATTTGGCAGGGGGTGTCACAGGAAAGGACCACAACCAACCTGTCACCTGCTTCCCAGGAGCTGCTGGTGCACATGCCCTTCTGAGATGGTGCCAGCAACACCTCCTGCTCTGGCTCTCCTGACCCTGTTGGTTTCCCTGCACTCTGAAAAGGGAGTAGATAAATGTAGGCAGGGGTGGTTGGTCATGGTCAATTAGCAAAGGATGCTGCTGGATGGATGTGATTAAATCCGCATGGGGACAGAGGTGGTGAACATTTGTTATGAGTGATGTTATGGAAACCAGGTGAAAGCAGGTAGTGGGTTTCTTCTGAGCATTGGCCCTCTCTCCTAAATAACTTCTGGCAGATGACCTTTGTGTGATAGTCATATGGAGTCAAAACATCCCCACAAAGGCACACTTGTGTGGATACAGCTGCAGGGCCCAGACCCATGATTTGGCATCTACATTGGTTCTTAAAATAAAATACTGAAAAAACAGACAATGTTGAGTAAGGTTCTCCAAATCATGAGATTAAAAATACATCAGAAGGCTTTTTCCTTTATTGCTGATTTCTCAGCATTCAGCCTGATCAGGGACCATATTTTAACCATTTCTGTACATGTAGCAGTACTGGAAACTTGTTGGTTGTTTCTAGTAGAAGGTGACGTGCCCATATCTGCTTTAAAGTGAGAAAAAAACCTGTAAAAATCCCAAGCCTTTTATGGCCATTCTCATCCCTAGAACGGCCTGGGCTCCCTCAGAGCATGGCAGAACTACAGCAGCCTCCCAAAGCTCTGTACTTCCATCAGTGCAGACCCTCTGGGTTGGCCACAGAGTAGTAGTAGTCTGGGAGCAGTCAGTAGTATGTGGGATGTTCTTCCTCTCCTTGCATCGCATTTGCTACAACCACAGTTTAATGGCTTATCATTCGTGTACCAGGACAAAAGTGAAGTGACAGCAGGGCTGTGTGGGAGGGAACAACCAAAGTGTAAATCATGGTGGGGGAAAGAAAAGAGTTTTCCAAAGTGCTCTCTGCACCACTGAGCTAGAGGATGCTTGGAGACAGAGCTTCCCCCATGAGCATGGAGAGGGGGAGTTTAGAGCACATTGCTCCTGCTTGAGCTGTCGTGGGAGCCTTTTGTTAGTGTTGGTTTTGGCAGGTAGGACCTGCAAGGAAATCCTGGAGCCACAAGGCAGGTGTCCTCAGCCTGTGCTGTGAGCAGCCACGTGTCACTGTGCAGTGCTGGTTTGGCACCCAGGCTGGGCACAGTGCAGGTCCCACACTCCTCAGCTTGCTCTGCTGCCACGTCTCATCTGCCAGCTTCCCTAACAAAGGGAAATTTAAGGCCATTTGAAAATCGGTGGGCAAAGGAACTGGAGTGCGAGGAGCAGTGCTGGAAGTGACTGGGTGGGGCTGCCTTGTTTTCTGAGTCCTTTTTTCCTCCCAGGCGCTGCTGGACTTGGTTTTGGAGCAGTGATGAGTCAGGATCTCCTGGGGCAGAGCTGTTCCCTCATAGCATAGGGATCCAGCACACAGCACAGTTATCCTGCTGCTCTGGGGTGTTTGTCCAGGGCTGGGTGGTGTGAGAGCCAGCAAGCACCAGCAATCTCCTCCCCATCTCACTTTCTGTTCCACAGGCCTGCTCTGCTGCAGGAACACAGCTGGATTTGGAAATGTAATTTTGCTTAGTGGGAGAATGCCTGGATTGGGCATTTCCACTTTCAGCTCAGGAAAAAAATGTGTTTATTTTCCCTTGCTTTACAGCAGAGTTTCCAGGTGATGCCATTGGGGGAATCTGGCTGCATAGTTTAGTTTCCTGGCCATATCAGCTGTGAAAGAAATTGTTCCAGTGACCTCAGTGAACTTCATTCCGGGTTCCCTAGGCAGGTAGTGAGGCCCAAGGATTTACTGCTGATACATTTCCCAAGAGTTACTTTGTGCACAAAGCTGGAATTTCTCTTTGATAAAACAATGTTGGCATGGTATTGAATGATGATGGGAAAGCTACTGATGTCTGTATATTTTTATTGGGCTTTGGAAGTCTTTTTTGCTGAATGGGCTCTGGTTTAGGGGCTGATGGTTTGGTCTGAGAAGATATGTACTGGTGGCAGATGCTAAATGTGCCTTTTCCTGCACAGCTGGCAAATGTGCCCTGGTGCTGATGTGCAAACACCCCTGCTGTCCTTGGTAAGGGAAGAGTGACTGGAAAAGGGAGAAAATAAAAGTACATTGAAGCTCCTATATATTAGAAATGCGAGAAACTCGATTTTCTCAACTCCCACACTGTGGCTGAATCCGAAAGAGTGGGTGTTGAGAATCTTTTATTACATTTCTTGCAATAGACGTGAATTCATGTGTGGTGGAGCTGACTTTTATCTTTCCCAATTTTTGCTTAGTTTGGTGTGGTATGAGAATAGAATTCTTCTGATTGGACATGAAGCCATCAGAGCATAACAGGAGGTAACAAGTAAGCCTTGTTGCTGCTTAGTTTGCTTTTGCTTCACCTTTTCTTGGCAAAGCTTCCACAGTTTCTCAGCTGCTAAATATAAATGGGAAGAGATTTCTCCCCCTCCCCAAAACTCCATGATCCCCAGCACACTGGGACAGCCTGGATATTTTAACCTCCCCTGAACATCATCCTCCTCCTCCTGGCTGGCAGAGTGGCTCCTGCAGACCCTCCTGCTCACTCCAGCTCCCACAGCTATGCCAAAGGATGATATTTCCATGAATGTGGGATCCTTATCCAGCTGCACCTTGCCTGGGATGCTCCACAAACCTGAATTGCACCGACTTAATGATTTTTCCCTATTTCTTATCTTCTTTTCATTTCACAGCATTTTCTGTCACATTTTTCCTCTAATCTTCAGCGTATATAAATCTAAGCCTTTTGGAAAGGTCATTCTAGTTTTTCAGAAGCTTCCTTTTTTTTTGCTGTACAGTTTCTTAGCCGAGCACACCGTCAGGTTTGGGTGATGGGGATGTGTGTCTGCACTGAAGCACTGACTGCACAGAAGCCCAGGAAGCCTTTGGAGGGAAGCACAGCCCCTGGGTCAGAAGAGAGGACCATCTGGTGCTGCATCCTGCTTCCTACGCTGAGTTGGAGCAGGTGCTTGGGGAGAAGGAAAAGAAGGAGCTTGGAAATAGAGTGAGCCTTTCCTTAAAAATCTTCCCTGGTCTGAGGGAAGATAATTTAAGGAGTCCTTGGAGCTGGTGAGTGACTGAGCCATCACTGCCAGTGATGGACTAATCCTGGTGGGACTTGGATGCCACGTGCAGGACGTGCAGGTCCCTGTGAAGCGCTGGCATGGTGGGTGCTGCTGTCTATCTGTCCTGCCTGGCTTCAGGGGATGTTTGCTGCTGATCTGCCTCCCTGTGAGGGCCACCCAGGCTGGCAGCTCCTGGCATGGCCCCACTGCCACCTGTGGCCTGGGGTCAGGGTGTGCTGCCAGCACTGCTCTGCCCTGTCCATCCGTGGCTCCCACCACGGGTGCAGCTCTTCTTGTGGCTCTGCCATCCCTTGTTCCCTGTACCGTGCTGATGTTCTTCCAAGGAAATGTTCGAGATGGCAGTTCAGCTGCCCTGAAGCAGTGGGGTTTGCAGGTGCCTCTGCCAGCTCAAGAATTTACCAGAGATTTGTGTGCAGGTGGAGGTTTGCCATGAGGATATTGACAGAACTGGCCCAGGAGCCTCATCATCTTCCTTGGGATCAATACATCATATCTTCCAGAAAAACAGGCATTTACAAACCCAATCTAATTGCTGATCTTTCCCTCAAGATGAAAGCCTGGTGTTACCTGGCTGTGGATGGGCAGCAGGTGCCTGCAGGCTGAGCCCAGGGCTCAGGGAGTGCAGATGGCCCCAGAGAGGTGTCAGCTGTCCCTGTGGGCTGTGGGGACAGAGGGACCTGCAGCAGTCACAGGCACTGAAGCTTTCTGCCATAAATATTTCAGTGTGTCTTTTGTGTCCCTCCCTTGGCACGGGGAATGGCTGCACCACCTGCAATTACAAACTATTGATGTTGCCAGGTGCCAGCAGCAGCACTTCTTGTTCATACTGGGTGGCTGAAGAATTTGCTCTATGGGCTGCCCTGGACAGCAGCAGTGCCTTGTCTTTGCTGCAGGTGCACCTGGTGCCAAGGCTCTGGGTGATGTTTGCAGGATGCACAGACAGCTGAATGTGGTTTTGGTGCATACGAGGATGTGTGCAGCTCAGAGGTGCTGTTAGAAGTGACTAATGATGACAAGTTTAGCTTCTGCAGCATAACTGAGATCACGTGCAGATGCAGGAGAGTCCCACAGCAGCTTATGCACTTCACACAACAAAGTCTATGTTTCTTTAGCAGCTGAACTTCTCAGGAATGGAGAGAAGGATGCTAATGCAAGGTGTGCTTTACTGCAGGGTGTTTCTCACATGGGGAGAAGGTGCTCACAGGTCTGAATCCGAGGCCAGGCTGTTTCCTCAGCTATCAAGTTGTAATTGCAGTGTAAGGTTGTTAACCCCCATGTGCTCTGCATGGATGACTGTGGTGGAGCAGAGTAGAAATGTCTCTCATTACTAGCAGCCCCCTCTGCTTTTCTGCCCTCTGAATCTTCACAAGTCCTGGGTGGGGGACCTGTGAGTCCCTGTGACTCAGCACACTGCAAACTCACTTCTGGGGCAGAATGATCCCTCAGCCTGAGGTCCTTGGTGAGGAAGTCACTAAGTCCTGTCTTTTGGACTTCATAGCCAATCCCAAGACCCTCAGGTCTTTGCTGTCTCCAGAAACCATTCCCACGATTCACCCATCTGTCCAGGTTGGTCTAACACCATCCAGCAGTTGGGTCAACAGGGTTTTTAACACTCACCCTTTGGTGAGCTTTCACACAACCCATCCAGACATGGACACAGCCTGATGGATGGGGGCTGCAGGGGTCTTTCCTGCTCCTGTTGGAAACATGCTCTTTGCTGACGCCAAATCCTGCTGGCACTTGTGCCTCTTCTGTTCCCAGGTGAGGACTGAAGCCATTGGAGACATGATTTGCTCTTGGCAACCAGAGAGTTTACTCTCAGATCCGGGAAGCAGCCTGAGGATGTTGGCTGTCAGCTCTCTGCTCTGACCAGGACTATAAATAACCTTCTGGTAACTGGAGCAGGCCTTGTTGAGGAGCACAATGAGGTGTTCTGTGCCACAGCAGTGCACACTCCCTTGCACGTGCCACCTGGCTGGTGCCAGCCCCTCCTGGCTCTGGTTCCTGCAAATGCTGTGTAAACATCTGTACAGCAGTGTGTCCTGTTCCTGGGCAGGACAGAGACAGGCAGGTGGATCTGCTCACGAGGATGTTGGGATCCTACTGCAGTGTGAGCTTGCTGGGGAAGCACACAGCTTCCCTCACTACCAAATAAACACTGCTTTGCTGGGTGTCCAAAGGGACAAGCAGATCATGGAGAAGCTCAGTGTGATCCTTTACCCTTTTCATTTGATTTACTTCAGTTTTGTTTCCTAGACTACAGCAGCAACCCCCACATAAAAAGCTGCTGTTCTTCCTTCCCAACAAAGCCATCTCCAAATGGATTTCACAGCAGCAGACAGTATTTGGTCAGTGTGGTGACTGTGAGGCTCAGCCTGGCAGATGTGTTACACAGCTGCTGCCTGCAGATGCTGCAGGCCTGGGAGGTTTGGTGAAGGAAACAATAGTTGCTAAATGCAAAGCACTTCAGTCTAAGGGAGTGTTACAAGAGGGATTTGGGCTGGGACAGGAGCTGTCCTTCTCTGCATGTCACAGCAGGATCCAGCATGCATGACAGTCCCTACACGCTTGTGTCTCCTCAGAAGGGCTGAGCACTGACAGTGAGCATCATTCTCACTCTGCAGGCTGTGCCTTGGCCTCGAGGAACCTTCCTCTGGAGGAGACCCTGGGAAATGCTCCTGACTGGGGAAACCAAGAGGTGGGGATAGGAAAGATTCGGCAGGGCTCCTTGCTGAGCCCCACTGGCTTTTCTCAGTGGGGTGGAGAGCTCAGAATTCCCCCTTTGTCTTTTCCCTGCTTGGCTTCACACAGACTCCAAAATTCTGTACCATGGCAACCACCTCCCCCCTACAGAGGGTTCTCTGAATGTAAGAATTGCAGCAACATTTTATGAATGCCCATTTTAGAACCTGTATAAAAATGGTACTACACTGCTATGACAATTTACCATCCAGATGCTGCTGCTTTTTAGTAGACCATAAAAGCTGAGCTCATGCCAGCTGTGGGGGGACAGCAGTGTAGTTTGTAAAGTGCTCTGAGGTGCTGCAGCATGGGGAGTTCAGGCTTGATTTTGTAACATCTGATGATCACAAAGCCTCTCTTTGGCTTGGAAAGAAAGGAGTGGACTTACTTGAAGCCTTGACTTCCTGCAGCCTGTGCCAAGAGAGAGGCAGGCTGGCTGTGCTGTACAGAGCCAGCACTGGGCACTACCCTGGGGTCCTTTCTGTACTGTCCCAAGAGTGTCCTTTAAATAACAAATTCCCAGTTTGCTAAAGAACATCAACTGAAGCCTTGTTTGAGAGGCTGATATCTTTGCTGCCTCACTGCCTCTCACTGCTCTTTCTCCAGAGATTAATATTTGAGGACAAAGGTCCTGCTTCTGCCCAGGATTTATTGCAGCATCCAGCTGATGTGCCTCAGGCACAGCAACATGCTGCTGAATTTGATGCCAGCACTTGATTTTCCCTAATATTTGCCCAGGAGGCTGAGTTCAGTGGCCAGCCCAGAGTGAGTGCCAGGGATGAGGTAGCCAAGGAGCAGCTCGGATCAGACCACAGCCAGGCTGTTGTTGTGCCCTGACCTTGCCCAAGGGCAGCCATCCTGCTCCTCTGGCCCTGCTGGGTTATCCTGTCCCCAGAGGATGGATACAAACTCCCCCTGCCTCCCTGCAGGTTGTGCCATGGCTCTCAGTGAGAAAAGGGCTTGTGAAACTTTTTAATTAAGTGGTTTTTTGACCATGCAAAGGTTAACCTCCTTTCTCCAGCCTGTTTCCCCATCAGCCTCAATTAACTGGCACATCTCTCTCATACCAGTGCCGAACCAAAACAAAAACCTAATTTACTGTCCACCTGGAGTGAGTTTGGTGTTACTGTTGAGCACTTGAGTCATGGGGGTGTTGTGGCACATGGCAAGACTGCCTGGCTTGGCTGGTGCTGCATTTTGGGGACTTGTGGCACACAGATTTGTGGCAAATGTGTGCACAGGGTGGGCTTTTGTCTTGCGTTTTCAATGACACAGGTTTGATATCATCTACTTTGTGTGTTGGAGCTCATTAAGTTACTAAATGTGGATTTTATCAGTATGAAACCATTGACCTGGTAAAAAAAAAATCAATAAATAGAGGAGAAATCTCTGGCTGCTGCTTGTCCTCAAGTTGGGTGAAGCAGTTGAATGAGAGACAAATATTTGAAATATCTTTGCAAGACAAACTTCTTTCTCACCAAGACCAATTCTAGGGCCTGTTAAAATCAAGAATGTTTCTGTAGATGTCAGTGGGACTGAAGCTCGATCCTCAACAAACAAAAATCACCTTTTATCTACAAGAGGGAAATCCAGCAGTGTGTCCACAGAAGGGCAGAGAGCAGCCTGTGGCTGGTGGGGTGTGGGAGGCAGAGGATTCCCCACCTCCTGCACATCTGGGCTGCTGTGCTGCAGTACCACACAGCCCAGGACAGGCCTGAAAAATCTTTAGATAAAGTGGAAGTGACCAGAAAGCTTCTGGAAAAAGGGAAATAGAATAAATACTGATTATGCTGGAGTGTGCTGAAGTATGCAGCCTGTCTGATTTAAAACAGCCAGAAGATTATTCCCTAGGACCAGCTCTGTGAAATAATCAGTGTTTAAAATTTGATTATCAGAAAGCCCAAGGACTTTAATCTGTATAGATGTGCTTTAAAACATTCATTTGCGGGAGCAAGGATATTTAATTTTTAGCTGTCTTTCCATTTATAGATAATCCGGAAAAATGCCTACCAGCTTTAAGCTCCTCTTGGGTTTACTCACTCTGGTCTTTGTTTCCTTCTCCCAGGGAGAAGTAAAGTTGTCTGTTGTTCTGATGTGCTTCATTGCCACTGCAATGATCGTGGTGCTAAATATGGTGTTAAAACAGCCTGTCCCATTATTTAATTAGGAAGAAATATAATAACTGAACATAGCAACAACAGCCTCTCCAATGTCTATGGCCCCATGCCAGGTGAAAACATGTTTCAGAAGCTTATTTGTTCAAAATTAAAGAGTGTAACAGTCTGAAAGCCCAGCCTTGTTCCCAGTGTGGCAGCCTTGGATGCTGCTGTTTCCAGCAGAAACCTCAGCCCATTGCATTGCCAAGGCTGGGAAGCACTGGCAGGCTTTGTAAAATAGGGAGTAGAATTAGTAACTCCAAAATATAAAAGTTGACATTGGGTATGGCCTGTTGAGAGGAGGGCACTGAAGCTCACAGGCAGTGCTGCCTTGGTACATTTACTGGCAATACATTTGTTGCTGACTTGGGGCATTCACCATGTTTGAGTCATTAAAAACAATAGAAATAACATGTCTTAGAGCCATACACTCTGTGTTACAAAAATTCATGTATAGTTTAGAGAAGCTGCATTTGATTCAAGTTCCACCTTTGAATTAACACACTGATAAATGTGTTTGCTTTGCATTTGTGGCTCCTTTTTGACTGCTGCTTTTCCCTTACTCCAGAAACTGCAATACCCATCTGTGCAAAGGACATCAGTGATGATCTGATGAAAGAGTTTGCTTTTCTGTCTGGTGAGTATGGAGAACTTCCTCATGCTCTCTCTCTCTCTCTCTCTCTCTCTCTCTGTGGTAATTAAATACTCCAGACAAACTTCTATTTGTCAGAATGGTACTGCACACAGGTAGTATCCAGTGCCACTAGAAATGTTGTTAATAAAACATTGAGGCAGTTTGAAAGAGCAGATTAGATTTCTGTCTCGTGCCATCCTGTAAGATATCCTTACCTCCCAACACTCAATGCATTAACAAGCCCTGCTTTGAAATGTATTTCTGTAGATTCCAGACCGGTGTGTTTCTTTGCCCTTGTAGTTCTGATTTCTTTTGCTGTCCTGTGTGAAGTACACTCAGTAAATAAAGGAAACATCTGTTAATTAATCCATTTGTTTCTACCACCTGCACTTGTGTGTAGTGCTTGGCCTCAGAGGCAGGATTTGCCTTTGTTTTGCTATTCTGGCCATGTGAAAAATCCTCTCTGCCTCTGTTTTCTGACCTGAGTGGCTCACCTGGGCTGTGCTGCTGGCTCTCCTCAAAAGCATGGCCAGGGAAGCATCCTTGTGTTTTTTTGCAGGTGGCAGAGGGAAGGACAAGGCTTGGATTATCACCCTCCCCGACAACGCTCGCTTCAACGAGGTGCCAGAAGAGAATGTAGCTAAAGTCCTAACATACCTAACGTCAGTCCCAAGGTATGAGGCTGCCTGGAGCTCCTGTCTGTGATGGGCAGAGCTGTGGGTCCTGCCTGGGCTGGGCTGGGGATCTTCAGGGTGATGCCATGTGTGGGGGTGAGTGGCTCCTTCAGCTCTCAAGCACAAAGGAGGGATGGAAGCAAACCCTTGGGGTGTCCAGGTGTGATATTTAATGTGCCAGGAGCTGCAGAGGAAGAGGTGGACATCATCCCTGTGACTTGTCAGCTGGAATGTATCACACATTTAGTTTGTTGGGTTTCTAATTAACAGCAAGCTTTCCTCAAGCTTTGGCGTGTGTCACCACTGAAGTATGCCATACAACTGCAGAAGAATATTTTGACGTGTACAAATAGAGAGTCATTACAGTGGAAAAAGAGAAATGAAACCAGAGGAAGAGGCTAATTACAGGAACAAAGGTTTGGGGTCCCTGTGACAGGCGATGGCTCAGCAGTGAGCAGCAGCTCCCATTACCTGCTGTGTTCAGGGTTAAGCTGCTGACAGTCTGCCTGTGCCTCACACAGGGCTGTGTACTTAGATTAATGACCCTCCTCTTTCTTGATGCCGAGCCTGGTGACTCAGTTACCTGGAATGCTTGATTTTCTTGAATAATGCCTATTTTGCCAAATTTCTTCCTGCAGGGAGAGCAGGTTGATGGGAGCTTTCCATTAGCAGATGCTTTGAAAGAAGTATGGAGTGTTAGGCAACTCTGTTCACAAAAAATAAAAAAAAGAGCCTCTGGTTCCTCTGTCCTCTTTTGGATGAACTCTGAGGTTCCAGGGGCTCCTGGCCCAGCAGGAACAGCACCCTGCCAAGTGTGTGTTGGCCAGAGGGGTTTGTCCTTGTCCTGTGCAGGCAGCCCTGCTCTGTGCATCTGCACTTACCAGCTCTGTCTGGTTCCTCCAAGGCTTCTTGTTCCATCTGACTGTAAACATCTTGGCATTAGCATGATGAGCAGTCTTGCTGTCCCTGTAATAGGTCAAA
Organism: Grantiella picta; assembly: GCA_013397955.1. NCBI lineage: Eukaryota > Metazoa > Chordata > Aves > Passeriformes > Meliphagidae > Grantiella > Grantiella picta. The sequence continues at coordinate 43,290 of VZRM01005251.1, forward strand.
CTCAATCACGAAACTAATGAGAGCTGCAAGCTTTCTGGTGATTCAAACATGTTCAGCATGTTTTTAGCAAAACCACTTTAATCATCCTGCTCTGCTCCTCCTACCACCATAACAGCCTGCCCCAATATCTGATCACCCTAAAAACATGTTCTCCCTAGCACTTTGGAGCTGAAAGGCTCAGGTGACCAGGAAAAGCATCACCTAGGTGAGAATGGTAGGTCTGTGTCAGCTGTGATGCCTCTGTGTGCTCATCCCTCAGCAGCATCACACTGTGGGATTAGAGCTCACACTTTAGCTCAGAAAGTCCCTAAAAGGGGTAAACATACATCTGCCAGAGGTATTTTATTGCCTCAAATATCAGAGTTAGATTTTAGTTTAGTTTAGATGTGGGTGCACCAGCACCTCCTTCCCTCTGGATGTGCAGGGAGAGATCAAAAGCACACACTGAGCCTTTCCTGTGGAAAGGAGCTGCATGGTGTCCTACCCATCCCAGTCTGAGAAAACCTCATGGGATACCAGGTTTGTAGTGTTTTGGGAAGCTGAATGGTTTGTAGTATTTTGGGAAGCTGAATTTCATGAGGCATTTTTCTCCTGGAAATAATTGTTAGATAAAGGAGATGGATGCTGGAAGCTACTCTGAGTCCCCAGGGCGAGTGCCTTAATAACAGAGCCAGGAGGAAGGTGGGTCCTGTAAGCAAGTTAATTTTTAGGATTCCTGGGAACCATGCTGCAGGCAGGAGGCAGCTGCAGAAAGTGCTTGTGTGGAAGAGCTGCAAAGGAAAATAACTAGTAGGGCCCCACTTTCTATTCCATGCATATCCAACTGAAAATGCTGCCCTGCCTGCCTTCAGGCTGGCTGTGTTGAGCAGCACCTGCAGTGCTGAGCTTGAAGGAGAGGCACAGTGAGTGTGACATCCTAGTATTTGCAGAAAAGAGACCCTAGCAGTGATAAAGCAGCACTTTATCCGGGCTTGGACAGAGGAATGTGACAGCATGTTTACAACAAATACAGATCTTTTCCCTAGCCTGAAAGAGTTTATCCCTTCCAAGGTAAGCCAGAATTCCAGTAGAAGCTTAAAGAAAAAACTGAAAATCAATTTAAGTCAATTTTGTTATATGTAAGACTGTTTTTACAAAAAAAACTGTCTTAATTGTTATTAAGGTAAAATTTGAAAACTAAAAAAAAATTCCTCTGTATATGACACTGGTGTGACATCACCTTGAGTACTGTGTGCAGTTCTGGGTGCCAAATTTAAAAAAGAATGTGAAGGTCCTTGAATGTGGCCAGAGGGCAGCAAGTCTGGCGAAAGGGCTTGAAGGAATGTCCTGTGAGGAGCAGCTGAGGGCTCTGGGCTTCTCTGCTTTGGAGAGAAGGAGGCTGAGGGAGATCCCTGCTCTCTGCAGCCTCCTGAGGATGGCATGTGGAGGGGAAGGTGCTGAGCTCTTCTCCCTGGGATCCAGGGACAGCACGTGTAGGAATGGTTCAGAGCTGTGCCAGGGCATTAGACAGGACATTAGGGAATGTTCATTTGCTGAGGGGTGTCAAACACTGAAACAGTTTCCCTGGAGATGTCATTGATTCCCCAAGCTGTCAGTGTTAGGTGGCATTTGGACAATGCCCTTAAGAACATCTTTTAACTTTGGTCAGCCTGAAATGGTCAGGCAGTTGGACTAGATTATCACTGCAGCTCCCTTCCTACTGAAATATTCTATTCTATTCTATTCTATTCTATTCTATTCTATTCTATTCTATTCTATTCTATTCTATTCATTGACTGTCCAGCTTTTTGGTATTTAGACAAGCTTTGCCTGTTCCATTTGGATTGGGAAGTGAGGTACAAAGTGGTTCAGAGCTGTGACTGATACCACAGAGCAGTGGCACAGTGAAGGGTGCTGTTGGCTATAAATACCTCTGAATTACAACATTGGGCAGGTCGTGACAGCATGCTCTGATCCCACCAGTGGCAAGGAGTCTCTCAGTCCTGTGCTAAATCTCACAACTGCAGACTCCAGGATCCAATTTCAAGTCCTGCAAAACATCCCAGGTCTTTATTTTTAGCCTGGTGCATCCTGCAACACATACAAAGTTAAGGATAAGGAGGAAAAAAAAGGATAAGGGGGAAAAAAAGTGACAAGAAGCACCCAGAGAGAAATAATCCTTGCCCTGGTTATCTGTCTCCATCTTTCTGCTGCTGGATGCAAACAAACAGCCCTCAGAGCCTTGGCAAAAAGCATCGATTTATTTTTATTGTCACTCTAAAAGGTACATCACAGGCCTGGAAATCTGATGAACCTGCAAGGCCTGGGTTGCAAATAGTCACAGACTTTCTCCACTGGCCCTGCAATAAATGACAGATTTCCCACAGTAGGTGTCAAGGCTGTTGGACTGCTGGGAACTTTCTGCTTGGTTTCTGTGAGGGAGTTGATAAAAGTAAATTAGCATTCTCGGAGGCTGCTCTCAGTGTATAACCTTGTCCTGAGTAAACGGCTTACTTTGCCTTTTATTAACTGGCAGTGCACTACAGTCTGGCTGCCTTTTCTAAATGACTTGGATTCTGAGGTTTTTCTTCAGGTTTTATTATGATTACAGCAGTTCTGTGTAAATACTATTTATTTTTTTCAATTGCAGACTCTTGGGAAATATCATGGGGAGTTGGGGAATCGTTTCTTGTAGATCAGAGACATACCTTTTAAAATTTTAGAATGCGCTGAAATCCAAAGGGTTTTATTTTTGCCTCAAACCAAGGGATCCTTTGCCCTGCTCCCACCTGAGCCACTTAGCTCATGGTGGAGGTGAGCAGAGCTAACAGAAACCTGCAGAATTGTCTCATGTTGCCTGAACTATTCTAAGCAAAAAAGGTTTTGGCTGAGAATTTAGGCTCACAGCCTCGGACTTTATTACATGTAGAAGTTCTGTGTATGACCCATATGTAAAATTTGGTATTCATTTTCTCTGCCCTTTTCTGCTACACCTCAAAGCCACTCAGTAAATTCAAATGAAACCTTTGCACTTTGGGTGTGACGTTACAGATCTGTCACAGAATAGCTTGGGACTTGGGTGCTTCTATACATCTTCAGTCAATTGTTGTTATGAGTCAAAGGGAATTTTTTTATAAGCACAACTGCTAATTCCTTTAAAATATATTTGTCAGAGTTGTAGCTGCCACAGACCAGAGCAGCAAGAAGTGCACTGAATGAAAGCTCCTGCACTGGCTCCGAGTGTCTTGGTTTTTTTTTTTTCTCTAGTGAAGATGCCAAGCATTGTCTGCCTTCTGAGTAATGCACCATGTGTTTGCCTTGCCAAACTCAGGAATTAGCGGAGATGATGCTGGCAGGACACCTGACCCACCTCTGGTTAGCCAGCACGTGTCCTGGGAGCTTCTCCCAGCACTGAGGCACCCGGATAGGGTGGCGTGGGACATGCCCATCCTGTTCCAGCATCCACAAAATAAATATTGCAAATATCACCCAAGGATCCTGTAAATGCACTCACGTTGGAGGGCTTGGTTACAAGCTGGCCTGCCTGTACCTGTGTGCAAACATGATTGCAGTTTGTAACTCAGGCTGCCTGCAGTGTGTGCTGTCACAGCTGAGCTGCTCCCAGCTAGCCTGGAAAGGAATATTTGAATTTCAGACAGGTCAGCTGGGTGTTAGAGCTTCTGCCAGACTGGGCACCCCCAGTACAGCTGGTCAGGCTTGGTCAGGCTGGGATTTCAAAGCATCTCAAAGGATTTGGGTGTTAAAAGGGATGTCAGGCAGCCTGTGCCTGCCCAGGAAACCCAAGAGAGCTGGAAAACGCCTTGGAGCAATCGCTGCCTCCCCAGCAGGACGTGCTGGAGAAGCACAGCAGCCTGTTTGCTCTCCCTTTCCCACTGCCAGGCTGGCACTGCCCTGCCCTGCCTTCGTGTCATCCCTGCTGGCTGGTGCCAAAAGGAGCCAGGAGTGGCTCGGTCTGTCACCTGAGCTGGCCAGGGAAGGCAGGGGCTCTGGGGGAGCCTGCTGGGCACCCCGAGCTGCTGGGCAGGAGCTCAGCTCCCCTGGCCTCTGCTGGTCCTCCTCAACACCAGGCTGGGTGTCAAGAGCAATCTTGTCTCCAGCAATCTGCTGCCACCAACTCAACTCAAAGGCGATACTCAAGCACAATCACAGAGTCCCAGAAAGAGTAGGGTGGGAAGGGAGCTGTGGAGGTCACAGAGTCAGAGAATCTTAAAGGGATCTGAAAGATCAGCTAGTCCAACCCCCAGCCAGAGCAGGTTCACCTGGAGCAGGTTGCACTGGAATATCTGGAGATATTTAAAGCCCCAGGTGGGATTTTAAATTTTCCAGAGGAGATTTCACAACCTCTCTTGGCAGCCTGTTCCAGTGCACTGTCACCCTCAGGAAAAAGACATTTTTCTCATATTCAGATGGAATTCCCTGTGTTTCACTTTGTGCCTGTTGCCCCTTGTCCTGTTGCTAACCACCACTGCCAAGAGTCTAGGTGCTCAGGAAAATTTTTTCAAAGGGAATTTCAGGAACTGCAAAGAGTCTAGGTGCTCAGGAAAATTTTTTTCAAAGGGAATTTCAGGAACTGTAGAAATACTAAAATGTGGGTTGCATTCCATGTTCTTCGAGGTTTTTTTGGGAACAGAGTCACATTTCCTCAATACCAGAATGTAGTTTGCATTCCGTGTTCTTGGGTTTGGGTTTCTTTGGGAACAGAGTCACTTTCCTCAAGATATTATCTGGTAATTGGTATTTTTATATCTTGCAGTCAACATGATTCTGACACTAAATTTATCCTAATCCTGGATAGAAGATTGGACACATGGACATCAGTCAAAACCACTCTCCAAAAAATAGCAGTAAGTCCTCTTGAATGGTAATTGCTTTTAATGCACTAAGTCACTGTGCCCACTCTGTATCTCTTTCAGAAAACACTGGGAGCCAGGAGCAATGATGCTCCTGCTTTCTCTCTAGGTAGTAGTTTGTTTTATGGCCCTGTAATTAATTTGAGTGCATAAATGAGCTGTTTGTGTATTAATTTGCTTCTTTGATCCATTTGCTGGGTTTTATGCTCTTTTGTAGTGGTTCAAATAAGTTTTGTGCCATATTCTGTGCTTTTGATGGGTGGAAAATTTGGCTTCATATATGTTCTTTCTAGACACTGGTTATTAGTGAGACTGTATGGTTGTTTGTGACAGAATGTTTTAGGTTCTTTAAATAGGCTTCACAAGCATTTGTATGTGGGCATGGGTGGAAAAATCTATTTTAAAAGTGTACGCATTCATGTGTTTTAAATGATCTAGTACACATGTTAATGTGCTGCACATCATTAGAACATATCTAACTATTATTATCATATTGTAAATCATTGCACAAGTAAGGTTTTGCTCACAAGTAAGGTTTTGCAATTCTGCATTGAGTTGTGTCTGTTGGAATCAGAGCTTGGATTTCCAGAAGAGCATGCAGCTGTTGAGGAGTCATGTTTGTGGGTGCAGGGGTGGGCAGGAGCTAACAGACAAATTCTTTTCCAACCAGACCACGTCATGTGGATAATTCAATGAAAATATTCTGGGTGTATAATTGAGTTGTTTCTGCATGTAATCATTGAATGGTTAAAGACATTGGTCCATCTGATAAAGAATGTGCTGAGACAGAAAATGCTTACCTAGTTCTGATATAGTTAGATCTTACAGTATTTTAAATTGTTAATACTGATACAGCTGAACTTGGTGTTAAAAATACCTGGCTTTGATGGCATTTTCCTGGTCAGCATCCTGTAGGAAGAAGAGAGGTTCCCCTTTCTGCAGTGTGAATAAGATATCACTGAGAGTATTTTTGGTTCTGCTTTTTGTGAATGTTATAAGCTGAATTTGCAAGTGTGGTTACCCTACCACTAGAGAAGAAGCAGCATTTAAAAAGTAGTTCTTTAAAGTGATCATCAGAATTCAGTTCTGCTGCCAGTGTTTGAGCAGGTGCTCGTTACAAGAGCATCCTTTAAGGGTGATGTACTTGCTTTGCATAGTCTGCAGTTTTCAAATGGGAAAAATCCTGTCCTAATTTGTAGCTTCTACAGAAGCTTCATTCATTCTGTGTTTAATAAGAAAATGTAATTATTGTGTGATCTTTGAGCATACACCCTGTTTGTGTAGCTGGATGTGCTGTGTGTCTGCGTGGAGAAGTGACTTTGCCTGCAGTATCAGGGCTGTACACGTAAGGAGTGGGGAGGTGCTCTGTGCAAAGAGGGATGAGAAGGAAACCCCTGTCCACTAAATCTAAAAACTTGGGAATCTTGCCTTAAAAACAGAGTCTGATCCTAAAGGGTTGTCTCTGTGTCCAGGAGGTGTAAGGAAAAAAAATTAAATCTTGATTTCTTTCCAATCACATTTCATAACCCCTGGTGCAATTAAAAAAAAAAATCCTTTTCTGATCTTTGTATAATTTTGGAGTAAGGAGTGCCATGAAGCTGAATTTAAAATAGAGAGCATGTCCTATTTTCTCAGCATATGTGTGTGCAACTGCAGCTCTGCGGTTGTGCATCTGATCTTGAAAATTTTTCTATCACACTGTACAGATTTTTGTTTTAACTCTTTGTGTATGTCTCTAACTGCCTGGGCAAAGCAGGGTAACGCTGGCTTTGGGAAGTGATGCCCGACTGGGTTTTGGCCAGAGCATCTTTCCTCAGTTTCCCCCAAAACCTCAAACAGCCTGAAAAGGCACCTTGGAGATAGTGGCAGGGGGGAAAGGGAAGGGTGAAAGCGCCGAGCGGAGCCCGATCCTCGCAGGAAAGAGCGTCTGCAGGATGATTTTTGGCATTCCACCTTAACAGCCAAGCCGGCGCAGGGAGGAGAGCGGGGCTGGGAGCCGGCAGGGCTGCCTGCCTGCCCGTAGCGCTGCTGCCTGCCGGGCCAGCGCCCCGCCATCCGCAGCACCCTCCGCATCCCTCCAGCCCTGCATCCCTCCCTGCATCCCTCCATCATCCCGGCCATGGCAGAGGCGGGCCCGCGGCGGGGCGGGCGGGCCGCCCGGGATGCGGTAAGGCTGCGGGCCCGCAGCGAGCCGGACGGGCACCTTCTCGGGCCGGGGGGAGGCTGCGGGGTGCGGCGATGGATGGGGCAGCGCGGAGGGAGTGCCGGCAGCATCCTCCATATGGGAGCAGCCGGACGCTGGGTTCTGCTGGGTACCGATGGGTATCACTGAGTACTGCTGGGTACCGCTGGGTTCTGCTGGGTACCGATGGGTTCCGCTGGATGCCACCGGCCTCTGCTGCCCCGCAGTGCTGCTCCCGGCGCCCTCCAGCCGCAGCCAAGGCTCTCCCATCGCTCCTACAGGGAAGGAAAGCCTCTGGCAGGGAGGGGGCCCTGGAGAGATGTGTGCCTCAGTGATGCTGACAGCACCTTTGGGGGGTTAATTATGCGGCCGGCTGGAATAAATGTAGAAGAGCACTTGGGAGTGTCGTTCCGGCTCAGGGAGAGGTTAAAGGCTCCAATTAGCAGTTCCTGGCATTTTGTTGCACGACTTTTCCTTTAAGGGGCAGCAGAAAGTCATTAACTTCAGCGCCTGTATAAGGACTCGTGGCCTCAGTCTGCAGTGCTCAGAAACAAACTTACTGGCAGATACTACTTTCTTTTTTTAATGCCTATAGGTTACCAAACTCATGGATGCCCCGGTGAACTGCAGAGAAGAATATTCTCTGAGAACTGAGCTCCTAAAATTGGGGGAAAAATATTACACTAAATGTGTCAAAATGAGACATTCAGTAAGGAGGCAATAATTGTGATGCTTTCAATGCTTCCTTGTGCTTTATTAGCCCAGTTTGGCTGTATTGATTAAAGCAGGGCTCTCTGTGTGGTTATAGTTAAGTGTGCATTTGAAAAAGTTGCTGAAGTGGCCTTAAGGTATCCATGTGTGTGTCCTCGGAAGGGGAGGGATGTTGTGAGCATGGGCTGTGGGCAGTGAGAGTTAACAGCAGGGAACTGTTGCCAACTGCCTGATTTAGTGGAATTGCGCTGGTAGTTTTCTGCCTTTTCCTGGTGTGCTGCAGAGGGCAAAGGCTTAAGAGGGTTCGTTAGGTCTTTTGTTACATAACCCCAGGTTTATCAAATGCACAAGATTCTTTTTAGTCTTACAAATGGTAAGATAAAGAATAAGGCAAGATTAAGGACCCTTTTGTCTTTAATTTCTGCAATGTATTGAGGGAAAGGGATTTTTGCAGCAGTACTTTCAGTGTCATTAGAGTTCAGTTTTCAGGAAACTTATCTACGCTTCAGCTCTGAGAAAAACTAAAATTGTAGCAATGATTAAAAAAGATGCAGTCCCTTCAGGAATGTTACGTTGAGGAACTATTGGTCTATGCAGTTTTTTTCTAACATTTCATCCTCTCCCTTAAGTCTGTAGGAGGGCACAGGACATGAGCTGCACCTATTAGCTGGGCTGTTGGAAGGCCTGCCTGGGTCATTGTGCAGGAGAGCTGAGCTTCCTTTCAGGACTAAATAAACAGCACTGAAGCAGGGAGCTGACCCTGGATCTCCTGCAGCCCCTCAGCTCCACTTTCCTGGGCGAGCCCTGTCTCAGAGCTGCAAGGTCTGCTGGCTCCACGGCCAGGTTTGGCCTCTCTGCAGCTGTGGAAGTTGTTTTCCTGGCTCTCCTGCAGTGTAGCCATCCCAGTGTTCTGGGGAAGGCAGGCTGGAGGGTTCTGTGCTGAGGAGCAGGAGCACAGCACTGCTGGCTCTGTTATTCAGTGGTTTGCTATTGTTTCCAATGCCAGATCTTTGTCCCTGGCACCATTCTTGTTGACTTCCAAAGGGTATACGTTTGTCATTTCATTCACAATAAGTTACTTTTTTTCTGCTCCTACTAAAAATAACGGCAGATCAATATATTGGATTTGTGTGGCTTATATGATCCCAGAAGTCACTGTCCATTTCTAAGTGAAGTTGTGAGCAGTGGAAGCCACAACCTGCCCCTTCCTACCCAAAAAACCAGAGCAAGCAAGGGACAGTGCAGTTCATGGATGTCAGATCTCAACGGTAAATCAGGCCAGTTTTAAACAACACTAATGCATGTTTATGGGAGTGATCTTTGGTTTGAAGTGCCCTGCAGTGCAAAGTACCTAAACATGTTCATTACTCTCACCTTTGGTGTAGATATTATTATGTTTCATGGAGGAGGATAATATAAAGAGGAATATATGGAGAAATGTAACCTGGCCTGGCAGGATCTCAGAGTAAATCATGTCTTAATTAACTCAAGTTTTTGCATCATGCGCTTATCCATTATTTAATGATGCATCTCCTACTTTCTTAAAAATTCTATTTCATTCTCAAGCACCCTTTTCACAGAACTATTTTTAAATGCACCTGCCAACCATATGCTTGAAAAAAGGCTCCAGCAGTGTAGACAGGAAATTCCAAATTCTTGCCACAAATTAAATGTTGCCTGGTAATTACCAAGGACAAGACAAGTGTGCTTGATGCAGTTATGGGATGATTAGCAAGTTTGGCAATAAATTTTGCTTCCTCAATCTGTCATTCCTCTCAATGTTCCAGCCCTCTGTTCCCTGCTAAGTTGTAATTTCGCTCCCCAAGTTATAATGATGAAGAATACATATATTATTAAAGTTTATAGCAAGTGTGCCTCCGAGGTGCATGGCTGCACTTCTGCCTGCTGCAAAGGGAAATGGGGCTGGACAACTCCGCTGCAGTTAGGTCCCAAATTACCAAACCACTCACAGTGTCTCCCTCCTGTTTTAAAAATAAGAAAAGGCTTTAAGGAGCAACCAGAAAAAAACCCTAAAATTGAATTATTCCCCCCGTTTTCAGTGCATTTGAAAGCTGTTGTTGGACCTGCCATGTCCCCAGAATGTGATCTGTGTTTCCTTCCAGGCGTCCTTCCCAGGGAATCTGCACTTGGTGATGGTGCTCCGTCCCACGGGGTTTTTCCAGCGCACCTTCACCGACATTGGCTTTCGCTTCAGCCAGGAGGATTTTCTGCTCAAGCTGCCGGTATGAGTGTGCAGAGGTGCTGTGTGTGGTCACAGGCTTGGGGTGGCAGTGTGCCACTGCTGGTGTCCCCAAGAGAAGGAGGACATGGATCCACTGGAGCACATCCAGAGGAGATCACAGAGCTGCTGTGGCTGCCCCTGGATCCCTGGCAGTGTCCCAGGCCAGGCTGGACAGGGCTTGGAGCAGCCTGGGACAGTGGAAGGTGTCTCTGCCGTGGCAGGGGGCTGGAAACTTCATGATCCTTAAGGTTCCTTCCAACCCAAACCACTGTTTGTGAAGAGTAGCCAGGAATTTGTTTAACGTCTGAAAAGTCAAAAGATATGTCTAGTGGAGACATTTAAGACATCTAAGTGTAGACTCCATGCCAACATCATGTTGGTATCTGTTCCTAAAATTGCAGCTGAAATGAGTTTATATTCTCAATTCAGAATTTCCAGACTTCTAAAATCACCTTGATTATAGGACCTAATGAGAATAATTAAGAGAAGAAAAGTAAGTTTATACAATCTAAGGTTGATGCTATTACAAACGCAGAAAACAAATGAATGCTTTCCTTTAGGAAATAGCATGATTTTCACAAACTTTACATATTTCATGCTAAAACAGCTGTTCTTTGCACTGTTTTGAACATTCCTGACATATCCCATGGCAGATCAAGACACACAAAAAATCATGAGTATATATTTATATGAAATTGGTCTGTGCTTCATAACTTATTAAAATAGATGTGTTCTTTCCAGTTTACTGGTCATCCCTTGCTAAAACCTGCATCACTTTTGCTTTCTGCAAAAGAATGTTCTGCAGCATCTCGCTGTGCTTTGTATTTAGGAAAGAAAGCATCTGGGAGATCGGGGTGGCTTACAGGAATGGTGAGATACACCAAATAAAAGCCACATTAAGCCATACGCATAAGAAGAAAGCCCTGCTGTAGAAAAATATTTAGAGCAAACTCAATTTTTAGGTCCCTAAAAGATCTGTGTGCTTGGTGAGCGTCTGGCTGGGTCAGGAATGGCAATCCCCAGCTGACAGCAGTGCCCTGTGTGTGTGCAGGTGGTGATGCTGAGCTCGGTGAGCGACCTGCTGACGTACATCGACGAGCAGCAGCTCACCCCGGAGCTCGGGGGCACCCTGGAGTACTGCCACAGCGAGTGGGTCATCTTCAGGACAGTGAGTAGGCTGGCCATGCCTCTGGGGTGGGTGGGGCTCACCGAGGAATGGTTTCAGTCAGCAGTGAGCAGTGGGGCACTGAAGGTAATCCCTAGAGCCAACTCCACCTCCTGGGTCAGAGCTGCAGAGGAGCCAAGGGGCATTAGGCACTGGATGGGTTTGCAGGGGAACTGGGTGATTGGCTCCCTCAGGCTCCTTTAGAATCTGCTCCCAGAAGATCTGTCCAAGAAGCCAAATAGAACTCTAAAACCTCACTACCTGCAGGTGGTTCCTAGGGTGGGGTTAACCAGATGAGAAGAATAATAGAAGAGGAATTAGAGGAGTACGTGTGATGGATCTTATGGTAGCTTCTGCTGTAGATCTCCAGTGTGTGGTGGGAAGAATCTCAGTGTGCAAGAACAGCAGAAAGCAAAGCATCAGGTGTCTGCCCAACACGATCCTCTTGTGGACTCAGTCTGCACTAAAGGCACCTTTTAGTGCCAGATGTGGGATGTTCACTGTCTTCCTCAGACATCCCACCCCTCCCTCTCAGAGCAAGCTGGTGGGCTCCCCTTGCCCATCTCAGCCCTGGCTCTTCACACCCTCTTGACGAGCTGCAGGAATGTGGTGAATCCCAAGCTGACTGTAATCCTTGTCTCCCACCAGGCGATAGAGAGCTTTGCACTGACTGTGAAGGAAATTGCCCAGATGTTGCAGTGCTTTGGCACGGAGCTGGCAGAGACAGAGCTGCCCGAGGACATGTACTCCATCGAGCGCATCCTGGCCCTGCGCACCGAGAGGTACTACCAGCTCAAGGTATGGCTCAGCACAGCTCTTTGCACAGCCACAGGGCATTCCTGGTGTTGGATTGCCTGTTTGTTAGGTGCCCATTCCTCCTCCCCTGCCATGCATGTTGTCAGAGGTGAATTTTTTCGGAGGTCTGAATTTTTTATTGTCAGGCAGAGCACAGCGTGGCTGTTTCTGGGTGTTACCCTCACGTTGGCCATGCACTCCAGCAGATCCCCCAGTGCAGATCCCCCTGCCAGCAGCCAAACTGTGTTAGCTGCCACCTCCCTCGTGCCTGCAGCAGTCACTGTCGGTGCTGCTCCTCCCCTGCGTTTGCACGTCTCGCTGCTAGCAGGGCTTTTGGAAGCTCTGTCACCTCCGTGTTGATGTTCCCGGCTGGGTTACCCTCTGCTTCACCCCGTGGCTGCAGAAAGCTGCACACAATCGTCAGCAGGTCTGGAGGGATGGTTTGACCCCTGGTCTTTCCACCTGGTGGATCTTCCCAGGGGAACTTAAGGGAACTGTGCTGGAGAGCATCCAAGGTGAAGATTTTTGTGTGAGCACATGGTACAGAGCATTCACCATGTGGTTCTCTTCATGTGAGCCTTCAGGTTTTGCCTTAAACAACATTTGTTTCTTGAATATTTAAAATTGTTTTTTCAACTCTTTGTGATCAGTATTATTATAGGAGTCATTGGAAGGTTTAGTGCTGCTTTATCAGGTTGTTGTCTTTGGTGCTCCTGCATCTTTCAGGGAACAGCACAGGCCTGTTCCCAAACCTTCAAAAGCAATAACTATGTTAAGAAGGTTCTGTGTGGCTGAAGAATGAGCTCCTTTGCTTTGTGCCAGTTTTCATTTACCTAAGTCATAGAATTGTATCTATTTTAATTTATAATCATTTGTCATTCATATGACAGTGAGTTCCCAGAAAGCTGCCTGTAAGAAATACTGAAAATGTCATCCAAATAGTGCTGTGTGTAGGCAAAAATGCATGTGTGCATGTTTAGAAATTATCATTCTAGATACTGTCAATGGGCCTCTATCTCTTCTTTGGAAATGAAGGGAGTAATACAACGTAGCAGCTACATCTATTGTAACATGACTTAGTGACTTAAGCTTCATGCTCAGGACTGTAGCCACAGTGAAGGGGGCAAATATCAACTACCCAAAGCAGTTCTGTGTAAAAACCAGTCAGCAATGCCCACTGCTCTCTGTGGAGAAATAGAACTCATCACGTGTTTTCATTTGCATAGAAAGCACAGCAACACTCAGTACAAGCCATCTGTTGCTTTTAATTCCTCATCTATTAATTTCAAATATCAAAACCACTCGTTGTCTTTTGACTGAAATGAGGTCTGTTGGCTTTTTTCTTTTGTTCCTTCTAAGACCATGAAACACGAAAGCAGATGAGAAACTGCACAGATTATGGTGACAGCAAGACATGGGGTACTTGTCTCTCTCATGACAGCCCCAAGATTGGTACAGTTGATTCCTGAATTCACATAATTAGTCAATCAGAAGAATTTATGTAGCTGTGGTGCTGAACAGAAACTGGCTGCAAGCACAATGAAAAAATGACAGAAATTAATTAAACAGAGTAAATAAGAAATTAACCACACTGATATACTGAACAGAAAACGTCCAGTTAACACTCATTTGACAGTCAGGCTGCTTTGCTGTATGGATAATGAATGGCTTTGAATCAAAACAGGAGCACGGGTCTCTGCAGAGTGAGGTGTAAGAGGATGAAACCACAGCCATCTGCAGTCTAAAGCATGCTGCACAATTCCTCTTCCCTTCTGCACGGGGCAGCATCAGAAGACAGGGTTTTTGCCTTGTGGTCATATTCCAGGATGTTTTAGTGACAGGGCTGCAAACTGGCAGTGGACACTGGGTGTGGTAGAGAGGAAATTCCCTAACCCCACGTCCTGCTCCTGGGCTGCTGCTCTGAAGCTGATGGTGTGTTTAGGTTGCTGTGAGCTGTCTGAGGCAGGAACACATTTAATCAAGTCTGGGCTTTCTGAATCTTCTCCCTGAAGAGGTCTTGCCTTTTTTCCTGTTGCAAGAGGAACCTGGCCATCTCCTAAGATGGGCTCTTACTCCTCCAGTTCATGGCTCTCCAGAGGAGCCATACACAGCTCACTCCTTCAGAGCCTTTTCCAGCTCAGTTCATCAGTTCCATGTGTTTTCTCTCTCCTTCTCATTTCTGAGTTTGGCCTCTTTTTCCTGAAAATAGTTGACTAAATGCACCTGTTTGCTTTGGGGCTGAGCAAAGCCCAGCCCAGCACAAAGCACCTCATTGATGCTAATGAACACACCAAGGGTTTAAATTTCCCCTGAGTGGAGGTTATAGTGGAAGTGTTGACTTTATTTCTAGAGGTTGTAGTGAGTGGTGCTATGTGGGCTCCACATCTGAATGAGAAATGTTTTGCGTTCTACAGGAAGATATTACAGCAGTCACAAAAGAGGGAAACTTGCTTTTGAGCAGTTTTGAAGAGCCTGATTCTGGGGAGTACAGTGAGGAGCAGCAGCAAGAGAGGCCTGGGGACTGGGAGACTGTGAATCGGTGAGTGTGCTGTGTTCCGAATTTCCCTGGTTTTTCAATGGAAACACTCAAATTATTTCGGTGTAGATGTGTTGTTTAGGTCACCTAACGAAGATACTAGGATTTTGCTGCAGTCCATCAGTTTGCTGGGTGACTTCTCTCATGATTTTGACTTGCTCTGGTTTTTATCCCCACTGTTACCATGAGGCTGTGGAGCAGATGCAGGGCTCTGCTGTGCCAGGCTCCTAGCTTTACCCAGAGAAATGGAGATAGCAACAACTGCTTGCCACAGGTGCTGTCAGCTGCAGTGATGATTTCATTAAAACTCTCTCTGAAATCATCTCAAGTCATATCTACATGTCTGTTAACTTCTTCTGAGACCTTGGGTCCAGAAGACTTGTATGGGTGATTTCTGGGTCTTGTCCATCTCTGCTTGTCCCCTGTTTGCAACTTGTTCCAATCCTTCCTTTTTCTGTGCCCAAGGTTACTTGGTCAGCTGCATGAGATGGAGACTGCTTTTGATGGCTTCTGGGAAAAACACCAGTTAAAAATGGAGCAATATTTACAGCTCTGGAAGTTTGAGCAAAGTTTTCAAGAGGTAGGATCAGATGTGCTTCATGGCAGAAGGGGGAGTTGGAGATCTACTGGAGGGGAGAGAAGTTTTTATGCTTTTTATTTTGAGTGTTTAATTTATGCTGCTGTTCCTTGACTGTGGCAGGGCTAGCTAGCTTGGGGAGACTGCTGTGCTTCCTCACTCAGAGCTAATTTAGGTATCACTGCCCTGCAGCTGCGTGGGTTTTGCTGATGGAAGCATCTTTGAATATAGAAATTAGTTCTTGGATGCTAGTTTTATTATTGGATTTAGCAATCTTCACTAAATTGTGATTAATTTTGGTCTCGGAATGATTTTCTGCTTGTGCTTTGTATCCTTTTGCAGCAGTCTTTTCCTTTGTGTCTAGGTCAAGAATGCCATTGAATTTTTAATGGGTCAGCAGGCAGAGCTGCCCGACACTGGTGACAGTGTTGCCCAGGTGAAGCAGAGGCTCAAGGACCTGGAGCATTTCGATGGTATGGCTCAGGTGAGATAATCTTACACACAAAGAGGCACTAATGAAACACAAGAGCCACGTTCTGTATTTGTGGTAGGAGGTGTTTTGTGAAATTACCTGGTTCTGGTGTAATGTTGCTAAGTGGCTGCACAAAGGGATCGATTTCACGTCTTTGCTCTGTGCAGCAACGCTGTGATCACTCTGGAAGCCAGAAACAGGGTATTTAATTATCATAGTTAAAATAAATTGCTGAGCCACCGTGAAAATCCGGAACAGATAAATGTCTGAACGTGGGGGAGGCGTGGGATTTAATGAGCTGGAAGAAGAATTATTTATATTTTAAGTGCTTTAGCTGTGCTAATAGGCAGAAACTTGTTACCAGGCACATGGAGTTGCAAAAAGAAGTTGTATCCTGACGTGTCTGTGACTTGAACATAACATATGGGTGAAGAGTAGATGTAGAGCAAGGAAGAGTGAAGCGAGATGATTCAGGGGAGCCCAGCTGAGGATGTGACCTTTGCAAAGGGGTGGGCATGCAGGCCAGGGTCAGCAGAGAAGTCCTGAGGGAACTGGACACACAAGATAAGAGTTCTGGAGAAAGGTCAAAGGCTTCCTGGCTATTTGGAAGAAGTGTTTATGGAGAGAGGGAGGAGGGACAAAAGGCCAGGCAGGCAGGGTGCAGCTGGAAAGCCAGCCCTGGGGACACCACAACCATTACACGAGTAAGGTGTGCAAAAAAAACAATGTGTTCTTTGCATCAAGATAACACTTAAATTCTCCAGTTCTCTTTGCTGCTTGTGAGCACAGTGAGCCTGAACTGGCCACGAGCTGCACCTCATTCAGGGCACAGCTCCCAGACAGGGCAGTGATGCATTGCCAGCAGGCACTCACAGCATTGCTAGTTTGGTGAAATATTGTTTTCTTCTTCA
The DNA here is from genome assembly GCA_013397955.1 of Grantiella picta. Taxonomy (NCBI): domain Eukaryota; kingdom Metazoa; phylum Chordata; class Aves; order Passeriformes; family Meliphagidae; genus Grantiella; species Grantiella picta. The sequence goes on from VZRM01005251.1 coordinate 59,731, forward strand.
TCCTCTTTATGGATAGCAAAAGTTTTTCTTCCCAGATGGTGGGGGTACCATTTTATCCTGCGTAAGCCACCCATTCTGGCTACTCCTAATGGCAGTCATCTCCATGTGTGCCTGAAATCTGGTAAGATGAGAAAGTGCATGTTGGTATGTGTGGATATTTTGGCATTATTTCTGTAAGTGTGCAATACATTCTGTCTCTTTCTCTGAAGGATCTGATCGGGAAGGCTCAGGTGGTGATCCTGCATGGACACCAGCTGGCAGCAAATCACCACTACGCCCTCAACTTGATCTGCCAGCAGTGCAATGAGCTGAGGCACCACTCTGACCTCCTGTCTGATGAGATCAAAAGGAAGCAAATGCACCTGCAGAAGACCTTGGATCTTCACACTCGCCTTCAGCAGGTAGGGCTCAGGGACACAGTGCTCTGAGGAGAGAGTTAGTTAGCTTCTCCATGGGGTTAGCCTCTCCACTCAGCAGGAAGCGTCTGAAATTTGCAGCTTTTCTTCAGCAGGTAGTGGTAGCAAGGTGTCCCCCAGAGGCTGGGGGATGTCACACCCCTCACTCAGCTGGGGAAGTCAGCAAAGAGGTATCTGCTGGTGCTGTGAGGTCAGCACAAAGAGCTGGGCATCTCCAAAGGACAGCTCAGAACACCAAGTTCAGCTGCTGCTCTAAGTTGTGCTTTCATGCCATATCTATGTATTAATTGACTGCAGGTTTTCATGCCTGGTGCAACAGAAGTGATGCTTTCAGATAAACTCCAGCCCTTTTTTCTGAGTGATTTATTAAGAATGAATATGGCTGAGTGTAAAATAAGTTGACAGATTGGCAGATAGGCACAGCTGCTGTGTGCTAGCATGGAAGTGGAGTCATGTGGCTCCAACGCTCTTTGATATCTTAATCAGCATCAAATATTCATTTAGGGAAATTCACGCTAATTAGGCTGGAAGGCACACGGCTGTAATATGCTTGAGGCCAATTAAGAGAAACAGTGAAGTCTGACCCTGTTCCATTTCCCTGTTTCAGGGAGCTCACTTTTTCTCTCTGTGTGCTCCACTCCAGCATTTCACTGATCTGTAGAGATGAGCAGTTCCTCAGCGGCCTCTCCTGGGCTCCTTGCAGAGCTGGTTGGTGCCAGGGGTCTTTCCTGGGGCTCTGCTGGAGCACAGCATGGTCCTGCTCTCCATGGTGTCCCTTTCTGTTCACAGCACTGGGGATTCTCTGCTGTTCCTGGCTGGAGCAGCTCCTCTCACTGTGCACACCTCAGTGTGATGCCAGCTGAGACCCTGCTCAGGGCTGCACTGGGCCAGGCATTTATCTCAGCAAAGCTGCCAGTCTCCCTGTAAGCTCCACAGTGGCCACTTCAGCTTTCCCAGCTGGAGAAATAAAGATCTGCTTATCACTTGGGTCAGCTATGCACTAGTACTTCCCTGTCAGTTCTATCACTGATTTTAGCCAGGTACTACAAGTAGGAAATACTCGGCTGGGTATGTTGAGGACTGCAGTCACCTTACAGAAAAAACGTGGCCTTTCTGCTTTCTGATCCAAACACAGTAAGTGCTGAGGCCTTTGGGAATGCTGTTCAGCTCCATACAGATCCAATAAAGGATGCTGCTCGTGAGAACCTCATTGCAGTGGAGGTCCCACTGAGGGTCTCTCTCCCTGTGCTGTCCCCAGGCTCTGCAGTGCTGTGATGAAGGTGCCTACCTGCTCGCCAACCAGCAAATGGATAAGTGCCAGTCTAAAGAAGGTGCTCAGAAAGCACTCCTGGACATAGAGAGATTTCTGGAAAGCTCTTCAGCCTACTTAAACTATGATCCCCAAGCCCTACGCTACGATTTTGAGTCTGTCTTAACATCCGAGTTGAAGGTAAGCAACGCCTCCAGTTCCTTGTTTCATAAGTGAAAGGCAAGGTTGGACATGTTGTGGTGTTGTCACCTTCACAGTCCTCTGCTTGGGACAAAGTGCAAATTCATGGTGATTAAGTGAGTCTTTTTTCGCTCTCTGCAGTGCCAGATCCAGTCAGTGCAGGTGAAGCTGGAAAATGTGCGGAGCATGTTTGAGAACCGGCAGTCTTGCTTCAAGAAGCTGTTGGATAAACACGTCAGGCCTGTCCAGTTAGTAGCTCCTCGGCCAGAAAATCCACCCAGATCAAAGTCACCCTTATTCTCTCCTAAACATGGTAAAATTCTGTGAAATTATGATGTTTTCAGCTGATAATTTTGCTTTGAGGCAGGAAGAGTAAGGCTCAGGATGGCTTTGAGAAACTAACTAAACATTGCTGGCAGATTCAGAGTTATTGGGTAGTGTTAAATAAAAATCAGGTGATTTATTGTCTTTCCAATTTGTGTGTCAGTGTTCCCATACCTGTGTGAAGGATGAAGTTGGTTGCTTGTTATTTATTTTCACTTCCTACTCAGTGAAAAAAGAGCTGTAAGTAGCGCATACCTCCAGTCCTGCTTTACTGGCATCCTGCTGGGCTGGAAACTGGTGAATTAATACTACAGGGGGAAAAAAAGGGCAAGCTTTATAAATTTATTAGCTTGCCTGTTCTCTGTGGCTGTGTTGAGCTGGAACTGACATAAAGTTAGACTGATGTTTGCAAAGGAGCTTGGAGAAATGAGGAGCTCAAATCTCATGAACAGAAATGAGTTGGATGCTTAAGTCCTTTTGATTCCTTCAGGGTGTCTCCCTTAAATCCCAATTGTGGAATAATTAATGCCCATAAAGGTACAAATTCCCATTGAACTGAGGTCATGGAATATTCTGCCCTAGTTTTGGTAATGGGATGTGGCACCATGTTAGCTTTAAATGATGACATTAAAACTTTCATCCTTGGCAGCCCTGAATGTATCAGACAGAATTAAAAGAGATTCCAAAGCAGTGTCCATGTATTTTCAACCAGGAACATGCTAAGTTATGTCAGAATATTAAATTCAGTGATCTGACTACGTAAAAGCAATCAAGCATTTGTGTTTTAACAGGAGGTTTTTATGATGAATTAACAAATATTGGTTATAGTGAGTTGCAGCAGGTGTCATACAGCAGCAAAAGCAGCTTCAATTCAGAGAATGAGAAATGTAAATAGCCAAGTGGAGGAGTGGGAAGGGAACTAGATGCAGTGAGGGAAATTGAGCCACTCAAGATGCAGGCCAGGGCAGCAAATAAATCCCAGATTTCCTCTTCCCAGGCTGATGCCACCCTCTCTAAAGCACATTCCATTCTGAAGCCCTTTCCTCAACCAGTAAAAATGCTCTGAGTCTTTAAACTAGAGCATTGCCCATTTTATCTAACACAGCTTTGCCATCTTTCTAGCAAAAGGAAAGGGTTAAAGACAAATGGTTGCCTTAAAGAGTGGTGTAAATGGGTGGTCACCTCTGTGGGATGTTGAGAGATCATCATCACTCAGCTGGACTCATTTCATGCCTTTCTGGGATGCAAGTTTTTCTAGCAAAGGCACTCCTTCACCTGCAAAGCACAGGTATCCTCCATCAATCCTCTCCTGGAAGCAATGATCAAGTGTGGCAAAGACAAAAGGCTCCTCTTTGGATAGATCATGGCAAGAGAGCCTTTTAATAAGGCCTCTGTTTGATAGCAAACATCAAACTGCTGCAGGCCTGCTGGTGGGATGTGCAGTGTCAAAGGCACCTGCTGGGCTCTGCTGGGAGTGCTTTGAGAGGGTTGGTTTGATGGTGAGCATTGAAACCAAACCAGCTCTGAGCACATCCCTTTCGTCCTCCATTTCTTTCTTTTCTCTATTTCTTTGCCCCTTTCCCCCCCTTCTTTCTCTGTCTGAGGACAGAAATGCTCCCCCTTTTATGTTTGCCCTGGATTTGAAGCCTGTCTGAGAAATGTGGTTCTAAATTTTAAACCATTTTTTGGGTGGGGAGGGAGGAAAAGAGTAAATCAGAGCATCTCTGTGCTCTCCTCTGGACTCACTCCAGCACATCCACATTCTTCTTATGAAGTATTTGGATGATGTCATGTAACTCATTGAAGAGATTGATGCTTTATTTTGAAGCTTCCAGTTTGCTTCTGTAGCCAACTTACAACTTGTAGTTATTTACTGACAATATCAGTAAATTTGTGCAAGATGGAGAAACAGTTTATCACAGCTGAGCATCTTGTCCTTCATTCATAAAAGGGCTTTAAAGCAGTGTTCTAGCAGGGGATGTTCTTTTTTGTAGTTTATTTGCTTTTATTGATTTTGCTGTTATCATAGACTCTGTTAGGTTTTGATTCCTGTGTTCGCTTAGTGGGCATTTTGTTTTTCCTAAATATTTTTACTTTATGGCCTTCATGACCGTCTGACATATGCTATTTGGAATTATTATTGTTTGGGATAAATACCCTTGATTTTGTCATTTTTCTATAAATATTAGCTAACTAATTATTCATTCTTAAAATGTGTCCCATTTTTCTTGGTGACATACTAGTTTCTGTCTGAAGCATCTCCTTCACCATAGATGTACATTATGTAATTCTGCTTTTTTCTACCCAAGGTGTGGATTTTAATCCCAGTTTGAAATTTTCATTTGATCTCTCTCTCCCTGGGAAGAAAACTTCAAGGAAAACTCCAAGTTCTCGCAAGGTAAAAATTATTCATGGAATCTGAATGAGTTTTATACCCTGAAAAAACTGAGACCGCTCTAAAACTTTATTGTACTTTAGATTTGGAGATGCTTTTTTTGTTTTGTTTTCCTTTTAAAAAAATCAAGCAAACCCAGACCCTCTTACATCCATATGGTTTAGCTGGATTATTCCAACACCTGAGGTCTATCTTGGATTGATTTTCCAATATCCAGATATCTATTTCCTATGTGTTATCCCCTGAACTTACTTTTTACATTACAAAGATGTTTATTAGGAAATATCCTCACACAGAGATATTTCCCCTGTGCAAACTGTTCTCTGGCCTCTGCACTAATGAATTCTGTGACCACTATTTGCAGATTTTATGTAGCAGAGTAATTTCTGGGGCTATTTGGCTACCCATTATATGTTATTCCCTTTGAAGGTTTACTGCACAAGGATTCTTATGAGGATGCATATTTCATCCTTCCCCTGAGAGTTTCCTTGCTGGCACCAGGGGCTCCTCCTGCCCCTGCAGGCTCTTCCTGCAGCTGCCCAGTGCATCCCATTTCTCTTCCAGATCGAAGTCATGCACGACTATCAGGAGAAGAGGAATTCCTTGCAGTATTTTATTTCAGACAGTGATGACAGCTTAGATGTACTGAAAGGGTAAGCATTCCCCCCATTTACATCACCTCAGATGTTTGTTTCTGGCCAATCCTTGCCCCATCCCTGTGTTCCTCCAGCCTCACCCAGGAGCTTTTACCTCTTGTCCTTTTACCTCTTGGTTATTAATGAGATCACACACTGTTTTGGGCTCCTTGAACTGCACTGATCACCCATGGGGTTTTTAATAGACATGAAAATAATGGACTTCTATTNTTAGCCATGTCATAAATGAGCTTATAGAAACAGAGAGAGTGTATGTGGAGGAGCTCTTCACTGTTCTGACGGTGAGTGACTTGTGCAGGTTGCTCATTGCTGTTCCCTGGTGATTTGTACAAAAGGGCAACTGCCACTGTCAAACTGAGCAAATCTGGGACAGGACAGCTTCCCACCAGACTGTCAGATCCCAAGCTAGTCATAAATGCTCAAGTTTGTCCTTAGGTTTTCTTTGTTGGAGGCATCTGCAGGAACAGTTGGTGTCAGGATGAGCTTTTCATCTACAATTGAGGAGAAACCTTCTGTTTGTACACAAAAGCACTGGTAATTAGTCTTAGCAGTGCCTGCAAAATATACTAAAAGCTCTTTCTTTTTACTGTTCCCTAATTTCTTTTGCCTTTAGAAGACAAAAGAAAGAACCTTGTGTTTTATCCTTGGGAAAATTCTATCTCAGAGGTGTGAAGTTCGTGACTGTATAAAGCACATTTCTTTAGAAAGCAGATTATGATTTCTCATACTGTCGTTTTAGGCACTTCTACTTTATTCCAAAATAACTCTCACTGATGGCCAGAACAAGTTGGCTGTTAAATAGCTCCCCCCACCTCACATTTCTCTCACCCAGGAGCAAGCAGGATATAAATCTGCTGGACTGCAGGTAGTTATATGTAATTTCCCTGCACTGATTGGGTTTTTTGTTAAACCACACTCTCTGTGATAAAGCAGTTGGCAGGTACACAGATTTATTACTGTGCACATCAAGTCTAGATAGAGAAAAATGGACAGATAGACTTCAGTTTTCTGAAAATAGTATTTCCTTTAAGGAGGGAAGCCTGCTTGCTGGCCTTAAATAAAAAAGACTAATTTTCCAGACGCTTATCATCTATTGCATCCTTAATCAACTACAAAATGCCTGCTTAGTATAAGGAGTATTGATTCCAGCCAGAGGGAGTGTGAGAGATTAGTTTGGGAAGCCAAAGGAGGTGTGCAGTACATACTGAATACATTTCTTCTCTCATGTTAAAAGGGCCTGAGTTCTGTGCAGTCCTTGGTGACCAGCATGGCCACCTTCACTGTGGCTCATGGCATTTTTGGGGCCTCCTTGCCCTGATGGTCCTGAGCTCTGGCCATGCCTTCTCCCTACCCTGCAGTTGGGAAGTTTGCCACATCTGGGATGTTACTTTGGGGAGCTTTGCATTATTTCCTAGTTCCACCCAACAGTTTGTATTGCAGTGTTGTCGTTTCCAGCTCCTCCCCACTGGGGAAGCCTGGCCTTTCAAGGGAGCCACAGAGCCCAGAATTCCTGAAGCACTGAGGAGAGCAAGGTCCCCAGCTCAGCATGCCTTGTCCAAGAGCAAACAGCTCATTGATTTTGGTGTCTGATCTCAGGCTGTCTCTGGTTTGTAGCTCAGCAGCTCCTGCCCTGGTTCTGGGGAGGTTGTGTGTAATTGCACACTCTGCACATACACACTGTGTCCACATCCACTCCTGTGTGCCATGGCCATGGAGAAGGTGTTCTCCCCAGAGAAATATTCCTCTGGGTTCTCTCCTGCAGCCAGGCTGAGATTTGCCTTTGGAGAATTGGGAGCATCTCTGCAGTGCTGCCAGCCCCTTGGGAGCTGTCCTAAGCCATTCCCTCCTGGATCACAACCCTATGCACCCAGGGACTGGAAAACAGGGATTTAGAAACCAAAAAAAAAAAAAAGAAAATAACAGACATATTGCACTTTGAAACAGAGAGATCATGTGAAGGTCTGTTCATGTCCCTTTTCATCTCCCTTTGAGGAGGTGGCAGCTGAGTGATGAGCCCTTTTTGCCTCTGGCAGGGCTACAGAGCTGAGATGGACAATCCTGCCATGCTCATCCTCCTGCCCCCCGTGCTGAGGAACAGGAAGGACATCCTCTTCGGAAACATGCCCGAGATCTATGACTTCCACAACAAGTATGCTGTTGCTCTGTTCCCCTTTTATCAGCCTGATTCCCTCTGATGATGAAATACCAAAACCTTACCTTGCTCACTGCTGTGTTTTTCTCCTTTCTCCCATCTCTTGCAGAATTTTCCTGCACAGTTTGGAAAACTGCCTGGGAGCACCCGAGAGAGTGGGATGTTGTTTTCTAGACAGGGTGGGTGACTCATTTTCACATCTAAAGCAGACTGGAAGGCCAATGTTTCTCCTGATTTGTCACACTGCACCATCTCAGTGATGCCAGTGGACTAAGAGGCTCCTGATCCTCAGCAGCAGCAGCCAGGCTGTGTGTAGGAGTTGGGCCAGAGCAGCTATTGTGACAATGCTGGGCTCTGCTGTGATCCCCAGCAGTGCTGCTTTTACCCAAACTCTGTCCCTTTTAGATAAAAGCAAACTTTTGGGTGTTTGCCTCGTGGCTGCCCAGCAGGGTTGGGTCCAGGAGGGTGATTTGCCTTTTGGCTTCCCTTGTAGAGGGAGGATTTCCAGATGTATGAGAAGTACTGCCAGAACAAGCCCCGCTCAGAGTCCCTGTGGAGGCAGTGCTCTGAGAGCTCCTTCTTCCAGGTGAGCTGCTCCTTCTGCTCCTTGTCTTAAACACCCATCAACTTCCCCCAATTCTGCTGTGTTTTGTTCAGTGTTGCATGAAAAATACCCACAAATACTCGCAGAAGTAGATGTTGGGATTTCTTGTACACAAGGAGTATAAGGCAGATCCACTCACTCTGTTATTTTACATGTTGTTAGAATATTTCTTTAGTTATAGGGAGTTATGTTCAACATTTTGACATGAAATCTTCAAAGTCATCAAACCTCATGGTCATACTGTTGGAATAACCACTTGTAGTTGGTGCCAAACTTATTTATTCTGAATTCTGTGTTCCAGGAATGCCAAAGAAAATTAGAACACAAACTCGGGCTGGATTCCTATTTGCTCAAGCCAGTGCAGCGCCTGACAAAATACCAGTTACTTCTGAAGGTATTTCATGTTCTGCTTTGAAAGGGCATCAGTAGAGAGATCAGATTTCTTTTCCAGTTTGTTTTATTTTTTATTGAAAGGTTACCTGTAAATCAGCGCCAAGCTTTGGATGACATATTGCATATCTTGGCCCTCTGAAGTGACTTTCAGAGTCAGTGAAGATGAATGTTCACATACCTGAAAAAGGAACAAGTGCTTTTAATGAGCCATTTTTTAAGGAGATAAAGACTTTGAATCTGTTCAGAGATACAAAATTATAGAAGCACTTGTAAGAAAGCTGAGCCAGAGATGATGAGAATCTGATGAATGAAATATATTATATTGTTGCATCTCTTCTTCTCCTCAGGTGTTTATAGTGCTTGTAATCTTTGATGTATTTATTCTTGTGTCCCCATCTGAGGCAGGGCAGTGCTGTAGGAATAGCACTTGGCAGTAGATTCTGAGCCTCACCTTCTAGGCTCTTGAATGAGTGTGCTTGCAGCTGTAAGTGGGCACAGGAGATTTGAGATGAAACTAATTTTATCTCAGTGGTAAAATTCTGTCTTCCATTTACTGAGGTGAAGGCTCTGGATTTTATGAATTCTGTTCCTTGTGTCTGCCAGTCTGCAGACAATCATCTGCTGCAAGCTCATTTGAGGGCATATTGGCAATTAATGAAAAACCTGAGCCTTATTTCCAATTTCTTCCCAAGCAGGCAAACAACACAAAGAACTCAGATAAATGTGATGCTGTTCTATCACACCATCCTTAAGGAAACACATTAAAAATAGGCCATCCTTCATTGACCTGTTCCACACCTCACACTGACTGTGCTTTAGGGGGACTCTTTTTTCCAGTAACATGAAAAAGAAACTCAGTGTAGGTCACTTCTGGGCATTGGAAACTTCGGGCAAGGTGGAAAAATCTGCTTTGTTCAAGTGCAAACACGTGCTCTCCTATTTCTGTTTTCAGGAGCTGCTAAAGTACAGCACGAGCTGTGATGGAGTTCAGGAACTTCAAGAAGCTCTGGTTGCAATGTTGGATTTGCTGAAGTCAGTCAACGACTCTATGCATCAGATTTCAATAACAGGATATGATGTGAGTGGATTTGGGCTGTGAGAGTCCTTGGGAATGGATAGAGTCCAGAATGTGTGAGCTGAGAGCTGTCCTAGAACAAAGTGAATGGGATCAGGGAGCCCTTGCAGGTGACAATTTTCCCTCTGATTTCAGGGTTGGGACAGAGCTGAGCTGCACAGTTCCCACATTTGCCACCTTGTGGTTTTCTGCAGTATTTTTCCAGTGTGCACCTTTGTTCTCACAGCTGACCTCATAATCCACCTGCGGTGTCTTTGCAGCATTTCACATTCAGCACTTAACAAACTGCTCTCTGAGGCTGATTTTGAACCTTTCCCACTGAAGTGGTTGTCTTTCCTAGCTTCAGGGAAGGGTGAAGCTTTCCAAGCTGCTGGTCCCTGTCGTGGCCTCCTTGAGGATTCCATCTTCTGACATGTCAGTTCAGGCTCAGATCTCATCTGCCCTGTCCCACTGAAGTAGCCAGAGCCCTTGATGTGCTCTTCCATAGGAGCTGGATGGTTTTCCTTTCTTTTTAGTTCCTCCAGTTTCTGCCTTTCTAGACTAGCTGCAGCCCTGCCTGAGACCTGTGCTTCCCCTGGCACCAGGTCATGGCACCAAAGATCCTCTGATCCTCCAGGAAGGGCTGTTTTTGGAGGGATGTGCCTTGGAACAGAGCTGGCCCTGTGTCCCACCGTTGTCTGGAGAGTCCTCTTACATTACAATTGATGTATTTTCCTTTCTTTTTGGTTTGTCATGCTCTCCCCAGGGTGACCTGAGCGAGCTGGGGAAAGTGTTGATGCAGGGATCTTTCAGTGTTTGGACAGGACACCGAAAAGGCCCTACAAAAATGAAGGATCTTGCCAGGTTCAAGCCAATGCAGAGGCACCTGTTCCTGTATGAGAAAGCCTTGGTCTTCTGCAAGAAGAGAGAGGAGCACGGAGATGGCTATGACAAAACCTCATCTTACAGCTTTAAGCACTTTTTGAAAGTAAGGAGTTTGTATTTTTATTTATGAAAGTAATGTTGTTTTACTTCTATACAGCCATGTATGTAGCAGACCAGAAATTCTTCAGAGCCAGAGGGTATTTTCTTCTCTGACACAGTGGCAGCCCTGCAGGAGGATGCAGGGATGACTCTTCCTCCTCCCCACTGCCTTTGTCCTTTGGCAGGCTCTAAATGCAGCAAAAAGGACAAGTATAAGATGACAAGAGTAGCCTGTGGCAAAATATGAGGGATATAAACAACTGTCCCAGCCCTATAAATGCTAACTATTATCAATAAAATTCCCAAACTGCTGCTCTAAAAGAGACCTTCTGGCACACAGCGTGTGTTGAGCAGTTCTAAGATCAGCATTTTTTTTTTCTCAGTACTCTGCCTTGTTTTTCTTGAGAAATAAAAACCCAATAAGGGTATATTTTAGAATGGGAAATACAGAGAATTTGGAGGCAGAGCAGATCCCTGCTGCAGGTCCCTGGTCTCACTGGGGTCTGGGGAGGGAGGTGCCAGAAGCAGTCAGAAAACAAGGTAACAGTAGATAAGTCTGTTCAGCTCTGGTGCATGTTACAAATGATGGAATAAAAGCAAATCTCAGGCCATATGTTTAGGTACCTAATGTTTTCCCCAAATAGCATCATTTTCTTTCTGGAGAGCTTGTTTTCCCTGCAGTACTTGTTCTACCATACGTGTTTTTGGAAGAACTGAAGAGGTAGCAGGGGGAAATCCAGCTCAGAGGAGCAAATCCTGTGCTCAGGACTCCAGGCAATGTGTCCACAGCATTTCTTTGCCTCGAGAGAGCTCATCTTGCAGTTTGTGTTGACACACGGAGAGGTTGGAGTTAGAGAATCCATGGATGTGCCAGGATTACATCTGCACACATATGTTTTGAGAATTGCTGTACTGAGGGTAAAATCCTGTTTCTGGAGCTTGACATTTATTTGATTTGTGATCACAGAATCACTGATGTAGGAAAAGACCTCCAAGATCATCAAGTCCAACTGTTAACCTAGCACTGCCAAATCCACCGCTAAACCATGTCCCCAAGTATCAGGAAATTGTTTTTCTTTGCAGCAATGTGTTTTTGGGGATTCAGGATTGAAATGAGCCGCTGGGCAGAAGCTGTGTGACAGAACATCCATAAAACAAACAAAAGAAACCCTCAGGATAATATTCTGCATAGAAGATGGAGGGGTAAACACCTCTTTGGCTGAAATTGAGGAACTCAGAGCATGCAGGTTACTGCAATGCCAGGTAGAGCTGCCTGGTGCCAGGTGGGAGGTGATGCAGATAAACATCACCCCAGAGCTTTGCTCTAACTCACCTCAGTCTGCACTGCAGTGATCCAACAGCTGACAGTAAATCCTGGGCAGGGGGAGGAAATAGAATTTTAAAATCAACTAACCTGAATGAACAGACCTTAAATCTGTCTCTTCATGGCACTTTTTCTTTGCACCACCATAGTAGATCATCTAAAATTACTAATATCTTGGTGCCTGGGCAGTTCTGTTGGAGCCTCTATAAATTGCCAAGGTAAACAAGATGCTCAGAAGTGGGAGTTGCAGCCACTGGATGAGGTGCTCTCTAGGCTGTCCTTTCAGCAGCTTTCATCAATTTAAAGTTTTTTATAAAACCAGAATGGAGCCTCATCCAGCTTTCTAAGGCACCTTGATAGGACACAGGGAAATGGCCTCAGGTTGCAGCAGGGGATTCAGGATATGAGGAGTGGCCAGGCATTGTCACAGCTGCCCAGGGCACTGAGAATGGGCACCAACACTTGAAAATGCTGGAACAGAACATTTGTCCACGGGATCTAGTCTGTAAGTCATTGTAATCTTTCAGACCTAAAGCTCTGGGGATGCACATTTGATCAGGGAGGAGCAGCAATGTTGAACAGATGTTATTGCTAAGGTTTTGTTTGTGTTTACAGTGGATTTGTCTAATCCAGCCTGCTTGAATAATTTATGATAGATGATACATTTATTGTTAGATCTGTTCCAAACCATGCAAGTGGGATACTTGAGCTATTTTTGACCATCCTGTAATCAGTGATAAATTGCCAGCAAACTCTCCTTTAAGTGAGAGGATGATTTATGTGATATTAGGTATTACAGCACTTTTCAGCTTCAAGGGCTGCTCAGGAGGAGGTCAGAGGTCTCCTGTTGCTGAAGAGTTTCTTGTCTCTAATCATGGTTTAAGCTGCTCGCTCAGCTGGCTCACATTGTGCAGATCCTGAATGATTTGGGCCTTTGGTATTTTGACCCAAACTAGCAAAAATGGTTTGTTTAACAGGTAGAGCAGCATTCAGCTTCAAGCCTGCATGTGTCCTGAAAGCCAGGCTTGGGCAGCTCAGATTGTGTCCCCAGAAATGACCCCTTCTTTAGAAACCTTCAGGTGGTGTCACAGCTACAGGGATGGTAGCTTTCTTTCAGGGGCCAAAGAAATTGAACTCAAACTCCTAAAGGCGCTAAAGGCTTCACAAAGGGGCTTTAAAAATCTCTGAAAGAGAGAAACAAAGAATTTAGTGAATAAGTAAAGAACAATATTGCAGAAATAATGTATGTTGATAAACAATGTGTCATGTGTTTATAAATCTTCATATGGCAAATCTGAGAAATTTCTGTGCTGAAAGAGGCAACTGAGATGATGCTTCAATTAACTCCACTGATTCCCAAATGAAAAGTTCCCGAAGGTCCATTGATTGGTTTTGGAAATCTTATCCAAAATGCAGCAAGCTGACAGAAAGTCAGGAGGGGTGAGACAGGTAAAGACTTTCAACTGCCACCTAAATGAAAATTGATGTAACGTTAAATTCAGTGAAAAAAAGTATAACATGCTGTCAAAAGTCTGCATTCCTAAGGAAGAGGGAGCTCTGTATTCTGTTTAATTTTTTTGTTCATTTGGATTTGCAGATGAGTGCAGTTGGAATAACTGAGAATGTGAAAGGAGATCATCGGAAGTTTGAAATCTGGTACAGTGGGCGAGAAGAGGTGTATGTGGTGCAGGTTTGTAGCTTCAAAAATCTGGGTATTTGCACATCGTCAGAGCACTGAGAAGGAAATATGTCTCATTGATCTTTATGGTTGTAGTGATAGCTCTACAATTTCCACTGTGCCTTGCCTGGATGTAATGGGAATCATCAATTTTGAAAGATCAAGACTGTTTAAAGTTTAGTGGTGGCTTTGGAAAAAAAGGGGATTTCAGTAATTACAGCATAGAAAAGTAAGATTTTATTCCTACATTATGATGGATGACTCTTAATTCAAAATTCAGACAATTTTCTCTTCTTCAAGGCCCAAACAGTAGATCTGAAGATGGCGTGGTTGAATGAAATAAGAAAAATTTTGTTCAAGCAGCAAGAGCTTATAAAAGGTACATTTGACCATTTTCTCTGTGGCATTCACTCTGCAGCAGAAGCTTTCCTATTGTCACATTGCTAATCTTCAAGTCCACTAATTCTCACCAGAGAATTGATTCTTAGAAGCCTGCTAGCAAAATGCTGGAGTGAGGCCTTACATTACAGGGAAACAACACAACTTGGAGCAGTCAAAGCTGGGTGCTTATGTGAAAATGAATTACAGAAGCACGTTTTTTTGGTTCTCATTACCTTGGGGATTATTTCACATTTGTTATCATAGGTTTAATTCAACAAGATGCATAACAGATGCCTAATTTTAAGCATATTATGGTCTTCAGTAGCATGCTCAGTATTGGATTTGTGCTAACATGCCAAGTTAATCATAATTAAGTTGTGCTTTGCAGGAGTCCACAGGTCTGTTCTTCTCTGACCAGAAATCAATAGTGTTGTACAAAAGGTCTAATTTTTAAAGCAATGCTTCAAGTGTGACAGTTGCTAATAAAGAAGTGGATTTTAAGCTGCTGTTTGATGTCCCAGCAGTGGAGAAGCAGCAGCCTGGCTCGGGCACGGAGCAGCTCCCGCTGTCCTCGCAGCTCGGTGACAGGTGAGTACCAGGAGCTGCCTGGGCCACCCCTGCCATCAGCGGGCCACCCTGCTATCCGTGGGCACCCAGGGCCTGCTGGCTCATCCTGCCTGCCTCTGTGCTGCCCTGGCTCTGTCTCTGAGGGGACACGAGGGATGGGCTGCTGCTCAGCCCTTGGTGCCACTGGCCTGGGGACACCAGGCACCCTTGAGCCTGAGCTGCAGCTCCAAGACAGTGCTCTAATTTAGGGGTGGAGATGCTGCAGCAACTTTATTTCCCCTCCCAAAAAGATTGAGAACCAGGCAGGAAGTCCCTAATCTTTATAGAAACGTACAGTAAGAGGTACCAATATTATTTCTGGCCCTGTTTTAGAAAACTTCGTGCAGTTTGCATTCTTTCATGAAGTGAAACCAAGGCTGATTTCTGTATGTTTTCAATCCCCAGAAAGCAGCAGAGAGCCTCCATCAGCTCGGAGGAGAACGACTCGGAGCGCACCAGCCCGGTGCTGCTGGACAGTGGGCTGGTGTCCCCCCAGAACAAACCCCACAGAAGTATGGATATGGATATGCACCCTTCCCCTCCCCTGGGGACATTTTTTAGGTGCTGGGGAAGCCCAGCCTGAGCTGCACGCTGTCTTGCAGGCTGGCCAGGAATGTCCCAATCCCTGGAGATCTGCGAGGGGCTGGAGGAGTGGTCGGGTCAGCAGTACCTCTCCAACTGCTCGGACACCGAGGAGGAGGATGGCAACCAGCTGGTAGGTGGAGCTGCAGTAGCCTCAGAGCTTGAGGGGCTGCTGGTTTCAGTCATCTTGTCTTGCTTTCCTACACTGTATCTTGTCCATGTCTCTCAGAATTTCCATATCTCAGTCTGGGCAATGAGAAGATGTCTCAGCCACAGTTTCTTGAAATAACTTTAATTAAGGTAGCTGATAGGGCTCTGTCACATCCCCTGCAGCAGTCAGAAATAACAGCTGCGTGATGTGAAATGCAGCTAAATAAGATAAGGTTTTGTTTCTACAACAGTCTCCAGGAAAATACAAAGCCCTTGCAGACTGCAAGAGGAGAGGATCAGAGGACCTGCTGGTGAAAAATGGGGATGAAATTCAGCTCTTGCATGAAGATGGTGAGGGACAGTGGTAGGTATTTTAGGATTACCTTATCTCTAAGAGCCTGCAAGGCATTCCCTTGAAATGTCACTTGCCTGGTCATACACTCATTGCAGCTCCTGCCTGAGCTTTAGACTGTTCCAGAAAGCTGGAGAATTCATTCTCTTGCCAAGGCTGGATGCCATCTGCACTGGCTTGGCTTGGGAAAACAAGTCAGGACTTCTCTTGCCATGGGTGGCTTGGTGAGCTGGGTTTTACCAACACCTTCTCAGCCCCTCTTGCCATGCTCTTCCCACTTCAGATGGTGCTTCCCTCTTCCTGTCCCAGCTCAGCTCCAGCCTTTGTTCCTCTGGGCTTATTAATAGCCATACTGAGTAATTGCAAGACATTTTCCTCCCTCAGACAGCTGCAGGGGTGTTAGCTGGGGGTGGCTGTTGTGTGTAAAGCTCCCAATATAACACCTCAGGGCTGGGAGCATCACCTGGGAAAGCACCCTGGGCCTGATGAACCATTATTCTCCTTGTCTGGAAGGGCAGTGCTCCCTCCTGAGATTTACCGCTATTAGGCTCAGGTTTCTGGCTGTCTTTCCTCTCCAGGATGATTCTGACCAGCTCTCCTCAGCCAGCCTGGGGTCTCAGTGTGCTAGTGCCTGTTTGGGGTGTGGGAAGGTGCTGTTAGCAGGAACCTGGATCAGATTTGTGCAGGCACTGGCCTGTAAGTGCACAGATTCCATGGAGGATTCCTGGCTGACAGCTACAGCCCTTGCACTTCAAGGGAAATTAGAATAGAATAAAATAGAATATTTCAGTTGGAAAGGATCTGCAAGGATTATCTATTCCCACTGCATTTTGAATAATTCAGTTTGTTGTTAGCAGAAGGAAGATGCAAAGCATCTCAGGTTTGCTGAAAGTTCATCTCTCCTGGGGACTTCAGCCAGTGCCAGTCAAAGATTTCTAACACCAAGCTTTCTTGTTTGCAGAAATTTCACTGCCTGAGACAGAAGGTGGTCACTTATGACCATGAGTATTTCCAGCTGTCTAAATCTTGCTTGAATTTAGTTACCCTGACTGAAATTATCCTCCAGTCTAAATAGCAGAGGAGTCAGGAAAATAATTGCTCTTGGCTCTACCAGTAGCCAGTTCTCCTCAACTGGCACCTCTGGAGGTCTTGGGCAGGATGACCTGAGAGGGAATCCCGTTCTTCTCCATTGTCTAGAGAGGTGCACAAGGCAGCTCTGCTGCCAACACAGGCTTTTTCATTAGGTTCCTAAATTTAGGTGGGAAGAACACTTTAAATGCATGCCCAGGTCCTGTTAAAATGCTTCCCTGGTTTGAACAAACTGCTGCTTGCACCCCCAGCTGTGTAGAGTTGTGCCCTCACCAAACTGCTCCTGGGCTGGTTGGCTTCTGCTACTAATGCTGTTGTCATCCCAAGGTTGGTGAAAAACCTAAACAGAAGAAAAGAAGGCTGGATTCCTGTGCACAGCCTGCAGATAGTAGTCGGGGACTGCAGATTTCGGAATGCCAAAGTTGCAGGTATTTGATAGCACGCCTAGCAGAAATATTTCATATCTCAAATCAGGTCTTTTAAGCCATTTGCATTTACACTTGATGTACTAAATCTGGCTGCATATGCCTCTGCTGGAAAAATAGAAAAGCAAGCAGCTACTCCAAAAAAAGCCTGCAAAAGTAGTAAATGGAGCTTTTTGTTTGTTTAACACGTTAGGACGTTTCTGAGACTTTAGGCACTAGTAAATTAAAAGCAAGCATTTAAAAACGTAGATTTCTTTGCAAGAGTACTGGGTAGAAGACCGGGGAGAAGAGACGGAGTCTGACCAGGCATTCCCTCCCGTGACTGTTTTGCCTCCTCACTGCTGTAGCTCAATCCCCGTGTGAACAGGAGGTACCTAAGGCAAATCTGCTGCAAAAGACATCGTGGCCTGACCCAGCACTGTAAAGGCAATACTCCCTCCCTGCTGCCTGCTCCTGCCCTCATTGCTGCCTGCTGGTTGATCCATCCTTAGAGAAAAGTTTATAACAAACAGGTTACCAGGTTTTGGCCAAAGGCTTCTAGGCTTGAAACGTATATTTCTCATTTTCTAGCTGCAAATGTACATAGAAATAGATAGGGAAGCATAACAGATGACACAAGAAAATGCCTTAAGAGCAGCCTGTTGCCCTTGCCATGTATGCAGCATCTCCACTCCATGTGTTGCCTCATCACCATGCTGTCCACTGGAAATGGGAGACAGGGTTTGTAGTGGGAGCAGCTCAGGAAACCCACTCCATAAAAAAAAAAAAAAATACTGGTTATGACTATATGAAGCAAATTTTGCAAGGAGATTTCTCTTTAAATATTTCCTTTCAGAAGCTATTATTTTGATGAACATGAAGGAAGCCATCTGAAAGGCTTAAAACTCCAGGCAGCTCTTGATGGTTTTTCAGTATATTTCAGTGAAATCCTTCCTATACAGGAAGGTATTTTTTATCCCCTTTGCAGGGCAGTCAAATCTCACAGGCTGAAGGTTTTGTGATTTTATGTAAGGGGTAGGTAGTTTGCTAACCAACGTTCAGAGTTTACAGCACCCTCTTTTCAAGATGCAGTTATAGCTCCCATTATCCTCTCTCCATTAATAGCTGTCCCATCTCATCAATCCTGTGCAGAAGGGTTTTCCAGCTGTGAATGCATCTCAAAAAAAGGGTGCAGGCAAACTTTGAGCCCTGGTTTGCATTGTCAGTGGTCATATCCCAGAGAACCTAGAGACTGTCAGCTCCAGACTGGTTTACACAGTTGCTGAGTACAAACTAAGGAGAATTTCACGAGGTGAAACCACAGAAAATGCCTCCTGTGAGTCCCACACACCACCCAGCTACCCCACAGTTGTGCCCCAAGGGCTGAGAGCACTGAGGCTCTGTTTTCCCTGTGAAGGGAACTGCTCTCTTTTGCTCTTGCTGACGGTGCCTGCAGTCTCGAGGCATCATCCTAATTTTACATGCACTCCAGGAAATACTGTGGGATGATGTAGGATGTTTCCCTGCTATTTCCTAGAGCTGTTCAGCCATGTGTCCTTACAGCCATAAGCAACTGGCACTCTGAAAATTGCTTTTGCATTCAGCAATTCCCTTTGCTGGTCACTTCATGCTGCGGGTACCACTGCACCACTGACTCCTTGGGAATGGCCTGGATTGGCCTTTCCTGCTTCTGCAGAAGATGGAGCTCTTGCTCCAGTATAGCAGAGGGAGAGTGAGGCAGCCAAGCTCATGGAGCAAAGTAGGGGCAGCAGGGAGCATTGGAACCCTCATGCTTTGTGAGCTGCTTGTGCTGAAATGCTGGTTTGCATGTGAGCAGTGTAAACTTGATCAACAATTTGTGGGATCCCCAAGAGCTTACAGAGTGCCGGGAAGAGGCAATTCTGGCATTTTCTGGGGGCAGTGCCTCCCTTACTGCTCAGCCCCAGGTCCCTCTGATAAATAAAACTGTATGTCCAATCACAGTATTTATACAAATCTGGGGTTTGGGATTTTTTTTTCAGGACAAAGTCTTTAGCTGAATAGATTAAATAACCATTTACCTTCCCACTTTTTCTTAGATTTACACTGTGGTCCTAACAAAAGCCTCCCACCACAGGATGGCTGATAACTGCATGCCTACAAGCTGCTCCTCTCCCCTCCTGCTAATTATTCCAGTGTGGAGCTAATACAAATCATAATGAAGTTACAGGGAATTTTTTGCTATCCATTTCAAGTTAGCATAGAGGGGTATTTGGTAAATTCTCCACTCCCCAACCATTTCCAGCTTTGCAGATCCATGGTCCTCTTGTAAATCTTGGCCTGGATAGAAGCCATGAGTCTATCTGGCTGGCTTGGAGCTCACTTTAAAAATGAGTTTTCCTTCTGGTGTGCCTCTAGCTGTAAATTCTGAGATTAGCCCTTGCTAATTTCTTCCAAACAGATTTTATTCTCTCTCCTCTGCAAAGCCATGGTGGATTTTTTAATGCACGTGATGTAGGAAAAGTTTTGTATTGCAGGTGGTAACGTGCAGAGCTCAAAATGAAAAATACTTGGAGAGAGCTCTGCTCAGATAGAGCAATACTCAGAATATAAGTACTGCTGAGGTTCACCCATGTGTTGCTGGTTTCAGCTGCCTTGCTGAAGTGGTCAGGCATTGCCCAGTCAGCTGACTTGGCTTTTCCATGAATTAACAGGGAGATGCAAGGTTCTCTCTCTGTTTCAGGGAAGGTGAGGCTCCAACATTACAATCCCCACTCCCTTCTGCACTGGAGCAGGAGCCAAAGCATTCCTGCATGTCCCTTGGTGGCCAGGGTGCCAAAGATGTCACCCTGCAGCCCTGGCAGGTGTGGCAGTGAAGTAAAAGGTGTCTCACCTCCATGCTGCACTGCAGCACCCTCGGCAGGGCTGGGAACCAGATGATCTTTGAAATCTCCTCCCCAAACCACTGATTCTGTGATTTAAGGAGGACACACCAGCCCCTCTCCTAGTTTGTTTTAACATCCCACGTGCCCAAACCTCTCTTCCAAGCCTTAAGGGGATCCCCTGAGAGTGCTCTTCATGCCACAAAGCTGAGCTGGTGTGTCCCGTGCTCCTGCTGGACAGGGCCCTGACCGTTGTCCTCTCGGCCAGGTGAGCTCGAGGCAACCCTCCTGTGGCTGAAATCTGCCTGCTCAGGGTATTTATTGTCTGTGGCTTGAGCTTTCGCAGGCTGGTGTAAGCATGTTGGCTGAAATGTGCAAGTTTTGTCTGAGTTTTGGTTAAAATGCCCCTGGCAGTTTGCAGCTGCAGCACAGCTGTTTGCACTGTCACTTGTGCGTTAATTGCAGCCACAGGCTTTTGTGGTTAGAGTCCCTCAGAGGCAATGCTGATTTCTTTTTGGCCTTTGGAACACAAAGCAGGGTCTCCTCCCATGACCTGAGATGCCAGCCAGCTTCACAGAACAGCTATTTAGTAATAGCTAAACCATTCTGAGCCTGTAGAAAACCATTTTGAGCCTGACAAAATAGGGAGCCTAGAGAAGATATCAGCTGGCCTTGCTGTGATAATGAGGTGATAGATGATGGAAATGAGTCAAACCCAGTGGTCCTGCCTTAGTCAAGGCTCTCACTGAAGCCAGTGAGAGTTCAGCTTTTAGGGAGAAATGCAGGAGTGCATTTTTATTTTTTAATGTTATACAAATGTTACATGATTACAGGGAACAATGTATTTCTTGGAATAAGATGCTTTAATATTAACATCATTCTCCATTACTTTATAGATGCTGCCCTGTGTAACACAAGAAAGTTTAGTTCCCCTTGAATTAAGGGTGAACTAGTAGCATCCTATTTTCGATGCTCTTTGGAAGCTTTCAACTAAGTGTTACAGAGAAATAGCACAATAGTTGGAGTTGTCCTGTACTATTCATCACATTCACAGACCTCCACAGCTTCATCTGCACTGACTGGCGTCCTAAGCAGCTTCTCATGCTCATAAAGGAAGCCATTCTCTGCTCTTTGTTTTCTTTTCGCCTGTGGGAAGTATGGTATATTATTAATTTTACCGGCTGTTTTTCCATGACATATATCATGTTTCATCAGAGAAGTGCACCGAAGCTTCCTGACACTTTGTTTAGATGCTTGAAATTTCCTCTACAGGTTGAAGTAGGTTTTGCCTGCTTGTTAGCTGACAACTGTTGAAGTTGCAAATAAGAGTTGAGTTTTGGTAAGCCAAAAAGAAACAAAAACCAAACAAAGAAGCTGTATGCCCTGCTTAATTGATTTTATGGGTGGATTTTTCTTTACAATCTACTTCAGCTATGTGAATGTAATGTTCTGTAGGAGCATCATGTGGCTGACTCACATGTGAGGATGCAATAAGACTAAAGATCCTCTTTTTGCACTTAGGGTCTGACTCCAGCCCATTGCAGTCAGCCTCCTTGATTTCAGTGAGGTTTGGATCAGGTCAAACTGACAACTCAGGGTTGTCACAAATCACTTAGGGTCCCAAAGTGTCCCAAGGCTGAAACCTGTATCTAGCAAGTGTTGAAGTTTACATTAATGTAGGTACTTTTGGAACACGTGCCATAAATCCAAGCTAAATGTCCATGTTTGCACTAAGGATGTTCTTGTGATAAGACTTTTTCAGCATCTTTGACTATAATGTATCTAATGAATTTTTGAGAAAGGAAGAAGAATGTTGAAGACTCATAATTTGATTTTGTGTTTCTTTGTCTAGTTTTGCTTTTGTAGAACATAGGTAGGTACAAGTGGTTTGAACTTTTAAGCAGATGTGTGCAAAGAGCACCTGAGTGTGTGGAGAGCAGGGTCAATAGTGTGCATGCAGTAGTGAATTTGCTCTGTCCCAGCCAAATGAAATGTTTATATGATGGACTAAAGGGGGACCTTTACGATCTGATTTTATTTGTGAACCACTCCTCAGACACAGTCCCAAGTTAAGTTAGAACATCCTGGGGTTTGTTTTGTGACCATATTTGTGTGGGGGATTTGCTGAGCTACTCATTGGCTGTGGTTGCCTGGGAGTTCCTCATCACACAGTGGACATTTCTCCACTTTGGGTCTCCAGGATTGTGGGTAACCCTCAGAAATGTGACCAGCTGAGGCTGAACTGAGCCACACCACAGTGATCCCAGCATCCTTCAGCCACTGGCAATCACAGTGCAGAGCTTTTAAGCCACTCAAGGTTCTTCTCATCTACTTTAAAATCAATCACAATGCACTAGTTAGATGGAAAAGTAGGAGTGTCTTAAGTTACTGTCGGGGCTGTTTATAGTGGTAACAATACACCTTTTGAGGTACAACTGTAAATATTTGTCTGAAACATAGCACACGTTGCATATTAAATGATTTTAATCTTTTTTGTCTTCCATATTTTAAATCTAAGCTTTTATTAATTTATGAGGTTGCTAAGTTCTGCAAATCTGAATGTACAGTCTGAGGTTTTTAACATTTGAAACTTTGCACACAACATGGTATGTTACCCTGAGTATGCTGTTGAACTAGGCTCTTCATATATATGTATAAATTACAGTAGAGAATTTTCTCTGACTGCAAGTTTAAATGAACTATATTGTATATGTACCTGTAAAAAAAAGTGTTAAATCTATATTTAAAGATTAAAAACTTGTTAAATAAATCCATATGAAAATATGCTATTCTGTTCAAAGATGCATCTGCTATAATTTTAGAGAAAAAAATGTTCAAAGTGTCAGTTTTATTTGATTTCCTTGGAACAACTTAAAACCTTCTTACACGCATTTTGATTTTAAGGGAAGCAGTGGCAGATGATCCAACTAGTTTCTTGCTGGATGCAGTGGCAATGAAACTGGGAGAGGCAACTTAGTGCTCACACTGACAACTAAGAGCAGCTGCTGCAGCCCTGCCCTGGCTCAGGGTGTCCCCAGTGTCCCCAGCCTCCCCTGCACCCATCCCAGCAGGGCTCAGGGTCGTTTTTACAGTCAGTTTTATGCTGTCCCAAAGCAGGAGGAGCATTTTCTGCTGCCCATGATCACCTCAGCCAGCTCCTCGTGAAAATATGTGTTTGGGAGCACTATGGCTGCACTGCCCTGCGTGTTCCCCTCCCTTGTGGGCTGCTTGCTGCTCCTGGGATAGGGCTGAGTGCTGGTGCCTGAGGCACTGCTGGGTGCCAGCTGTGTGCCTGGGATATGTGTGAGCCATTCCCCAGCTCATCTACCAACCTCTGTGCTCAGGATTTGGGGAGTGACACCCTCGCAGCAGCGCCAGTGCACTCAGACATGCAGCCACAGGTCATTAAATGGGCTTTTTATTTCCTTATTACCACGTTGTCATTGCATCCTCTCACCTTTTTGCCTTCCAAGAGCAAAAGTTTCATTTAGAAATGGTGATTAAAATGCAATGATTTCTCAAAACCAGGGAGATTGGTCCCTCTTCAAGTACCCAGTCCATTCTCCAGCAGAGCCCAGCGCTGCCTCGGCTCAGGTGAGCCTCGTGGTTTGCTTGATCCACTTCACATACTTGGAGACCCTGGTGTAGATGCCGTATTTGCCCGGCAGGGCACATTCCTCTCCCCAGCTGGTGATGCCCGTGAGGAACCAGGTGCCCTCGATCTCGGTGGTGTAGGGTCCCCCGCTGTCCCCCTCGCAGGTGTCCCTGCCGCCCGACGGGAAGCCCGCACAGAACATGTTCTGCAGGATGGTGGCAGAGGTGCTCTTGAGGCACGTGGGGCGGTCCACAAAGGGCACTTTGAGGACCTGCAGGGTGGTGGCCTGGCGGCCGCGGAAAAGCTGTTTGCCCCAACCGCTGACCGTGCCAACGCCTTGTTTCAGCAGGGCGTTGGTGAACTCCCGGCTGCCCAGGCAGATGGGGGTGACATAGCTGTTGAAGGTGAGGGGCTGGTCCAGCTCCAGGAGGGCAATGTCGTTGTGGTACTCATTGATGGTGGCATTGTAGGTGGGGTGAGGAAGAAGTTTCACCACTTTCCGCCACTGCTCCGTGTGGTCATCGCTGCCGAGGTTGTGTTCACCTGCGGAGATAGAGGTGACTTGGGCTGGATCCCTCTGTGGCAGGACACTGACCGTGCACGTACCACTGCCCAAGCCATCCCGATGGGATTCCAGCCCAGCCCAGCGGCTGCAAAGGGCTGAACCCTCGGCTTTCTCTGAGATTGTTCCTGGCCAGCCTGCTGGCTCCTCCTCAAAGGGAGCTGCAGGTCCCCACAGCTGGCAGAACCCGGTGTGACACCGAGCACACATCGGCCAACCAGCCACCAAAGATCCGGACGCTTTTGCCAGAGTGAGCAGCGCTGTGGCTGTTTTGGGGATTCAGCACGCTCAAAGAGATGGAAGGAGATGTCATCCGTGCAGCAAAGGGGCCAAAACTCGCTGGTGAAAAACCTCGGCTTAAAATAAATCATTTGTTACTGCAAAAGAAGCCTTACCTTCCCCCTTCTGAACCCACAGGGCCACGGGGCAGGATGGGGCGCGGGAGGCTCCAAATGTCACCCCGATGCTCCCAGGTGTCCCCAGCCCTGCCCTGCCCGAGGCTCAGCCGCTCGCAGTCGCTGCCGGCAGCCGCAGCTCACCGTGGCTGAATTACCGGCAGCCTCTCGCCTCCCCTCCCGACTTGGGGAACAGGTAGAGGGAAGGGACAGTGTGGCACGGTCCCGGCTCGGTGCAGGGACAGCATGTGGGGCTGCCCGGGGCTGCATCCCCTCCGCCGCCCGCTGCAGGTGCTGAACGCTGCGGAGCGGCACGATGACTTTCCCCGATCGCTTTCGCTCGGCCCCGGAGGCTCGGGGGGACTTTAACCCGTGCTGCGGGGCTTCTGCACGCTCTGCCGTGCTCTCCAGAGCCACATCGCCTCCCAACAGCAGCCGCGGCCCCGGCCGAGCCTGCGGCTGTCCCTGCGCGGAGTGGAGCGGAGCTGAGCGCTGTGCGGAGCTGAGCTCTGTGCGGGAGGTGAGCTCTGTGCGGAGCTGAGCGCTGTGCGGGAGCTAAGCGCTGTGCGGAGCTGAGCTCTGTGCGGGAGGTGAGCTCTGTGCGG
>VZRM01005251.1:85749-99688 GCA_013397955.1 Grantiella picta
CTGTGCGGGAGCTGAGCGCTCTGCAGAGCTGAGCTCTGTGCGGAGCTGGGCTCTGTGCGGGAGGTGAGCTCTGTGCGGAGCTGAGCTCTGTGCGGAGCTGAGCTCTGTGCGGGAGGTGAGCTCTGTGCGGGAGGTGAGCTCTGTGCGGAGCTGGGCTCTGTGCGGGAGGTGAGCGCTGAGCTCTGCAGGGCTCT
Source organism: Grantiella picta (assembly GCA_013397955.1). Lineage (NCBI taxonomy): Eukaryota > Metazoa > Chordata > Aves > Passeriformes > Meliphagidae > Grantiella > Grantiella picta. The sequence goes on from VZRM01005251.1 coordinate 85,944, forward strand.
GTCGGGCACTGTGGGAATGTCTGCGCCCTCCCAGGCTGTGCTCCTACACTGCAAATGCAAGACTAATGTGGGTGAGACTTGCAGGTGGCTTTCCTTGCTGTGGCTGGGGACCTGAAAATGCGATTCGGGGATGAAAGTGAAGAAGCAAAGAAGCGCAGGGGAGGGCACTGCACCTACAGGGCCCAGCCTGATGAAATGCTGCAGCCCAGGACAGTGGCCTCATGCCCTACAGCAGCTCGTGTCCTGCTGCTGGCCATCCCCACGGCCACCATTCTGTGCCATGCCTTGCCCTGACCGTGTCAGCTCTGTCCCACGGCCCTCCCTGCTGCCCGGGGTGCTCACCTGCCACGGCGGTGAGGTTGTGGGTGTAACCTGGCTTCAGGCAGTGCGCTGCTGTCACCACCCACTTCTCATTGATGATGGATGCGCCGCAGAAGGGCAAGCTCTCGTTGTTCACCAGCAAAACCTGTGGGAGCAGCAGGAAATCACACCCATGGGTTTGTTTGAACAAATCACCCAGGGTTTGTGTGAACCTGGACTAGCGGGAGGTGGCCCTGGTCACGGCAGGGAGGTGGAACTAGGTGATCTTTGAGGTCCCTTCAAACCCAAAGAGTGAGATGATTCTATGATCTGCTGAAACTGATGGAGCCAAAATGTTAGTTGCTCCTTGCAAAACTGTGCCTTGCAAAACTCCCTTTCCTCAGCCTTCAGCTTACTTTTGGTACATTCAGGGACCACTGGGCAATCTGTTGCTGTAGCTCAACCCTTTATGCCCCACCAAGTAAAGCTGGTGCGACTCTGATTTCTGGCTTTTTTTGCCAGAGGAGATCCCAATCAAGATAAGTTTTGTTGTTGTGGCACAAAACTGCGAGCAGAAAGAAGCTGTGTTCCTGTTAGGCTTGAGACCTATTTTCAACCTAACCTGAGAGACAGGCTTTGGCTATTTAAAAGCAAGATGATCTCAGAAAGTGACTGCTGGGCTTAGAGATTTGCAGAAACAGCTGATACCTGCCAGGGCACCTCTCCTTTCATGCTGTCGGAGCCACCGACAACCCGTGTGCCTGTCCTGATCACGGGTGTGATTCTCGTGGGTGCAGCAGTGCTGCTTTCCGTGGTGTTTTCCAGAACCTCATCGTGGCCATCGTCCAGCTCGTCACCAGTGATGTTCCAGTGCTCAAAGGTGTTCATGGAGCGAGTGAGCTTTCTCTTGGCCTCAGGAGCAGTGATTCTCCCACAGGGATATGGCACTGGGGGAGAAAAATTCACATTTGCGACCGGCTGTGTGTCACACTGAGACTGCCAGTGACCAAAGGAGCAGGTAAGGAGGCAAACACTGCCTCATCACTGTTTGGATCCACACAGAGCTGTGGGCTGACCTTGTGTAACCTGTGCAACATTCCTGTGCCTGGGAGCCACACTGCAGGTCATAGGTAAAAGCAGCAAAAGCATAATTTTTTTCTGCACTTTAGAAATGACATCTGAACAGCTTTAGAAGCACAAAAAGCTTGTGTTGGGAGTGCATGCTGCCGGGCTGGGGCAGCTGTGCTGGCTCTTGGCAGGCTGCTCTGGTGCATACCTGGGATGTTGTGCTGGACAGCAGGACACTTGGCCGGCATTTCTACAGCAGTGACTCCAGAACAATGAACTGCCAGCTGGGAGAGGGCAGGAAATGATGGCTGCCAATTGTACAGATAATCCTGCTTGGCACCAAGGTGAGGAAAACATTAATAAACTCTTCCCAGAGTTCCTAGAGTTGTGTATTTTCTCTGTTAATGAAGATCTCATCTGTAGGCTCGTTTCAGACGAGCTCTTCCCATTTCTCTCCCACGCAGTGTGTGCCGAATTCCTGCTGGCAGTGGCAGTCAAAATAGTAAATAGCACCAGGCATTGTCTTTCATCTGAAAAGCTTTCAGAAGCACTGAGCAAACAAACATTAGTGTAAAATCAGATGCGAGTGTGGCCTACTGAGACTTCATTCTTTATTTTTAAACAGTTCACTTCAGGAACTGAAATAAGTGTTGAGTGATGGAAAATGGTACCTGCAAGGTTAGCCTACGAAATGAAGGTTTCAGAGCCAACAAAAGCTAAGCTTTTGCAAGAAGGGCAATCACCCAACCTGAAAGATGATCTTGCTAACAGCAAAACTTTCTGGTCCAGTGAATGTGATACAGAATGTTGGGCAACACAGGTCTGAGCTCCTGATGATCTCTGTTAACAGGATTCCCAGCCTAAGATACTCCCTATGCTGAGTGCTGAAAGCCAGCAGCTCAGGAGGTCAAACTGTTCCCTGCTGTAGCTGTCAGAGCCTAGCAAACCAACTCACCTGTGCATGCAAGCTTGGGTGTGCAAAGGGGATATTGCACGTCCATGAAATTCATGTATCTAAATCCAAAGTCTTGAAAACATTAACCCAAATCTCTGAAAAAGAGTTTGAAAGTTCACCTGTAGGTTCACAGGACTTTCCATCTTCATGAAGTTTATAGCCAGCAGCACAGGAACACACAACCTTCCGTGGTGGGTGATGATGGCAAAAGTGCTTGCAGCCTCCATTTTTAATAGCACAGGTGAAATCTGAAAGAAATTAAAAAGAAACTGTGAGAGCTCTTTTGGAACACAACTGGTCAGAGATTTGAGACTTGGGCTTTTGGGCTCAGTAAGCCCTGTGGTTGATCCAGACTATGGAAAACAGACGCTTGTTTGCAAAGAGATTGGGAAGAAGGACAATCACATCCCTGCCCTTAAAGAAGGAGCACCAGGCAGGTCTTTGAGAAGGCAGGCTGGGGAGCTTACAGAGCCCTGGCACAGCCTCCTGCCCCCAACAACTGCGAGCTGCCTGAAATTGGACAGTCTGACCCTAAAGGACTCCTGCAAATATTTGGTCACAAGCCACGTGATTTCCCCACCCCATGCTCACAGCAGAGGTGGAGAACACCATGTATGACTGCAGCAAACCCTGAACCCAAGCAGGCCTTTGTGCTGCAATTACTGCTGAGTCTGAATCAGAACGTTAAGGCAAGCCTTATGTTCTTCCTGATGTACCAATAAATTGCCACAGCCCGACTTGGAAGATCCATTTCAGCAGGAAATGTGTGATCAAACAACTGAGGCAGAGTGAGATTTCCATGACTTGCACCTGTCTTTTCCCACCCCACCTCTCACTCCTCTGTGGTGGGAACACCTTGGAGGTGGGAAACCACTGATCTGCAGAGGCCCTTGCAATTCTCAGTGAGCTTTCAAATAACTTCACAGCAGATTAACTCCACTCCTACTTCCTCAAGGACACCTCCCTTCCTGTAGCCATTTTAATGCCATCATTTACTGTTTTTACAGAGCTCTTCTTCACGCCTCACTTCTAGCTCTATTTTTGCTCCTGTCTCACTTCCCCAAGAAATCTGCAATAAGACTATTTAAATTTGATGCAACTTTGAAATGCTCTTTTTAAGGTACGCGCCTCTCTTGCCAGAGCAGAAATACAACTAGAAAGAGAATCTTTTATTAGTGCAGTGGGTCTAGCACATTATGCGAGTTGCACAGCCCCTGATTATATCATAAATATAAGAGCTGAATATCCCTCTTGCTTAAATTATCAGCTGTTTGATTTTCATAAAGTCCTCAACCCATCAGGAAAATATTTGCCTTTTATTTGCCTTCAGAATCAAGGTTGCCACTGATAATTATAATTCTGAATCTGGCAGAGTGCCATTGAGAGGAAGTTGGTATAATCCTGCCCTGCCCAGCACCTGCTGCCCAGCCTGGCGTGAGAAAGGGGAGTGGGAGAATGGGGGGTTCCACAGGACCTGCAGGAAACTGCTGCTTTCTGTGGGTGAGCAGGTTGTCCCTGATTGAGCAATCCTGGAAAGCCTTGTGCTGGGGACAGCCAGGAAGGGCTCTGTGTCAACATCTGCCCTGGCAGCCACAGCTGGGCAAGAGACCTTGAGCTGAGTCTCCACTGAGCCCTTCACGAGAGCAGCTGCTCAGCAGAGGCAGAGCTGGGGCCTGGGAAGGACCAGAGGTATCACTGCTGTGCCCCAAGCATGTTCCCTGCCATCACCATTGCCAACAGGCTGAATTCACCCTTCCCTGCAGTGCCCTGCAACAAAGCAAAATGTGTCTGAAACAGCCCCAGTTGGGTCCTGCTCAGCCCCCCTCTGACCCCACTCTGATCCCGTGGGGTTTCAGCCTCTGGAGAGCCCCTGGTACTTACCTATCTCACAGTTCTTGCCTTCATACCCAGCTGGGCACCAGCACACGTAGCCATTCATCTCGTCCTTGCAAACGGCTCCGTTTTGGCATGGGTTGGGGTTGCACTGATCCCCATCTCGGAGAGAAGACAGCAGAGTTAGCAAACATGAGTGTCCATCGAGGCTGGAGCCTTGCTGTGTGCCACACCAACCAGAGACAGCACAACTTCTCTTTGCAGTGGAAAACAAGCAGATCCTGGCACCCAAGTGGGCACAGATGATGCCAGCACTGGGTGACATCAGCAGGGCTTTACTGGAGTCCCAGTGGTGTCCCCTGGGGCTCATTCTGCTCCTTTCAGCAGAGCTCCCTTCAGCTGCCCTCATGCAGCATCTCAACAGGACCTCGTGTCTTGGCCGAGTTAGACAAGTTTAGAAGGTTTGCTTCTTCACGAGTGGTTTAAGTATCCTAATCTGGATTATTTTAACCCTAACGCTGCTCTGTCAAAGTTCAGGTCTGTCCACTTGGGTGTGGAGATCTCTCTGTGTATTAGGATTGAGAACCTTCGCCATTGCTCCTTCTTTCTCGGTCTTGTGCTGCTATTCCCTGGTCTGGATTTCTCCTTCTGTGCCATTTTCACAGCTGCCTGCAGCTGAGAACCCGAGGCTTTAATGGAAATACTCACTATTGCAAAATCGGTGAACTAACACTTTGGAAGAGTAAATCAGTGTGTTAATGACAGGGGATGAACGCCCTTTGAAATGCTGTGCCAAGGCATGGAGGAAGGGAAGGTCTTGCTGTGTTTGTGTCCTGCCAGTAAGTGTGGCACGTCATGAGGTTTTCAGGAATGAGCTGGAATGCAAAACCGCGAGCAGGAACAAAATGGTTTGGGCTTGTGTGAGTCATGGTAGGGAGGTTTGCACGTCAGGTGAGGATTGCAGCTGGTGCTGCTGCCTGCTGAGGGCACTTGGGGTTGGGTGTTGTGCAAGCAGTGAGTCCTGTGGGCTGCATATGCTGGGAATAGCAGTTTGCACACTGAACAGTAAACCAGGCACTTTGGATGACAGAGGGATAGATGGTATTCCTTATTTTTGATGAGCTAATTTGTTACAGTGGCAGGGAAACAAACGCAGTGTTGAGTTGCATCAGTTGTTTTTTGAGAGGACAGTCCTACAATGCAAATGCAATGTTTTTTATTTTATAGTCTGGACTGAATAATATGAATTATTTAAGGCTTTTTAGTGAGATGTTCTGGGCACTTTGCCAGGCTACCAAACAGTTCATTTACTGAAATGTCCTTTAAATTAGTTTCAGATGTTGTAGTGGGCATTGAAATCTTTTTGTTAAGAGACCAAGGAGTCTTTGGGGATGGAAGCTGAAAAGGGAAAAGGAGATGTGGAAGGAAAACAGTGAAGTAAGGGTTTGGGAGCAATGGTGTGAATTGCCAACAGCTGTTTGCTCTGATCACGTTGAGTCTCCACTTTAATATGGCATTTCTAGGGATTCACACTGTGCTTTCACAAGGCTGTGCCTTATCTGGAGATCTCTGCTCGAGAACAGAGCATTTGCTGTTTGCTGAAGGGGTGTTAATTATTGCTGTGGTATTTTACTCCACAACACAGCTGAAACTGAAGCCCAGAGCGTGACCTGGGCTCAACAAGATCCACTAGTCTGCCTGGACTGGTTTTGTTCCCTGAGGTTTTTGAAATTTGTTCAAAAAAACCTGCTCGAACAAATAAAATGCTAAGACATCTTTTTTTTTTGTTGGCTTGCAATTTCTATACCAACAGGCCAGGCCCAGCTGGGTGGCTGCAGGATTTAGAGTGCAAGGCTCTGTCAGAACACCATTTCTGGATGCTGAAATCCATTTGTTACAGTGACATCAGCTCTTTATGCAATGAGAGATGAATATTCGCATTAAAACATGAAGGAAGCAGCTCTTACCAATGTATGTTTGCCAAAACTCCATCTGCAAAGATAAAAAAAAAAAAAGTTTCCTTTGTTTTCTAATTTCTGAGTGCTGTCTGACTGAAGCAGTACTGAGATGACTCCATGAAAGAAAAGACTTGCAGGGAAACCACAACTTCCATAATCCCAGTGGTGACTGATAAAGCTTTCAGAGCAGTTCCCCAGCCCAGCTGATGGATCACAAATGAGAATCAATAATGCTGGATGCTTCCCTTGGCTCTGTAAGTTTTCTCCTTGGCATTCCCTTCTCTTCCCCCTCTGTGCCTCACCTGAAGGACTCCCAGAGGGGTGCCTGCAGGGAACAACAAGGTGCTGCCACTTTGCACCAGCACCACTCACCGTTTTCTCTTGGTTTTCAAACACTTCTCGGGCTTCTTCAAAGCTGCATTTTTCTTCTATGCATTCCCTCTCGAGGTTCCCAGGAATAACCTCTTCCAGCCTGTTGGAGTTGGCTCGCCTTTGCCTCTGCAGAACTGAGCTGGCCTCTTTGTTGTCTATGAAGACTGCAATGGGAACAGAAATGGGGCTGGGAGGATGCTGTGGTGCTCAGGGCTCTGTTCTCCCTGTCAGAGAGCTCTTTCCCAGTGTTCCCCGCTGTCACCCCTTGGCCAGGGACATTTCCGGAGTGCTATTGTGCACCTGGGGTTTCTTTGGTGCCCAACTCAAATGCAATCCAGAGGATCAAATCTGGAGAACCAAACAGGCAGAAATGACTGATAGCAAGAGGGTGATTGGGAGTGCTGAAGTTTGATGCTTAAAATACCCTAAAGCAGATGGTATGAGAATCTCCCATCACAGATGCACAGACCGGAATAAGCTGTTTTTAGAGGGGGAAATAATAGGCTTTTTCATGCTGCTATTTGGTGAGGTCTTGTTTGAACACAGAAATTGTGCTGCTTTAGCTGTCTCTGTGTTGGCTGTGAAAGGCCCTTTGCCTCTGCAGGCAGCAATGAGCAATTTCCTTCTGTCCCTGCTCCTCACCCTTGCCCATGTCCCTGTGTCCCAGCATTTCCTGCTGGCAGGAGGGGTGACACGAGCCTTCCTCACCCCCTGGGCCACCTCATGTCACTGAGGGTGTTTGTGTCCCCTTCAGTGGGCCAGCCAAGCTGCTGAGCAGAGCCACCAGAATGGGTGGGATAGCCACCAGAGTGGGTGGGATGGCCACGGTGGACAGCAGCCTTGCTGTGTGACTGTCTGGTGAGAGCCACAGGACCCTGCAGTCCCGTCAAGGTGCTGCCATGGTGTTCTCCCGGCAGGACCACATGTCCCAGCAGCAAGGCCAGCAGCAGTGGCTGTCCAGTGACAGCCCCAGCAGGGTTTGCTCCTGACCCCCCCTCTCGGACCTCTTCTTCTCCCACCCGCCTCTCCAAGACACATTATCCACCCAGGCATCTCCCTGCTTTGCTTCCCCAGCCTGTCCTCCCCCTGCAGCCTCCCGAGCACTGGCAGCATGTCCCTTCTTGTCACCAGATGGCACGGTGGAGCAGCTCTGGGAGCTGTGATGTGTCCAGCCGGGACCCAGACACTCCTCTGGGGCTCTGTGCCCCGCGGGGTTGGACACCTGTCCGACTGACTCCGAGGGCTGAGGAGATCAGGAGCTTGGCCAGGCAGGGAGACAGGAGGGACAAGAACCAGGAACTCATCCCTTCTCATGGCCACGTCCTGCTCCTGATCCAGAGCAGAGCTGAGCCTGCAGAAGATGAGTTTTGTGGAGCTCCCGTGAGCCCCAGGCAGGGTGGGCTGATGGACACTTTCAGTGTTTCAGAGCACCTTCACTGAGAGATGTCTCTGCAAGCACTGAACTCACAGCTTTTGCAATGCTTCTGCTCCCTGTCCATCAAGCTTGTGCCTCTGCCCTTCCTCATGCTACCATGGTTTGGGTTAAATTGGAGAGTTTTAAATACTGACCTTAATCTAACAGTTTGGCAGTAGACATGGATGGGTAAAGCCTTGACTGCCGCTGAAGCCAGGCTGGTTCAGACACTGCACCCCCTGCCAGTCCCCTCTGAGCTGCAGGGCTGGGGTTTACATGTGGGATATGAATATTCAACCCCAGGTTAGGCACCCTGACCTGCTCCCTTCTCCTCACAGCATGGGCTGCAGCCTCCAGGAAAGGCTTAGGTGGGAGAGATGGAGCAGCCTTGCCAGGTTTTGTGCCCTTAGTGCCCAGGGAATGTGGTTTGGGCACAGCCACTCATTGCCCTGCGTGGGACAAGGCAGCTGCATCAGCCACACTCCATCTCCCCCCGTGGGATGTGCCAGGCACCTGCCGTAATTAACCCATTTAATGGAGAGAATTCGTGTTAATGAATGCAGCTTTACCTCCCTTCAGATCCCTCTAGGCTTTCTCCGTTGCTTACTGATCCCACATGCTGTTTTACAAGCAACACTTGATTTGGAGTGAAGGCTGCAGGCCCTGTGGGGTGACAGGAATGGCATTCACTGGGCTGAAAACCATCCTCACACTGAGAATACACTCACACACCATTTCCCAACTTCTAAACCAGGATCTGAGAGGTCAGAGCACACCTGTCCTGCCAGCTGGATTTATAGGGGCTACACCTGGGGGGTGGTGGCAACAGTAGGAGGTTCTGCTCGCTTTTCATTGCTGAGCAAACGTTTTGGAAAGAGCCTTTTTTAAACCTGTTTCCAGCAATGTTTTAATGAAAGAAGAAAGAGCAGCTTTGCAGCAAACAAGAGCTCACACTGGATGCGAACCAGCCTCTGCTGGAGCTGTTGCTGCTGCAGATAAATCAAGCAACAGCCTGCATTACTATGTCTGATTGCCCACATCCATCAACTGCTCTATCTTGTCTGTGGTTTTGGCTGCATCCTGCAGTCTTTGTTAAAATCACACTGGGTTTGGCTTTAAACAATCCTCGCAGTGGCAAATCCAATGACTGTTCTATGGATGCGAGTGCTTGTTTGTTCTCAGTACAAAGTGGTGGCACACGAAGAGGTGTGACTGTCACTCCACCAGCAGCGCACACCCCTTTTCCCGTTCTGTGTGTGCTTTCTAAAATGGCTGAATCCAGCTCTGGAAGCTTGAAGTTGCAAAAATTCTAAGAAAAAGAATCCATTCTTAAAATTAATCTCTGTGACACATGCTGTATAAAATCAGCATAAAGCTATTATTTCATTCCCCCAGAAATGAACCAGAGCTCTCAGGAGGAGCTATAAAATGCTGTTGAGTTGTTGTTTCCAACCAGACTGCACAAACTGTCCCACTATCGAGTGACAAACTGTCCCTTTGCCCGGGTCTGTAACACCCTGTGCACGAAGTGAAGGATTTGATAGGTTTTCAATGAACTCACCTGTGTTTTCGTCACCAAGACAAGCTCCCAGAAGGCAAATGGAGAGGATGAGGGGGATATTTGCCATGTTCTCCCCCTGCCCAAAGCTGAGGCTGACAGCTAGTTCGGGTGGTGGAGCTCAGTCAGCAGTTCCAAAGGGCAAGAGCTTGTTTGCTGACTGGGTAACCCTTTAATTGAAGGTCCCCAGATGTGCCCAGCAGAGCAGGATGGATATTCTGCTCTCAGCAGGGCAAGGGAACCCCGAGCTGTGCTCAGGCACTGGCAGGGATCACAATCTGGGGTCTGCGCCCTGCTGGATGTGCCATTGCAGGCTGCAGCACCATCAATTGCTCTGAGCCACAATATCCCCTGGGGAGCTGGTAAAGTTTTTGCTCGAGCTTATGAACCAGAAATTCTGTGCACTCAGTCCAGAAAATGAGAAATGTTCCTTTGTGAAGCAAGACGGGCAGACATTTATGGCTGCATGGGTATTTGGGGTTACTTTGTGTGCAACACAAACCCACCAGCTGCAGGTGAATAGGAGATGCTGAATATGAGTTGCAGCCTCGTGAGATCTGTCTTGTCTAGGTGGAAAAAAATCCTTTCTTTTCCTTTGCTCGAGCAAACAAAAGGTTCTGAAACCTGTAATTCATCTTGTTTCTTCTTGCTCCATTTGAAATGATCTTTATTCATCACTTTTGTTATCAAGTTTCTGTGGCTGATAAATGAGTTAGAATGAGGTAATGTGCTGTTGATGTAAATTGAATGCAAAGTGAAGAAGGTAATGATCATCTCTCATTTTCTGTGCATATGGAAATGCAAATGTGAGAAAATAAATTGAGCTAAAATGTGGAAACAATACATCTCCTATCAATAAAGAGGAGTGTGGGGGATGGCCTGCCATAATAAAGGATAATTAGAATCTCATTACTGCAAATATTTTACTTTAGAACATAGGTCAGTCAAATTATTTTAGGTTTATGGTGCATATTTCACTTGTAATAGTATTTGCAACATTATTGCCAATTAATCTTCTCAGAGAATGCCAACATCATTAGCATAAACATGGCTATTAATACAAATAATTTCTATTGTTTATTATTATTGCTGTCGACTTCTGGGGCACTAATTTGAAAGCAAAGTGCTTATTTTCATTTATTTTGCAAAAAAATCCTCAGAGTTGCGATCCCCACCATGAGCCCTTTGGAGATGGAAGCTGTCTCATAGTGAAACAAAGTTTGTGAGAAGTCAGAAAAAGAAATCTATTTCCATTTTAATCCAACAGATTTTTTTTTTAAATGTGCTCTGTCTGCACTGATCAATAAACAGCCTGATGGCTTGAGGATCTTGTTAAAGGATTGCTCATAATCTCCCTTGTCTCCAAATGCACTCCTTTAAATGAAAAATCCTCACTCAAAACCTGATGCAATTTGCCTTTGCCCTCCAGACAGCTGTGGTAAGTAATCTTTCCCTAACCAAGAGCAAACAAGCTATTTCTAAAAAACAAAACAAAACAAAACAGGGGAAGTAATGCTTGATCTTTATTTTTTTCTTATTCTTTAGTTGATTACTTTGAAGTGCTTGACTTTTTCTGCAGCACTCGTGGGAAATTATGCAAAGATGGGAGTGCTGGTCATTCTGCTGTAATGATTAACGTCCTGGAGAAAGTAGCAGCACTGATAAAAGTTCCATAACCCCCACAGGTACTGAGGTGTGTTTGCCATCAGTGACTTACCCAGGTGAGGAGATGTTCTGGGCGTTCCAGGTGAGCTCCAGCAGCCTTGTCCCCGTGCTGGGGGCTCTGGGGGGTGTCACAGGAACACAGAGATGATGCTGCTGGCAGCTCTGTATTCAGGCCAAAGGAGGTGTCTGGCGTTGGTGATGTGAAATAGAAAGGAGGATCAACTTTTCAGTGGTGGCAGCAGAGTTTGGACAGGAGCAGTGTTGGCTCTCCATCTCTCACAGCCTCTCCTTATCAATCTCAGGGTTTCAGTTCTGCACTGGGCACTTTCCCTCTGCTTTTATGCTTCAGTAATTGTGCCAGGAAAAGGCTCCCTTGCTGAATTCCCTCCAGGTACATCCATTGCAGTTAGCACACAGCTCTGTCCCTCCCAGTTTATTCCGTTTTTAATTAAACTCCTGAACAGGAGCACAGAGCAAACTCTGCTTTCATCTGGGAGGTCCTGTGGCTGTGAAATATTTACAGGAAGTAAATAACTGTCAGAAAGTAAGTAAGTCCCCGACTCTACATAGTGTAAAAATGCTTTGAAATACTCTCATTCAAATAAAAGCTCACACTGAGTGGCAGTAAGAAAACAGCAACACAGGCAAAAAAATCCCCAATGTAGAAGATAAACACAATTACTAATTCATGGAGCAGCACGTTTCACAGTAGCAGTTGAAGTATCTTTCTTTGCAGTTTGATTTCAAATAGGCCAGATTAAAAGGAAATCTGGATTTGGTTTGGTCATCATCTTTTCAGAAAGCAGAGTGCAAGCAGGGGTAGGCACAGCGTGCTGCTGAAGCTGCTCTAAATTTAGAATTCACCATCTCCACTTCAAACTCTGGATAAAGCAATGAAAGGAAGCTCAGCTCTTGCAGGTTTTGATGGGTCAGGTAGATCACCAAGCTCAAACATCAATGTGCAGAGCAAGAGCTAAAATAAATACAAGATGAAAATCTGGCTTGCTGCAGTGTGTTGGCATGAGATGACACAACCCCTGTCAGGCCAGGCACATGTGTCAGACAGAGGCTTGTCCTGCCCCAGGCTTGCACCCAGATGAGCTTGATTCTTTCTCCTCTGGCCTTGCTCTGATGCCTGTTGTTGGAGGGAGCTGTCTCTCTCTTTCTCTCGTTTTCTGTTAACTAGAAAAGCAGTCTCCATTGACAGATCACATTATGTGTCCAACTTTATTTTTGGATGGTTCAAACTGGGGTGAAAGGAGTCTCAGCCAGCACATCCAAACCCACCACAGCCAAAGCTCTTGCACCTAACACTGAGCTTAAAGTGATAACATTCAGTGTTCTTGTTCTGCCCATTTTCTAAATCAACATTTGTGACTATTCTCTTGTTCCTTTTCTTTGCCTTAATCATATTTCATCTGGAGTTTTTCTCTTCTGCTTGTCTCAGGGCATCCTTACGTCCTATTTGCTTTTTCTACCTACCTTTTTTTCCCATTCTTTATAGTTAGCCTTCTGGCCCTTTAGGGAAAAAACTGTCTGTGGTATCAACACTGAAATCCAAGGGGTTGATATGCAGGGAAGAGAGAGGGATATTTCTAAGCTGTGCATCCCTAATTGACATCAACAACCAGCTCCCTGAGTCACAGGGACTTGAAACAAAACTAAAAGCTTGTTCTCTGCTTCATAAATGTGGTCTTAGGACATCCCTTGGAGCTGATTGACTTCAGAGGCAGCTGGAGAAGCTGAGAGCTTCCCCAGGACTCTGCAAGGGGCAGTGGGAGCTAAAATTCAGAGGCAGGGACTTCACAGTCTCCACTGTCCCCTCATATGATGAATGAAACCACCGCTCTGGTTCCAGAGGGAGACACTGCAATTTCTCTCCTGAAATCCCAGGCCCATCAGAGGTGTATGATACGATGAATAGTTAAGAATGAATTGGTGTTTTTAGTGAATGTGACCTACTTGGGTTTTCTCTTCTGTTCCCTGCCCTAGTGCCCTGGAGTGCTTTTCCTGCTGACAGTGCTCACTAATGGATGCTTGGATGCTCCGACTTGCCAGTTCTCAGAGCCAGCAGAGCTCTGCTATGAAGATTCATTTGCAGCCAAATTCACCAGCAGAGGCAGCCAAACTCCTCTGCACTGCTTGGGCACGGCTCTGAAAGTTCAGGAAGGATGGCAGCTTTGGAGGGATGATTTCAAAGGAACAGTGAAATCCACCTTCCCTTGTGGTGGAAGGAACCTGCTGATGTGAAGATCTGCCCTGACTGTGCAGGGAGTGTTCCAGTCTCTGGTGCAAAGCAGGCACAAAACCTTGGGCTCATCCTCCTGAATTTAATCTCCATCCTGAATTGCCTAGTCAGGGAGCACACACGCTACAGCTGCAGGAAACACTTCTGGAGGCTCAGAGACCCAAAAGATCAAACCCTGCAGGTCTGGCTGGGCTCTGAATACATTCCTGTTGGCTCCACAGGGAATAGACACAGCAAGGGCAATGCGAAAGTTGCACCTCAGTGGCTCTCTGAAAGGAAGAGGATGGATGGATGGATGGATGATGGATGGATGATGGATGGATGGATGGATGGATGGATGGATGGATGGATGATGGATGGATGATGGATGGATG
>VZRM01005251.1:99831-246473 GCA_013397955.1 Grantiella picta
GATGGATGATGGATGGATAGATGGCTAATGGATGGATGGATGGAGGGATGGATGGATGGATGATGGATGGATGGATGGAAGGATGGATGATGGATGGATACATGGCTAATGGATGGATGGATGGATGGATGATGGATGATGTATGGATGGATGGATGATGGATGGAGGGAGGGATGGAGGGATGGAAGGATGGAAGGATGGAAGGATGGATGGACAGACAGATGGACAGTAGGAAGCAAAGGGTCAGATGAGGGCGGGAACCCCAGGTGACTGCACAGAGTGTGGTTGTGCTTCATCAGATTTGCACTGGTTGAACTTTCAGCTGAAGCTGCTAATTTAAATTTTACCACAGACATCCTGAAAGTTTTGCATTTAAAAAGCAGCATTCCTACCCTGTCCGAGGCATGTTCTCCATTTTGGAAATTCAGACAATAAATCCTGTTATGGACACTTGCACTAGTGCCAGGCCAGGAGAAAAAACTGCTCTGTCAGCACAGGAACAAATAAAGCCCCAGAGCAAAACTGACCCTCAGGCCTCTGCATTCTGTGCTCCAGGTTTAAAACACTGCTGCCAGGTAAATGTGAGGAATGAAGCTCGATGCTAGTAAATACTCTTGACCTATGCCCTGGCTGTGGGTAATTTACAACACACTTGAAAATCTCATCTGGGTTATGTCCAATTCACAGAAGTTTATTTCCAAGGTGGTTATTTATAGACTGCCTTCCTGACTCTTGGTTTTCTTGTGGAAATGTCTGAACATCAGCTCTCTGAGCAATCCCCATAACATTAAAATTTTCAAATTTAAAGGTGAATAAACAGTTTAAGGGAAATGAAATATTATCCAACAAATTCTTCCTTTCACTTAAAGCTCTGAGACTTGAAATATTTATTAGCTGTGTCTTGGCTCTGCAGCGATGTTAAAAGGCTCAGCACCATTCTAAGGAGGGAAACAATCCATTTGATTAAAAACAAACAGAAAATGCCACTTCATATTACAGTGTTTGGAAAAATGTTTGGCACTTTTGTCTTCCCTGTAGTACAGCTAGAAATGGGGTTTGGGTTTGTTTTCTCCTTTAAACCTCCTTTGCCTTACAGATTTTTGTGGTTCTTTCTCCTGGAGGAGCAGTGCTGGTATTTCTCTGGGCAGATCCACCAAATTGCTCCCCACACTGAGTTCTTCATGTTTTTCATTTGTAGATGTGGGGCCTTTGGGAGCTTATTGTTCTTTTTTAGGCTCTGGTTTTCCCTTTAGCTATGTAGGAAACAGCCTGCTGTAATCTCAGAGGACAATAGCTTTAGGTTTGGGAAAGTTGAGGAAACTTTTTCTCCCCATTCAATGACTGAAATACCTCTACTTTTTCTTTCTAAAAAAAAAAAAAAAAGCTTTAAAACTTTCAAAGAGTTCTCTGCACAGTAGCAAACAGAAGAAAGATGTGATTATTGAATAGGATTTCAAATTTAATTTGCATCAAGTTGTCAGCTGGAGAAGAAACCCCCCGAGTTGTGAGTGCACATGGAGCTGGCATTGCTTTGCCTGGTACCTTCTGGGAAGAGAAGAACGACAAAAACCTTCATTTAAAATGTGAGTTCTCAAAGAAAATCCTGTCATGGTAGAAAACTGTCTCATTTGCAAATCTCTGAGATGTTCTCTGAATGCTGTGGGGTTAACCCCAGCTAGAAGGATGATGCCAGATTGTTTTAGCAGTGAATGTTTGAGAAGTTATTCACATGGGGAAGTCCTGGATGGCTGCAGGATTCGGTGGAAATGAGGGTTTCACAGTGGTCTTCAGTGCCAATGCACAGGCAGAGGAAATCTCCCCAACCAGAAGGCACAGTGAGGAGGAAAGGGAGGTGGAGGCAAGGGAGTGACAGTGCGATGAAAACATTCCAGACGCAGCACAGAGAGCTGTGGTTTTGTAGAGCTCATCCAGACCCTTCCCCAGGCTAACTCCACTGTGATGAGCCCTGCAGTGGTTTTGGAGGGTCTGCACATGACATAAAGGGTTCCTGTCACGCATTAAAGCTCCCCTAGACTGCTCAGTGCAGTTCTCTGGGAAATGGAGCAATAAAAAGTTTGATAAAGGAAATAATATAGTCCAGTAAATGAGACAGGGCTTTCTCACAAGTGTGTAATTTCTGTGTGTAATTTATCTATGAAAAAGCTGGATGGTACAACCTGTCTTCAGCTGAGCCACTTAACCTGTTAGCACAATGTCCCTCTCTAAAATCTGCTTGTTCAGCCCATGAAGACACCTCCTCCTGCCATCTGAAGGGCTCAGCTTCCTCCTCTCTGGTGCCACAAGCCCCTGGATTCTGGTAACTGAGCCCTCTGCTGAAAGGGCTGCTGCACTCAGGCTTCATGGCCAAAGATAAGGTGGAAGCAAATTGTTGATGGCAGAATGAAGGAAAACAATTATCCTGCCTGAAATCAAATTAGTTTTAATTATTGCTTCTAATCTGTCTAGTGAAAGTTCTAAATGGCATTTGTGCCTTCATTTTTGTTCTAAACTCATCAGACAAACAAATGGCAATGTGTGTCACTAAAGCTAAAACATACCAGAAATGAAGTAATTTGGGAAAGAATTTCATTGTGGGAAACCTGTAGCTCTGAGGTTCATGCTTCACATGCCACCTGTGTGGGCTCTAAATACCACCTAGCCACACAGAACTGGGATTTTTCTTGCTCCCAGTCACAGTCTGAGCACTCCTGCACACTCCTTCCCCAAATTCCTGTCTCTCAAAGGAGACCTCCCTGTGTGCTCCAGCCTGGAAAGATCTGGTTGTGGATTTCTTCTGCAGGCAGCTTCCTGCAAAACCTCCACCACCATCCTGCCTGGCCACGGGGGAAGCTTTGTCTTAATCTGGAGAAGGAGATAAGCCATCCAGAAGGCAATTTATTCAGAGTTAAATCTGAGTAACACCTTTCTCCCAGCGCAGGCTCTGTGGAAGCCTAAGCAAGATGAGCTGGTGCAGATCTTTAATTTTCACGTCCATTCAGTTTTTCCCTCTCATTTCCTCTTAAAAGCTACAAAATACCTAACTACAGAGAAGAGCAAATCTACATCTTGCCAGTGTGTGTGCATAGCTTGCAAGTTGGAGGTATTCTGCAAGCCTGAGACAAGATCTTGTTGGGGGTTTTGTTGTGGTTTGGCTTTTTAAAATCTAAATGTTGTGTCCTACAGGAGGAAGGGAACAGTGACTCGAGAGCAGAAGAGTATAAAGCAATAATAAATAAATAGGGGCTGGGATTTAAAGGCAAGTTCCTCATCTGAGAGTAAGAGTTTGGAAATTGCCCAGTAGCAGCAGGGATGTGGGACAGGTGAGGAAAAAGAGGTTTTAAAAAAACCTAAAAGCAAAACCTGCAAAAAGCACCTGGATGGGACAGCAGGCAGCCCGGGGCTGGGGTGCAAGGGGACAAAGCTGTACTTTGATGGCAAAGTCAAGGGTCAGCCAGGCAGCTGCCCGGTGTCGTTAAAGGAAGAGCTGCTAGGGTGAAAAGCCCACTGTCCATGGCAGCAGTGGCCCTTGAAGGTGACATGTGAAACAAAGCAAAAATGGGAACACATCTCTGATTTTGCCAAAACCCCAGAGCACCTCAGCTCTTTACTTCTGATTTTTCAGAGGAGCTGATTGCACGTCCTTCAGGCCTCTGGTCCTCAGCTGTAGGAATGAAGGCTTGGTGAGCTGAGCTGGCTGCTGATTCACCTCGAGGAGCAGGAACAGCATCAGAGTTTGATTTATTTTAGTAGGGGTCTTCCTGGAGCATTCTCTCACACACCTGAAGAGATGTGAATGTTCTGTGCAATCTGAACTGCATGATCAGAGTTAAGTGTATCTCATGGCTGATGAATTATTTCTAATGAAGGGAAACTTTGAACTGAAATAAGCTGAAAAGGAGCCATTGTTTTTATCATCCTGCAAATTTGATGCATCTTGATTCAGCTGATGCTTAAATGTGTGAATAATCTGTCAAGAGCCTTGAAAGTTTCTCTCTTTTCCATTATACAGAATATGGCAGAGCTCTGTAATCTTCTAGCCTGTAGCCTCTGTGGTACATTTAACAGCAGAAAACAACCAGTGCCTTAAAATAAAAATGAATTTAGGTTTGCATTAGGATGCAGAGGGAAGGAATTATTTTTGTTGCTGTTTTCTTTTTCTGTCTTTTTTTTTTACCTGCTCCAAACAGAGAATATTTTAAGTCTTTGGTGTTTATGATTCAAGCTAATGCAAATGGAACAGTGACTAAACCTGCTGGATTTTGAATGTGTGCAGAGAATCACAAATTTTGTGGACTGTTGATGTTATCTGAGACAAAACTCAAAGAATTAGATTGAGTAGTGAATCATGGAAGGAAAAATTTCCTTCATTCCTACCATTGTGGGCTAAGGGAAATGTAATCTATTTGAAGGAGCTCTGTGTAGTATTTTGAGGAGAATTTACAAGTTTAGTTGATGAAAACACTCAGGTTGATACAGCAGAATATATAGAGAGTTCAGCAAGGTATACAATTTTGTATCTCAGAGCCCTTCACATTCTGTAACTAGAGAGCACAAAAATGAATATAGTGTGTGTTAGATGGATTTAAAATTGTCTAACTAATGATCCTCAAAATGACCATTGTCAGCTGCTGGCACGGTGGGTGCTCTGCAAACTCACCTTTTTCTCCCTTTGCATGATGCATATCTGGAAATGGTACTGGCAAGGAGATTGCAGCCCACAAACCGGGACAGAGACATAGGGAGAGAGGGCAAAGCATGGCCACTGGGAAAAAACACTGAATATGTGTTCACCTCTGGCCAAAATGTTAGTGTGTTCCTTGATCACATCGTTTGAAAAGAGGACATTGCCTCTGTGCAGTAATTGCTGTATGAAGAGTCTGTCTAGGCCAGCAGTTCAGAAAGGTTTGGGGTTACTGAGAAGGTTTACAAAAATAATAGCAGGATTCATTATCATGCCTTGTTGTGAGAAACAATTTGCTTAGCTATTAAAATAGGCAATTTGCTTAGCTATTAAAATAACAGTTTTGTGTTAACCAAGGTGTCTCTGAACTCTCCACATTTGGAACAAAAGGTTGCAAGGGGAGCCCTTTCAATATAGCAGATAAAGTTCTAATCACATCCTGAAAGCTGAAAAGGAAAATCTTCACTCAAGAAAAACGAGTGAATGGTCACTGGGACAATAGCAGAGGTCATGGTCAAGTACCACTGCTGCAGAATTCTAGATGCATTTAGCATTGATTTGGAATTAAAAAATGATGCATTGGGATGACCTGTAGCTCCTGATGTGCAGTTTAAACTGAAGTTTCAAAGCAATTCTTTCATAGCAATTAGTTTACCCAGCACCAGGGGGAGAGTCCCAGGACCCTGAGAATTAGTGCCACTGATCTGTCTGAGCACCTGCAGTGTTCAGCCTGGGGGAGCTGTGAGGCTGAGACTCAAACCCATCCTGCCCTGGGGGGCTCTGAGAAAAGCAGTGAGCATCTTCAGCAATCAAAGCTTTAGATTTTTTTCTATATCCTATTGTCTTCGCACAGAGTGAAGAACCAAGGATGCTTTTCTAATAGGAGCTCTCTTTCTTATTCAACATTCAGGCCTAAAAATTGATTAAAACAGCAGCAATTAGAGCGGTTGAGAGTGAGTAAGGTGCCTCTTCCACTTCATTTAGTAAAGAAAGCGAGTTGTCTCCCCTAGGCACTTGTCTTGCAGCTTGTGTGACTGCAGATGGCTGGCACTTTGAAGGAAGCCTGGAGTTTAAAAGCAACTCTGAATCATCCTGCCTGCTTTTCTTGGCATCACAGCACTTCCCTTTGCTGCTCTGCAGGGCCAGTCAGTGTTCACAGGTTTGTCTCCTCGGCTGGCACCTCCAGAGGAGCTGTGCTGGTGGCAGAGCCTTGGGGAGATGGATGAGGGTGAGCTCTGCTCTGCCTCTCCAGCCCATCAGCACAGAGAATTTCTCCTCATTAGTTCCTCTTCCCAACCATCATCTCTCTTGCACTCATTCCCCTCGAGATCAAAGCTGTATTGTGGGGAATTGACGCAGGGGGAAAGCTGAATATCTCTTGGGAATGAGAAAGATACGAGGGCTCAGCTCTGGCTTTATAGCTTGGAGTGATTCAAGTAGATTTCTCGGTGCAACATGAAAGGGTGTTGGATTGCTGCCCTTCCATGAACAGCCATGACCCCAGCCTTGAGGCCTCCAAATGGGGTCCAAAATGCACCCCCACCCCGAAGGTGGTGATGAATCCAGAGAAATGCCAGACAAACAGGCTGTGCTCATTCTCCTGGTGCTGCTAGAGGCTGCTTGTTTGCTGCCACTGCAGATTAAACAGATGTTTGACCCCAAAAACAGTGTTAGCTATGCTGGGAAGAGCTGCTTGTGCCTCAATCTACCCTCTGGAAAAAAGCATTTGTGCATTAGCAGCAGCATTTTGGGTGGAGAACACAGGCTTTCCAGCGACCTACTCAGTAAATAATATGTGGCACATGAAATGAGCTAATGGTATTTTTATGTAGGAAAGAGACAGGCCAATCACTCATTCACACTCATTTTTATGGTCTGTTTTATTCTCTCTGATTCAAACCAGCCAGATTTCAGCACCTTTTCCTCCATTAGAGGAGCAGACTTCAAAACCCATCTGCTTTTTTCATACTTGCTCCATCAAACTCATTAAGCAAATGCCTCAGTGCATCTCATTTCAACACCTCTGAATGTGATTGTTCAGCTCAGCACTTCCAGATGTAAAAATCATGTAGTGATGACCACAGGCTAAGCCTTTGGCTCCTCCAGCCAGCACAGGAGGGAAATGCAAGGCTCATCTAGTGTCTGTCAGAAAGTGCATGGAAAGTCCTCTAAGACATCAGGCTTGAATTGGCTGGTCCTGGTCACAAACCAAGGTGGAAAAGGAGGGAAATAATTTTAGGGGTTAGCTACTACAGCAGACTGATCTTGGGAAAAATTCTCTGGGCAAAAATCTTCAATTTTCTTCTCCCTGAAGTGGTGAAAATGTTAAGCTGGAAGGTGAACACGTCCCAAAGAATTGATTGCAGGTGGTCGAAATGGCCAGAGCCTTCTGCCGTGTGGCTTTGGTCTCCACACAGCCCTTCAGGTGTTCTCAGGTGAGGAATGCTGTGCTACTGTCACTGGTGGCTGTATGCAGTGGGAGTGCTGCTAGTTAGGCTCCTAAATCCTTTAGGATCTGACAGGCTCAGAGAGCATCCTGCATTCCTTTAGCATTTCTTTACACTCCTCCTTTCCCTGTTCCAGAGAAATGGAAGCACCAACTCTTTGAGTTACGAATTAGCTTACAGCTGGTTGGGGAAAGGTTTGACACTGTAGGTAAAGACTTGGAGTTGTGGGGTTTATACCCTGGGAAAGGTGAGTCCTTAAATTTTTCCATAATTCTGTAAAAATCCATTCCAAATCTGCCTACCAAGGGCTGCTGTGGAAACAGCTGGAGGATCTGCCATAACTGCTGCTGATGTTTGCAAGCTTCCTCTTACTGAGACCCAAACTCACAGGCAAGGCTCAGAGAAGAGGACTATTCATGCTGGATTTGCAGTTCCACAGACTCATCAGGGCACACACAAAATGCCTGCTCCAGAAAAAGTGCAGCACTGGGCTGTGTCATCTCTAAAAGCTCAACCTTGCAGTGAATACAAGTGAGAAGGATTACTCCCTTCACAGGCGTGGGAAGGGAATTTGGGGTAGAATCACTGCCAAGCACCAGCATTCCAGCTCTGACCCAGAGGCAGAATTGGGTCCAGGTGTCCTGGGAACACCAGGAGGATGAGCACAGCCTGTTTCTCTGGCGTGATTCATTGTACTAGTCAGACCATTTGAAAAACCAGGATCATACTTGGACAGGGAAATATTTATTAAAACATTGCCAAGTGCTTCCCCACATGCCTATTGCATCATACCACGTGTCAGTTACTGTTTGCAAAACTGCAGTGGAAGCTCTCCCTACATGGATAATTAACATATATTTCTACATTATCTGTAATATAACCGTCAAGGTCTCTTTAGCCTTTCAATTTTCACAGCTTTATTTTAAGCATAGAGAGTCTGTAGTGCAGGGACACTCTTGATTTGATGGTAGCTGATGAACACAGTAAGATAAATACCATGTAAATATTTTTTTTGAAATGATGCAGTTGCTGACAGAGTGAATCAGATGTCTGTGCCGCATGATGGTAGCTGTCACTTTATTAGACTTTTTAATTCAACATTGAATCCATGCTTTATGGCCAGCTATTCCTTTTCTCCTTTGTAATTTGTCATCTACAGCATGTTCATTGTGCACCTAAAATATTTGCACATCTTCTCAAATGTAATTTGCAGTGAGAAATTTCAGCTGGCAGAACAGCACCAGCAGACTGGAAGTGCAGTGAAATCCCTCAGGTTCACAGTGGGGTCAGTTTTGGTGGGTGGCAGTCAGGCAGCTCTTTTGGTGGATCATATGGTAGTTATTTGGAGGCTGGAGAGAAGAATCAGAGCTGAAATGATGAGTTGTGGATATTAAGCACTTTTTGAGTTCCTACGCAAACATGCAATTCCAGAGCTCACAGTGGTTTACAGAGCACAGGGAAGACAAGAATTATTAGTTACTGGGAGTTCCAGCTGCCAAAGGCAGTGTGAGCTCCTGGTTCACACTCCTTTTAGGAGGTCATTACAGTTTTTAATGAGTGGGCAGAGGGTTAACTTCTGGCACTTGACAATGAAAAGATCTGTGCATTTATCCAAAGGTGGAGATCCAAAGCTATCAGACAAACTCAAATGAATGATAGCTTGACTCACCAGGATGAGTCAGGCTTGTTCTAGAAGGAAAACTCCTTTCTGCTGTATTTTTTGTGTGGAGGACTAGGTATCAGTAAAGTGTTGTCAGTGCTTTTTACTGAAAACAGACTAGTAAAGCAGGACATAGTAATGCAATTGCTCACAAAACCTGCGCAGGTGGGAAAAGTCACCCAGATCCATTTCATATCCTTGCAAGCTGCTCTAGAAATACAGTAATCTAGGAAGATGCAACTGCCTATCTATTCTCTGGAGTCTCTTTGTACTTCACTGCAGCAAAATCTCTTGAGGCAACTCTGCTTGTACTTTCTGTTGAACTGTGAAATGCTGGAAGATGTATTTGCAGACAGTGAGTTTCTTAGGGCAATGTTCTCTTCAGCACAGCAGCTGCTTTCCCACTCATCGTTCTCTCTTGCTTTACCTGTTTTACTTATTTCTCTCAGCAGCATTTTCTGGGCAACATGTTGAAAATTGCTTTCAGCCTGATGGGTGAAATGAAATGGGATCTCTGCCCTCTCCCTGCTGGGGTCCTTTGGATTGCAGTTCCCATGTCCTACCAGGCTACAGGCAGATCTGCTCTGCTCAATCTCCTTCTGCCAGCCAAGGAGGGATGTTTGTCTGGAATGGCCTTGGAAACCCAAAGAATGGCACTGTCTAAGCAAATGCTGCTTTAATTATTGGAATGAGTCCAAAACTAATTGTAACAACAAAATTTGGGATTTGGGTTGCAGCCCTCGTTCTTCCCTGAGTGGCTTTTTGTGGATGACTTTATTTGTTGCCTGAGGAAGAGGGTGGGTGGGGTGGCAAACAGATGGAGAAATGCAACACAGAGACGAAAATCCTGAGCCCCCAAAACCTGGAACTCAAAACTAATAATATCACAGTGTTCAGAAAGATTAGGCTTTTGATCCTGTTGGCAAAACCTGCTGTTTCCCAGCTGGTCAGCCAGCTCTGGCATCCTCCAGTCACAATTGCAACTGAGAAAGGACTGCAGAGCTGCTTCTGTGCTCAAATCCTCATTGCCAGATGTACAATTATCACTACTGAAGTAGCAAAAGAGTCGAGCTTGGAACACAGCAGGCTCCAAGCAGCTTGATTTCCTTTGGACAGCTGTTGCACTGCATTTTGTATCGTACCTCTAATTCTTGACCATGGCTGACATCCCTCACCCCTTGACCTGTGCTGTCCTGTAGCTGTGATTGCTTCAAATGGCTAAAATACAGGAGAGTATTTCCAAGGTCATGTGAGATTTTGGCTAAGGAGAAAGGTGAAAGGGGCAAGTCTCCTTTCAATGAGAAGATCTGTTTTTCCTCTCACAGATACACAGCTTCCCTTCTTGACTGCTCCTTAATTAGCATGAAAATGGACTAAATATTTTAAGCAAATCAGAATTTCAAGGAGCAGTTTTGGCAGTGTCTCATGTTTAAATGCACGCAGCACTATGCACATCATCGTCGAATAATGAATTAATAAATATATTTTAAGGAATTTTTAGCCCAGAAAGCACACCCCATTTTAGCTTCCAGTCAACTGCCCTGTTTACTGCAGGTTTTTTTTAGCAATGCTATCAGTTCTGGTAGTAGCCTTGTCAATATTTTAGTAGCTTTGGTGCACAGAGCCATGGCATTCAGTTGAATTGTAATCCTTAAATTGGCAAGCAAACAGGTTTGCTCAGCTTGCCTGTTCCCTTTTTGGTAACAGAAACTTGGAAAACCTCCTATACAGGGTAAGGATGAAGCTTCTTGTCTGACACAGCTGTGAGATTCTGTTGTCCACAGTTAAACCTCTCTCTGATGCTGCTGATTTGAAGAGTACAGAGAAACTTTGCTGACAGAAAAAATCCCATTGTAGGTTGATCTAACCCTTTCAAAGACAAGGGTCTTTGTATTTAAATCACATCTTTTCTGCTCTCCCTGGGAGAGAGTTCACCTCCTCCTCCCCGTTTTTAAAGGTGTTTATAGCCCTCAGACCTGAACATGCTAAAATGTGAGGCTCAGTTATGATTTGGTTCACAGCATGACCAGTGACATCCCCACATCAGATGAGAACCATGTCTGCCCCTGGAGATACAAATCCCTCTGGCTGCAACTTCTGCTCCGAGAGCTCCTGTCCTTGCAGTGCTGTGTTTGCGCTACAATTCCTCTCTGCTGTGCAGGGACGTGCTGGTGACAGAAGAAAACCTGTGGGACAGGGAGAATATCAGATACAGAGAGGAGGCCCCACCATATGATTACAGTGATCATACATTCATGATTGACAAGGGCATAAAGTAAATGGACTGGCAAATAGTTTTCCCTGGAATCTCATTTTATAATAGCCATATCAAGTGCTACTTCTAATAGAGGAGGTAAAAAGATAAGATGCCTGGGGAATGTGATTTTTAAGAAATTGAGTGGCGTTAAGCTGCATGTGAGACAGGATTTGGATTTAGAGTTTAGGCTGAGCAGTCAGCAGAGCTGGGCTGTGGCTGGAAGTAGGGTATCAGGTCACACAATTCTGTAAGATGAAACCAACATTTGTTCAGGCCGTGATTCAACTTGGCTCTAAAGTATGTGTATTAAATCCCATTGACTTCAGTGGGACTATTCGTGTCCTTTTAAAGTTACACAAGGGCTTAAGTATTTTGCTCTGTTGAAGCCTCCCATTGAGACTTAAATTCATTCTTCCATGTAGCATAAAATATCCCAATGGCAATATTTAGCTCAGCTAGGAAAAGCCAGAAAAAGGATGAATTACATTTCTCATTGAGGCACACTCAACATTTACATAAATAGTTTCTGTGAGATGTTTTCTAGTTGAAATTACACATGCGCCATTTACCTGAACATATTCTGAGGTCTAAAATTTGAGCTTTGTTTCTCTTCAATTTCTTTAACATAAAGAAGAGCTAAATGCAGTCTCTGAAGAGTGGTCAACCATCTAAGTTCTGCTGTTAGCCTGACAGCATGGCACTTCCACTGGAATGTCACCGGGAGGTGAAGCCACGGTGGAGCACAGGAGGGAAAGAAGCAGTCATGGAGGAATGGATGTGCTTCTGAAGGTTCATAAGGCAGGAGAGAACATGAGAAAAAAGTGAACAAAATGCAGGAACTCGGGGCTGCTGCATGAGAACCAACAGGATAAATCCTTTCTCCTTTGGGCACAAAGGAAACAGTGAAAACACAAAGCTCACTGAGGCTGTGTGCACTCAGCACCAAACAAGGCTGCTCTTCTAGACCTTAGCTGTGCCATAGTAGGGAGAGTTGGAAGTCTCCCAGCATGGGGATGGCCAGGAGAGCAGGTAGGGCAGGTGCTGCTCCTGCAGCCCCAAAGCCCAGGAAATAGGTGAGCTGGTCGTGCAGGGAGGGATGGAGAAACAGCAAAAATGCTCTCTCCATGCTAGGGCAGCCTCTGGCGAAACATGACAAACAGGTCAAGTAATGCTCTTGTAAGGCTGAGAAGAACCAAGCTGACCTGTGCAGTGAACTGGCCCTGCTGAGGTCAGGTTCATTCATGGCACTCTCAGTTGTATTTACTACATGCTGCACACAACCTGCTTGCAGGATGTGAATTAGTAGTTTAAAATGAACTCATGGTCTCTAGGAGCATCTCTGTGAGTAGAAGTTGCCTTTAGCAGCCAGGCTGGCCATGCAGAGCTGTGATTAATGGGAAGCATTGGTGTAACTGCACTGTGTTATTTGGTGGCTCTCACAACTCACGGCTGATGTAGTGCACTGAGGCTGTGGTCTGACGTGGAGCCAGCTGGAGAACCTTGACATAAATCTTGAGCTAAGCCTCTCTCTGCTTCTGAGGGTGGGAGTGAGGCAGCTGTTGTGTACAAGGCTGCTCTTCTGCTCCCTCTTTTGATACAAGGTGCATCTTCCTGCGGCTAAGCTGATCGTCACTGAATAACCTCTTCAAATGATCTATCCTGTGCAGCTGAATAATTCGTTACGAGCAGTTTCTAAAACCTGGTAGTAGCTTTGTGAATACTGCACTGCAAAGGAGCTGTCAGTCTGCCTGTCTGCTGCAGGCGGGAGGCAAACACACAGTAAACCCCTTCAGAGCTGACATTAAGGGCAAAACTTTGACTGCAAACCCAAGAGCTGTGATTTCAGGTTATAAATGTGCCTGATTCGGTGACAGAGCTACCCAGCACAGCAGGGGTGGCATTTGCCAGACTTCATTACTGGAAGCTAACTCAAATATCTCCAGCTCTGGCAGCCTTCTGAAATTCACATTCAGCAAGGCCAGCGGTTTTGCAGGAATGGATTCTCTGATCTCTCACCCCTTCAATTGTCAGTGCTGCTTGTGCAAAGTGATTGGGGCGCCAGCGATTCCATGCTGGAGCGTTTCATCCTCGTGCTGTGCAGGAACAGCTGATAGTACAAGGTGGAGTACAGAGCCCTGATCAGCCCGAGGAGCTTCTACGGAAATTTCAGCCAAGAATTTTTTTTTTTAAATGGCCAAGATATAAATCCTAGAAAATGGCAGGTGATAATGAAAAAGCTGACTCAACCGTGGCTGCAGTCACAGCAGCCCTGCTATGACTGTGCGTGGAGAGAACAGAGAGTTGTCAGCAGGTGACTACATTTTTTAATTTTAGGAGCAATTCTCTTGATGTGTTAACTTTATTTACACTTATTTCAGTACACTCATGTCTTTCTGCTGAATGTCAAGGGCAGCTCAAGAATTAAAGGAAATTAGCAATTTCTTCCCATGTCCTCTGCTGTGATTGCTGGGATTGCTTCAGCTTTGAAGCAGGGAATGGGTGGCTAAAGGTTGTGTTGCTGAACAGCAGTGTGGTGTTATACTGATGGTGAGAATGTTCTCATCTTGCATGCACTGGTGTTTACAGACTCACAGATCTGCCTATTTAATTTAGGACACAAAATTATGTTTAATTCAATGAATTGGTTAGTAAGCCACCCATGTTCTCTGCTGGTGTCCTGGGGTGTCAGTGCAGATGGGTGTGTGGTGGGTGGGCTTTCCAAAGGATATGGAAGGAGTTGGGCATGCAGCAGTTGGATCACATCAACTTTTAGGGTCACTGAAGTTTTCCAGTATTGTTCAAAGTCTTTCAAAGGTGCTGCTGACAAAGTGCATTCCGAGCCAAATGTAGTTTTCACATGTCCTTATTAAAAGACAGAGAAGACAGTGGGGAAGAAGCTTAGGATCAGAGAGGAGGAGGATTAGAAAGGAAAAATTAAATGGTACCAACAAACTCATCCAGATAATAATACGAGCTGTAACAACCAGCTCCAAATGGCCAATTTCCTTTTGGCCTTTTTTACGTAGGAGTTTAAGTATAGATTTGGGTGGCTAAATATAGACAGTCTGAGATACCTATTATGTGAAATCTCAGTTTGAAATTATTCAACATCTTCCTATTATCTATGAATAATCAGTGTTTTATCGCGCTGTGAGACGGTCTGAACAAAAATCCTTTTGGAAGGCACTTCTTGCTGTTGGTTGGGTAACTCAGGAGAGATTTCCTTTATGAAAAGCAGCCTTTGGATATTCTTCAGAAGATGAACATCTCTGCAGACTCTAATCAGAAAAGAGAGCTGCCCAGGATGTGAGATCACTTGTGCCCTCTGCCTCCCACAACTTTTGCTTTTGGGAAAGCTGGACTAGAAACTGTTTCTGTAACAGCTAAAGCCTGGTTGTTAGAAGCCTTGTGGAGGCTTTTGGAGGGAAGTAGCATATCTGAGTCTCCATCCTGAGCTTGCCCATCAGGATCTCATTTTCCCAGGTAACGTGAGCAGCTTGTTGTGGACTATTCGCTGTGCAGTCATATCATGCTGGAGATTAAAGCCTCTGATGAATGAACCCTTCACTTCTGTGAGTAATTGCTAACCATTAAAGCCTTAAACTGGCAACAGTCCTGTAGCACAGTCAGGGAAATGGTAAAAAGCTGTAATTGCAACCTGGGCTTGTTCAAAATAATT
The DNA here is from genome assembly GCA_013397955.1 of Grantiella picta. Lineage (NCBI taxonomy): Eukaryota > Metazoa > Chordata > Aves > Passeriformes > Meliphagidae > Grantiella > Grantiella picta. The sequence goes on from VZRM01005251.1 coordinate 114,556, forward strand.
CCAGCCTTATTGTGCCACATATAGATTGACTGGTATACCACTGTATACTAATATAGAGTATCAGTGCCTGTCCATTCCAGCATGAACCTTTGGAGCTGCAAGCCATTGAAATAGGGCTTTGAAGGCTATAAATATCCCAGCATTGCTCCCTGTTTCTAAATGAGAGCCATGGAAGCTAAATATATGCTGACTCTAGTTGTGACAGATCCCGAAAGCGATTCTTATTCATTTTGATTCTTGCCCAGAATATCTTTCTTGCAGTCCTACTTCTGAACTGTTGAAGAAAACAACACTGACAACTCACCCTTCAGCCCCGTGCTGCAGAGAGGAAAGGCTCTGCTAGCGTTACCCAGCACAGCTGATTGCAAAGTGAAACACATTATTGGTCATTTCCCTCCTTTCTGTGCAAAATCCACACTCCCATTACGGATCAGGGACAGGATCTTTACATGCTTTCCCCTGGCACTGCCACACCAATGCCATCAGCACTCTTTGGTGTTAATTGGCAGGAGGATTCAGAGGATTCAGTCTTGTAGCTTCATGAGCCCCGAGGATGCTTTGGGCTTCTCTGGACAGCACAGTGCTGCCAGCAGCTGCTGCATCCACGCCACCCACAGCACGAATTCCCAGCTCAGGAGGTGGGACAATGAAACCCCGAGAGCAGGGAGGTTTGAGGAAGGAGTGCTGAGCCGTGGGGAGTGCTGGATGCTCGGGCAGATGGACCTTCCCTACAGAGGGATTGAGGGACCAGCAATGAGGCTCTCCTGATCTCTCTGGAGGTAGCAGATCAAGAAACAGAGAATTCCTGAGAACCAAAACACATCCAGGATTTTATTTGTTGTACATGCTGTGTACGACCTCCCAGGGAATACAGCTGCCTTCACACTTCAAGGTTAAAATCCAGACCAGCAGAGAAATGGAGGTGTTATTCCTGCTGTGAAAACAGTGACGATTACAAGGGGAAAAACATTGCCAGAGACAAGAGGAAATTCAATTTGGTCCTTCTGTGGTACTGACATCACAAAGGCAGTTCATCCTCTGTTTGCAGGCATTCAGGAAGCTCTGAAAAATCCCAGAGCCACAGAAATTGCAAATTTACACCTGTGGGCTTTTGCATCTCCAGCTCAGGAAATGGAGGCAAGGTTGCAAAAACAGATGGGCGCTATCAGCCAGCTCAACAGTGATGTGCCTCAAGAGGTGCTTTATTTATGGAGTTGTTGAGATCAAACAATCACAGAAGATCCTTGGTAGCATCTAGAGAAGGGGAATTTGGTTCCTTTGGCCCAGTTCTGCCTTCTTTCAAACATCTGCTAGAAGCTTGGGGGAGGACTGAGGGCAACAGGGACATCCCAGCTCCCACTCTCCCACGAGAAGGCTGGGCTGATGGAAAGCATTCTTCACTCACAACATCAATATCAGAAGGAAGGACAAGGCACCCTCCTCCTCCTCCTCACAGAATGAAACAGAATGGGGTTAATGTCGAGCTTTCAAAAGTGCACGAGAAATGTTAATGTCAGATGCCCAAAATATTGTTAAACACAAGCAATTTGCAAATTAAAATATTACAAGGCTGCTATTTTTAGCCCAGTGGAACCTTTAGTCATTCTACATTTAGATGGCTTATCGGAATTAAATAAATAACAGCAATGGTTACTGCTCAAATTAGGTCTGTCTCGGTTTCCATGGCATCCAATCTGTTATCTCCAATACTCTTGCCAGGATTTGTGCTGGGACTCTGGGACAGCAACATTTCTTATAAGGCTTATAAGGAATTATCCTGTAGCAATTTCAGCTATATGGTTTCTATGAAACCCTGGAATAAATGGATTTATTTAAGATGAGTTGAAGGGTTTTTTCTTCTTCTTTTTCTTTTTTTCCAACTGTTTTCTATTTTTAGCACTGCTGCCTGCTTTCACGTGGTGATGCTTTAACCCTTTTGGGGAAGTGTCAATGTGCTGTCTGGGGAGCCTGGGTGGTGTCTGTGCCTGTTGCACTGCTGTGAGAGCAGCAGCAGAATTGGATGCTTTGATGCCAGCAGCAGAGCATATTTGAAACCAGGACTCAGGAAAATGGGATAACATGAATCTTTGCTTCCACCTTTTTGGTACCTCACAGCCCTTTGAAAGCAGCTGCACAGAGATGCTTCCACTTGTTCTGAGACACCAAGCATAGTCATCCTCAGAGGAGACACAGCAGGGCTTTGTCTGAGCCCAGAACTTCTGTCTGGGGCCAAGACAAAGAAGTGTTGCCTACCTCAAGTTTCTGGGTGCAAGGTGGAGGTGAATGGGTGGAATGCAAGGATTTGTGTTCTGTGGAATGCCAGGCTGGCTGATTTAATGTTTCCCTCTGTCCTGGGACACTGTGCAGCTCTGCATTACAGAGAAGTTATCATCCAGCTGACCAGAAGGACATGCTGTGCACAGCGAGCTGGATTGCTGCAGAGAGCAGGGAAATATATCTGTGCTGTAGCAGCTCTGTGTTTCCCCACAGCTCCTCAATTAATACTACCTTTTATGGGTGCATTATTTAGTTCCTTGGACATTAGAGTTTTCAAGTGAGGGTTTCATTAATCTTTTGTTTTCTAATGTTACCTAGGATATAGATCCTGTTCTCTTTTCCCCTCTGGTAAGCACTAATTTACTTTGAGTTTATTTGCATCATGTTGTGAAGAAATTCCGGATCCATGGCATTTTAAAAATCAATGGCTCACTGGGTTTCTAATTTCCAGGTGATATTCCTAAACAAAAAGTACTGTTACACAGCATGGAGATTTATGACAAATAGTAAGCATTTCTGAACAACACTTCTAATATTTTTATAGGAGTGAATGACGTCACAGGGGATAAGCACTTTTACAGAGCTGCTCTGAGTGGATCTCAGGAGGACAGTGAGGGCCACAGTGAATATTCTGATGTTTGATGTTTACTTACTTGTATCTCAGTCTTTCACCAGTGATACCAACACTGCCCTGCAGACCTTCAGCTGGCAGAAACTGGCATCCTTTCCTCAGATATCAGTAGAGCTGTGCTGATTTATCTGAGCCTAGGGTGCACCTCTGGCTCACACAACATTTCCACCATACCTCACATGGAATTTGATTTACTCTAAATCATGATTGAAATATAGCAGTGTGTTTAAAGTAGGCAAGAAATGATAAAGTGCTTGCTATTTATAGAGTCACAGCTCCTTTTCAGAGCCAGCTGAGCAATCCCCAAGTACAATCACAACACAAAGACTTTAATATTTTAGTGCTCTGTCACGCTGTGGTCACTAAATTTGCTGTGGCTGGGCATGCAGCCCCAGCAGAAACCTTTCTGAAAAACCCTTACCTAGGCAACTGCATTAATGCAGAGGCTGGTTATTCATGTTTGCACTCACACTCCCTTGACTCTAAGAAATGGAAAAGGACTGAGCTGAGGCTGTGAAATGCCCCAGGGCAGCAGGCAGTGGGGGATGAGACCATGATTACACCTAGCAGGCACTGCAGCACTCTGCTTCAGCTTTTTGTGTGGAAAAAGAAGGTTAATGGTTAATGTTAGTGGTACATGAGCCATTGTATTAGTAATTTCAAGATTCCTGCTATTGGAGCCAGGTTCTCCTGTCTGCACTCCAGCCAGCATTTCTTCTATGCCTGGGCTCCATATTTCAGTGCAATAGTTTGCTTTTTCTGCTGTATTTTCTTGTTAAGGTGTATTTTCACACCAGAATGCCCTTGAAAGGCTACAACTTGCCTGACTACAGAGGTGGCTTCAGCATGGGGCCCTGGTGCTGGAGTACAGCAGGTGGGAAGCTTAAAGCTACCCAAGGCACATAGCAGTGGCTGTTACTGGTGTAGTCAAACTCAACAAGGCAAGTTTTTAGCTCAAATTCATTGGGAAAACTCCCAAGGAAGGAGAAATAGAGGCAGTTGTGGCATCTCTGTATATACTCTCCCAGCTTGCTCTGATCAGTGCAGTTTTCAGATGCTCCTGTGGCTCTTCAGGCAGCTCTGCCCCAAGCTGGTGCTTGATGCCATGAAGAGGAAGACAAATAACATTTTCATGCAGCTGACATAGCTGGGAAAAATTTTCTATAGCTTCTCCAGATAAGGATGTGGTCCAGTATGTTCCTACCCTCTCTGTGCTACTTACTGAATCTTCTTGAAGCTCCTCTTGTCATGTCCTCAGAGATGCAACATATTGAGAGAAAAATAATGTGGAAATTGTATAACATTCATTGTGGTTTTGGGTTCCTCTAAACTGAGAATAATCACTGTGTAAGCCCCATCTGAAGAGGAGGTGGCTGCTCTCAAAAAGGCTCACACAGAGCAGAAAGGCCAAAGGAATGGGTTTGTTCCATGCAGCCCTGAAGAGAGTGATGGAATGCACAGCTGCACTGCTGGCTTTCTTGGGTTTGACCTCGCTATCTGCAGCTTTCAGGTGATGCTCCTTAGCTCTTGCGCCGAGAGATGGTGAATGAATGCCCTGTGACCAGCAGATAAAGTGACAGCCCTTGTCCCCAAGTGCTGCCAACCTGTGCACCAGGTGCACATGAAATAAATATGTGGTGGGGAAAGGATTTGGGAGCCACGAGCTCAGCACCTGAGGCTGCACTTGCACACAGCCTGATAAACCAGGGTGTGCCCATGGGGGAGGGAAGGACTATTCCCACACTGGCAGATTTCTCTGCTGTGTCTCTTCACTCTCCTGTTCCGAACACATCACTTTTCCCTTTGCCAGGAGCAAAAACTCCCATTTGCGAATTCTTTTGCTGTGGCAAATATTGATATTGTTGCAGCGCTTGGCACTTCCCAGTTAATGTGCTGAGCACTGCCAGAGTGATGGGGGGGTTGTATAAACCGCATCGTGTTTGTGTCTTGGAAGTAAAGGTGTTAACTCTTTCTGACTTAATTCATTCAGCTTGAGGGGCACCAAGGGATTGAACCTGAAATACAGCAAATCAATAATATAAACTCTTTGAGCTTTGTGAGCTAAGAATAAACACCAAGCACAGATCGAGTCGAATGAACCTGTGCAAGAGGCACAGGGGAAATGTACAGCAGTGTTCTGTTATTGCAGGTCAATAAAGGCTGGATAATGTTTGGCTTTCATTACTGATTAAAAAGATTTCCTTGCAAATGTCATGAGATTAACACTGAGCTTTCCGTATGTGCCGAAAGGGTAATGTTTAGAAATGATCATCCTGCGCTGTCCCACTGGAAATGGTGCTGTGAACATTGCTGCCCTGGCTGCAGCTGGAGTGCATCCTCTGCCTGAGCCACGGCTGCAGTGGGAACCTTCCCTGGTGATGGTTTCACTCCATCCTCATGAGTGGAGGACAGAGGAGACCCCAGAGCAGTGATGCAGTGATGCTCTGAGCCCACTGATGGCTCCAGGAGCCTTTTCCTGGCTCAGAGGGATGCAGGAGCCCAGTGGCTTTGGGTGGACATGGTGCATTGTACCATTCTAGCAGTTATGGCTGAGGAGGCAATTTCATTACATATGACTATTTTTAGGTGCTTATAACTCAAAAACATTACCCTCTTGGCGGGAATTCATCACACTTGCTCTTAGCTCAAGGCTGAGATACACGACTTGGCAGGGCTCCAGATAGCTGAAGAGCAGCTGCCTGGGATGTTTCCCAACTGTGGTTTTTACCAATTAAGAAGTTTGTTTTCACACAGTTTGGAGGATTTTTTCCTGTAAGGTCTTACCTCGATAACATGCCATGCATGATCTTTGCAGCCCCATGGGTTTGGTCCTAAAACATGTTCATTCAGAGATCTCAAAGGCATTTGTTCTCCTTGAGGAACCATTGGGAGATATATAGGATCTATCAACATTTAGTCTATATAAATCTAATCTATAGCTCTGTAAAAGCAGGAACTGCACACACTGAAACAGGAACTGCTTGCTTTTATTGCCACAAGGCTACAGCAAAAGGAAGGTGGCACAGACTGACAGGGGATGTGCTGGGCAGTGAACTGTGGGTGCTCTGGTGACAAAAGTGGCTCTGAGTCTTGTCTTTTTGGCTTCTCCCTTGCACACCACTGCGTGGCATTTATATCAACACATCCTCAGTGTGCTTCTGCTTGGCTACACCTTTTTTCCCAGGGTTATGGCAAGCAAGGCCCCTTCACCTTCAGAGCCAGGCCTGATTTACAGCATTTTTTTCTCACATTTCTGTGACATGGCTATGTCTATAAGAGCTTCTAGGTGGCTGAAAGGTAGAGATGCAGGGCCTGCCAAGCTGAGCCAAATGAAAAATTAGTTTATTTTAAGATAAAATTCTGCCCTGGATTGAGACTATCACATCTCAGAGAAAGAGAAATACTTCTTAGAACTCAGCAGTAACACTGCCAGACAGAAATCTGACTTTTTTTGGAAAGTGCCTAGACTCAGAAATTTGCATCCTTCTCTGCAGAGAGGTAGACAGCTGAGGCATTTAACAGCTGAATATTTCCTTTAAACAGAGTGCTTAAAGCTGGTCTACATTTTCTTGGATGTTCTGAAGCAACACCTGCAGTCTGGGAAATATCTTTTCCGAGGCAGAGCAGCTGAGGCTCTAAAAATGGTGCTGGGAAGTTATAAAGCTGTTTTCAGTTCAGCTCTCTGGAAGTGTTTTACCCCCTGTGCCGGTGAGATACTGACCCACTTCCAGCTGTGACAAAACAGTGGCATGCCCAAAGCCCTGGATGGGATTGTGCTGGAAACAGCAGCAAAAAAAACCCCAAGCACTTCTCCGTGCCATTCCTAGAAATCCTGCTGAAGGAAAGGATGCTAAAGGGATTTGTTCTGGCATGAATTGGGCTTGCAAAGTATGTTTCATGTTCCCAACCACAGAAATATGTGCAGGAGTGCAGGCAGGTGTGTCTGGGGGCATGGAGAGGATGATGATGATGATGATGATGACGATGACGATGACGATGACGATGATGATGATGATGGGCAGCCTCTGGAGGGAACAGCAGAATCCCCACAGCTGGGAGGGCATGGGGTGGCAGAGCAGGGAGCCTGGGCAACCTGAGCATTAAACCAACCTGGTTTGCTGATGATTTGCCTTGTTTTCAGCCTGAGTGCAGCTGGTGGGATGGCACTGAATGTCCTGGTGTGAGTTCCTGTGCAGGGAGCAAGGCACATGTGGGGTGTGAAGGGGGAGAGAGCAAAAACCTCTGGGAGAGGAGCAGGGGAGAGAACAAACACAGCTCAAACAGCCCAGCTCACTCCAGAGTGACTGCCTGGTTCAATGCTGCTGTGAGGATGGAGCAAATGGCCCACAAGTGGCAGCTGCAGCATCCTGGACTAGAGATTCCCATTGCTGGGATCTTGCAGCATTCAGAGCAAAGAAAGGTGCAGATCTCTTCCCTTTCCCAGCACGTGGAGGAGATGAAAGGATGGCAAACTCCTAATTTCCAGCCCTGGACACCAAGTGAGGAGAGCTTCACTCCTTCCTGCTGGGTCATGGCAGAGGATTGCTTTGTCAGATGGTTTTTGTCTGGAGAGCAGAGTCTTAACTTGATAAAATCCCTCAAAAGATACAAAAAGTTCTCATCACTCCAGCCAGCTGCAGGGTGCAAGTAATAGGCCATAACAGGCTCTCTGGAGTCCTAGGAAAGCAGACAATTTTTCCTTTTAAAGGAAACTATTAAGTAAGTCTGAGTGTTCCCTCAGAACTAAATATCCTGGTTTACAGTAAAAGGTCTTGCTGAAGTTTGGAAGTCTGTAAAAGTTTGATGGTGCAACCCACATGCTGACTTTCACTGCAAGAAGTTATTTTATGCAGAATTTTTTTTCTCATTACATGAGAAATGTAGCCCATTAATCAACTTCCTGGCACATAAAATTGCGGCTGGCTGGACAGGAGCAAGAGGCAGAGTGCTGCAAAAACTTTTCCAAAATCCCTTTTCTGTCTTGAACTACAGAGGTGTAAAACCTTCTCCTGGGAGAGTTAAAAACTATATGGCCATAATTGTTTGTTTTCAATTGTTCCAGACTCAGGATCCAGTTCAAGCAGTTATCTCTTGGTACTAGGACATGGTAATTTCCCATGTGATCTCTCTTGCCCTACCTTTTTTAAATTAAGATTTTATTTTTAATTCTCTGTTAAATGGGTACCGTTTATGGTTTTGTTTCAAATGGATGAAAATTTCAATTGCAGTTGGCATAAGCCAAAGCAGAACCAAGTATTTTTGATGGGGTTCTTTGCTACTGAATTTTCTGGGATCAAACAAACATATTTCTTTCTTTTAATCCTGACCTGTCTTCCTTTGGCAGTTGTGATTTCCCCACCTCCTGTGAATAAAATTTGAGGAAAAGATTTGTGTGGCTCCCTGCAGCAGGAATCAGAACACTCACAGCACAACAGGGGAAAAAGGAAAAACAACCCAAACCACAAGTCTTCCTTTTTCTGTTTTAAAAGTCTCTTTGCAGATTGCCTGAATTTCATGATCTTTCTTCTTCTTCTTCCCCCCAGAAGATCCATTTGGGCCATTAGCAATCGGAGTGTTTTCTGTGCAGTTCTGGTAGATATTTTTGTCACTCTCAAATCAAAACGGTGCCAGATGGAAGCCCCATGCTCTTCATAGATGATCATTTCCAGCATTTTTCTGTGAGGTTGTATAACATATGTCCACAAGAAATTAAAAATGCTGTTTCCTTGTGTGAATTGTGCACACTCAAGGGCACCAGGAAGGTTAAGAAAATAACTGAGCCAGGACTGTTCGGTACTTTTAAAACAGATTAATTTGCTAATGAGAGGTTATATTAACATTTAGATTGGTTGTTGATTTGTTGTGGATCATCTTATTGCTGAAAACTCCTGCATCTGGCAAAGCAGTCGTGAAACCCATCAACAAAGAGAAGTTTTATGTTAAAAGCTGTGATTTTTATCAGGAAGGTGCTGTTTTTCTATTTTGGCAGGGTTTTATCGGCTTTATTTTTTTCCCTCCAAATATGCCTAGCATTATTTCCGGGCTATTCCCACTGCTAGCCATGGGATCTGAGCACTGCCTCTCTGTGCTGAAGGACTTCCCATCCTCGGGGCATCCTTTAGAGAGCAGCCTCTGTGTCACTGCTAGGAGGAGCCTGAGGTTTCTGATGCTGGTGTTGGGATGCTCAGGTCTCATTAAATGAGTGCAACAAAAGCATCCCAAGCCCAGTGGTGGCCCTGGGAAGGTCTGCTGGGGCCAGCTGCCCTGGGAGGCTCTGTCCTTGCTGCTCTCCTCTTGGCTCCCAGCTCTGTCCCCTTTCATTTCCATCCCCAGCCGGGTCAGCTCTGCTATTGGAGTGCAATCCCTCTGCATCTGTTTGTGTTGGGTTCGTGCTAAGGGCTGCATATGTTCATCAGGGCTATAAAAAGACCTTTAATATTTAAGTACTGAAAGAAATTTGCAGGGGCTGCAAGTAGCTGCACTAAACACTAATAAAAATGGCCAAGTGTCGCCGTTCTTTTGAAGTGATCATCTTACAGACCTGAGCAGGTTAACTATGCTGTGCTCATGCATGGCCAGGAAGCATTTAGCATGTTTATTGTGGGCATTTGGCAAAAGGATTCAGATCTTGGTCAAAACCAATGTCTTTGTGTTAATGTAAGTATAACTGTTTCACTCTGCTTTTGGGGCAAGAGGAGCACACAGCACCAGTCACTGTGGTACCTGATAGGTGGGAGGTCGTTCAGAAGAGCTAATTAGGTTGCTTGCAAATATTCTATGCAAATTTTGAGTCTGCTTTCCTAAGGAAAAAAGCCTTGTTGTGAACCTGCTGTCTACTGTTGAACTATTTGGTCAGCTCCAAAAAGCTGGTGAAAACAGCAGAGGGTGCAGAATGTAGGTTTGCTCCAGGTGCCACAAAACCCACGAGCTGGGCAGAAAGCAGAGATTCCACAGATGAATGGGAGCTCAAGTCACCCTAGAGAGCAAAGCACAGTTATCCCCTCTGTGGCTGCACTGCTCACCCGGGATGGGGAGAGGCAACACCAAATCCAGGAACCAGAAAGGGACGTGAAGCTCCAGGGCTTTAGAGCTGGGTGATCCCCTGACAACAAAGCTGTCCCTTTTCTTCCCTGGAAGATCCCTCTGGTGCAGCAGTCAGTCCTGCTGGGAGGAAGATGTGAGCTGGGAAAGGAGAGCAGTGTGCTCTTGATTCTGCACTGCTCCCTGGCATTATCCTCATCCCTTTTCAGACACAATGCATGTGTGAAATGCACACATTTGCCCCTTGGGAAAGCATTAGAGTTTTGGGAGGAGGGAATTGTTTGACTGGGATGGCTGTTTGGCAGATGTGGTTTATTTTAACACCCCTGTGCTTTCCTGGGCTGTTTGCTGGGTCCTGAGCTGTCCAATGCCAGGTCAGGTGTTTTGGAGCTCTCAAATATCATAGGAAAGGAAGTGCAAGACAATAGCAGCCAACTGACTTTCCACGGGATATTCAGAAACTACTCTGACAAGTGGGGAGACTGGGGCCCTCTGTGGATTCTCTGAAAATTAGCTTATTACTTGACTGTTGAGTGTATTGTATATGCCAAGTAATTAATTTTTACAGCAAACTTGTCTATGACTTGAGCATAGGAGCAATTAATTCTCTGGAAACAGATCCATTATCATAATTGCTAATGGATCCAAAACTCCCTTAGACACAGACAGACAAAAAAACCCCTTTAATCTCCTCGATTAGGGTACCCGACATTTGGGTCCAGCCTACATGGCAGGTAGTTAGCCCATTAAAAACCCTAATCTAGTGCTAACTGTGGCTGCTGAGCTCCAGCATATCAAATGGAGGAGGGAGAACAGGCAGCTCCTTCCTCCTGTCCCACAGCTAGCCCAGGAGCTCCCACTCCATCACTGCTCCTGCCTCTGTGGAGGTTCTTTCCCCTACAGGTGTAATTGGGATTTTCCCGCTGCCAGCAGCAACCAGGGGATGAAATGCTATGAACATCTCAGACAGGAAGGATTTTCTCGCCCTCAGTGGGGAGCAGACCCAGGTGTGCTGTGCTGAGAGAGGAGTGTGGTGCTCACCACAAACACCTCCCAGTTTGTACAGAGGATGGGTTTGTCTCTCTGCAGCCAACAAAACGGGGCTGATCAGAGCAAACACAGCCATGCGTGGGACAGAGGAAGACTTGGACTCCTTTTCCTATTTGCTGTGCCATTCTGCAACAGATCTGGTATCTTCAGCTCGATTTGTGGTTGAAAGGGGTTTGGGAACTTGCACAATTATAATTAGTATTTCATACAATCCAACCCCCGAGAAGCAGCTATCAAAGAGCTCTCAGGGCTGTGCAGCTGCCAAACACTGTGTGTTTCCCTGGGCCAAGGGACTTCTGTGCTCTTCAGGATGATCATCTTGAATTCCCAGTACAGTTGAAACAGTGAGTCTGCAGGGCAAATATTTCTTCTAGAAATAACCTGTTTTTCTTGGTGATCAAAGCTACCCAGAGAGAGCAATAGCCTTTTTAAGCTCTGACTAAGTAAGGAAAGGGAAAAAACTGAAATAGTGTACTGGGCACAGCCCTGGAGATGGAGTAGGTGCCTCACTCATTCATGGAAGAGAATACAACAGCACTTCTTTACTGGAGGTGTTGAGGAAATGAATCCCAAGTCATTAGTGAAGAGCTCTCAGCTCATCCCTTCTTCAGGAAGAAGTAGCTCTTCTAGGCATTCTTAATGGAAATTGTTCTTAGTGCTTCACTGTCAGGAATAGAAGTTGAATTGTTTCTTGAGAAGCATTATCTTGCCACACTAGATGTCAGTAAATACAGGTGTATGTAACTTTTTGCTCAAGAAAGGGAGTTTTTACTTGATTTAATTCTCTTTTTTCAAGTTATTGTCTGCTGCTGTTTCCTTTAATTATCTTTTAATGAAAAAACCAAGTATGGCACTGTGTTGTACTGTTTAACACAGTAAAAAGATTCTCAAACAGCTTATTGTCAGATTCATTTAAATCCAGAGGGCTGAAGGCACTTGGATTGCTGATCCTAATGACTTTGCAGGTTTGGCACTCGGCAAGGCTGCCTTGCTCACACATCAAATCTGTGTCTGCACATCACTGATGGCTTTGGCTTTACAGCAACTGCTTGGATTGGCGATGGCTGCAGTGACCACTCGAGGCTTTCATCCCCAGCCTGGTGCTGGGGATGAGGGAGGGAGCTGCCTGTGAAGCAGGCAAGGATTTTGCTCCCCCATTACACTCAGGAGGAGCAGCTTCCCAGCAGAACCAATCTTTTCTCTTTCTTTTATATTGGTTTCAAATGCACACATCCATGCTGGTGTCCTGAGGTCAGCAATCACAGAAATATTGGTCTGGAAGAGACCTTATCAGCCTGGACACTGAGAGGATGTGCCATGGCCATCACCATCCCTTCTGTGCCTCCCCTGGTCTCCCCCTCTCCCCCCCCAGCTTCTTCCTGATGGGTTGAGAAGCTGCAGGAAGGACAGGTGGGAATACAAGAGCATCATGCATTAGATGGGTGCTCAGGAGCTCTCCTCTGCCTCCAGCTGTCTTCTCGCCAGGGGACACTGTGTGGTGCTCCTCGGGAGGTGACAGCCAAAACCCTTTGGAACATGGCACAGAGTCTGCTTCACTAATTACAAAATTATCTGCTGTTGTACTACAGTGGTGACCTCAGATCTATATACAAATGTACTGTGGATATCCTGGAATACCAAGTACCATAAATAAGTAGAACTTTTGAAAGGAATTTGGAGATTTTTTAGATTCCTCAAGCTGCTTCCGGCAGAGCATTTCCTGGGACTGGTAATGAAATCAGTCATTTTACAGCACTCTCCCAGTGTAATGCAGATGATCTCACGGTGGCAGCTTTTAAGAGCTGTTTGTCTCATTAAAGTTCAGTTAACTAATTTCTGAAATTAGAAACTTTTATGATTAATGACTTGTGGTAGTTTGCTTTAAAGAAGATGCTTGCTAATCAGATCTGGTTTAGCTCCCTAAATCACTTCTGAGAGTTGTATTATTGCCTTAGTTATGACACAGTGACAGTGATGCTCAGTACTTCGAGAAAAATAATTGGTAGTGATGCAATTCGTGCTTACAAGAACTGTGTCTGAGGAGCAATTGAAAACTACATGGCTGTAAAAACAAAACACGAGAAGAATGATTTTTGGTGAGTTTTCCAGCTTTAGCACAGAAGTTCTCATTCATTTTAACAGAGGTGTGCCAGGCTAAAAGGCTTAGGATGAAGACTACAAGAAATAGGTGACATTCAACTTGACTTGCTTTCTTTAAGCTCTGTGGTGCCTCTGAGCTGAGCTGTAAATAACGTGGGTGCTAACCTTTGCATGGCACACACACTCACCAATGCAATTGGGAGTCACAACTAGCAGGTTTGCAAAGCATCGTTTCCAGAGGCTCACGAGTGAGGATGACAGCGCTGGGGGTGTTATCTCTGAAAGGGCAGCGGGGCTGAGCTCCCTGCGTGCTCACAGTGGGGATGTTGGAGTGGGGAATATTGGGGATATTCAGATACCACAGTGGGGATGCAGAGCTCACACTGTGGGGACATCTCTGCTCCTCCCCAGGCCAAGGAGAGAGTGTGAGGGGTTCATCCTGGGCTCTGCAATGTCTCACAGAAGCTGACTCTGACGGTGTCCCTGCATGGCCAATGCTCTGTGCTTTTCAGCTTTTATTTCCAGTGGAATTCCTTCGTTATAAAAATAAAAGAAAAAATCCTGTCAGAGCCTGGATTTCTAAGGTTAGTATTTTCCAAGACAGAAAACATTTTATTTGTTTCGCTTCCACTCCTTTTGTGTCTTTCCCCCCCCCTCGTTATGTATCTCCTTGTTTGTTGTGATTCCCTGCTTTGAAACTGGTCAGATCAGGCTACTCCTCTTTGTATATTATAGTGGGATTTTAAAGCAATACTTAATTCCGTTATCTTTAAAATTACAGACTTGGCCCATGCTTTCATACTCCACACCTCTCCTCTGGCTTTGAAAAGGAATCTAGAAGCAGAGTAAAGCGAGAAGTGTTTGCAGAGTGACTCCACGAGTATAAATAGCTCTGAAGCAAGAGCAGCACCTGCCATCTCTGATGTGTCTCACACTTCCCACAAATCACTCGTGCACGCCGCGTTTGATCACAGCGATTGTTTGTGCTAAGCTTCCTCCTACTCCTGTAATCCTCCTGTTTAAATGGATGGGATATTTTGCATACAGGAAGGAGTGTGGGGACAAAAATTGCAGCCGAGTGTTCTGTGGACATGACATGGGGTGCGAGTGCATGTTCTGCCAAGGGCAGAGAAATGGAAATGTTGACAAGCACCCCATTTAAATGGAAAGGACATGGCTCTTCCAAAAGCGCCTTGCATCACACACCTTGGCTCTTATTGCTGCTTTTAAGGAGTTGCTGATGCTTTCCAGCTGTAGGAGCCCTGGGTGTGTGTGAAAGCAGGATTGACAGATCTGTGCCTGTGGTGAGCTGGGGGTGCTGGGCTCTCACCTGGAGCAGTCTGAGGCACATCAGCCTCCCTGGGTGCTGCTGCCCAGCGTGTGCTGCTGCCCAGTGTGCCTGCCCAGGATGGTGGCACACTTGTCCCCAGCTCAGGTGTTCCCACATCCTGCCCAGGATGGTGGCACACTTGTCACCAGCTCAGGTGTTCCCAGATCCATTTCCAAGAGGATCAGCAGAGTCAGAGCTCCGTGTGCCTCGAGGGCTGATGTGAGGCAGTTCAGCTCAATGCCCCGTGCTGCCCTAGGGCTCTGCAGCAGGGATGAGCTCTGCCAGGGCTGCACATGGATCATCTCCCACACCACCCAGAGGTTTCCTTCCCCCCTGCCTCCTGCAGGACAGAGCTGAAGCAGAGCAACTCCTCCGTGCTTCACATCACAATGATCACAATGCCCCACAGATGCCCCACAGTTACAACTGGTTGGAACTGGAACGAGCCCTTAGTGTCCAGGATTAGACATGAATGAGAGGAGAACCAAAAAAATCACTTCTGAAAGCAAGATATCTGAGGGCAGGAGGCTGTGCAGGGAGCCACAGGCAGTGCCAGCAGCACCCCGAGGAGCAGTGGCTGATCAGTGTGCCCCAGAGGATGCCTGCTGCACACCACTGCCCACGGCCTCTCCAAGGGCTGTTTCAGAGGTCTGCTGCACAGAAAGTGCTCTAGAGGAGGAGTATGCAGTGCTCAGAGGCAGCAGGGTCTGAGCTTTCTGTGCAAACCCTTAAAAACAGGACTGTGTGAAGCTCTTTCCTTGCAGCAGCTCCCCTGCACTCCAGGATGACTTGAAGAGCAAAGCACAGAGCAGGCAGCAGAGCAAGAGTGGTTAGCAGCTGTACTGAATGACAGTGTGTGTCCAGAATATCCTGATTGTTCATTCCAAATATCTAGTTTATATATTTTCCCTTTTTTTTTCCTCTTGAAGAGAATCCCAGCACTTGTACCAATTGCATTAGCTGGACTTAGTAAGCTCAGTAAGATCTCCCAGATTTACGGGGTGTAAACCCTTCTTGTGGAATTCCCTCTATTTCTTTTGTGGATATGAAGTTACTTTTCCCCATGTTGAGCTAATAACACCAAGCAGAGAGGAATTGTGCTTTTCAGTTCAGTGGTTTTTCTCTCTTAAAAAAAATTCAACTTTTTCTGTGAGTTCCGTCTATAACCTCAGGTTTATGGCCATGGATTTTTTCTTTCAAAAAAAGAAAAAAAAGTGGCAACAGTTCTCCAAGACTGGATAGAACCTCAAATAGCATTGTTCTGGCCTCTTGACATTTTCTGAAGATGTTTGCTTTATTGGGCTGTAACACTGTGCTTTGTTTGTTTGTTTTTAGAATATACCAGCTACTTCTTTTGTGTCTATTTTAATTTCCTTCAGTCTTATGAAGCCAATAGGTGGTCAGAAAAGACATTGTGGTTTCCCTATGGCTTTAAAAAAAGCATTGCATGTGTAGCTGTATGTATTCATGGGCTTTGCAAAACAAGAGAAGCCAAGCTGCTCCTTCAGGGTCTACAAAGACAGGAGCTGAACTGCTGACATGATATATTCAGATCGTTTGGCATCTGCTTGGCAGCCTGTTCTGAGAGCATAGATTTGATTGAACACATTGTTTGAGCAAACCACCGCTTCTCATAGCTGTGTTTTCCTTCAGACACAGCCAAAGCTGATTTTATAATCCATTGCCTCTAACTGCTGGAAGAAGGGCTATGTGGGGCTTATCCACCCTGGTTAATGTTCTCTGATGCACCTGGTTAATGTTCTCTGATGCACCCAGCGTGGCTCAGTTTTCCCTCAGGCTCGAAATTGCACAGCTCAAGCCTTCCCAGGAACTGCTCATGCTGGGAGGGCTTTGCTGCCCTTCCGATGTTCAATCAGACCTGAACCTCTCTCCTTTTTGCTGGACAATATTCCAGGTGACCAACGCTTTTCTCCCAGTCTCTGCAAGGCTGTGGAGGAGCTGGAGAGTCCATGTAGCTGCAATGGTGTTTGATCATGTGTGGTGGGCTCTGCAGGCCATGGGGTGTGAGGGAAGGCGAGGGCTGGGCACGGGGAGTGGTGGCAGGGGCAAGGGGACACTGGCACTATTTAAATCCGTGGCACTCATGTCCTCATGCCCAGGACGTTCCTCAGCACGGCTGGGGGAGCTTGGCATGCAGAAATGATTCTTCTGACTCCTGCTAAATTTAGCCTCGAAGTGTTTACAAACAGAGCAGCATTTGTCTCTGCTCCTGATCCAGAAGGATTTCAGCCCCATCCCTGCTGGCATATCCCCTGAAGAAAACACCAGAACGGGATACAGAGCAGTGATAGCTGTAAAACACTGCTCAGGGACCATTCAGATCGGAGGCGCAGAAAGACAAATTTTGTGGCTATAAATAGTGTATCTGCAGCTATCACAGTGTCACCAGAAATTAAAAAGTATATACACTTAGAAATAATTTTGGAGGACAGAATTGGGGAGCAGGGAGCCAAATGTGAAGGCACAGTTTTAGTGGTGCTCCAAGGTGGTATCTGGCAATGTTTCAGGAAAAGGCCAAGGAAGGATGGCATGACAAGGAGTCATCACCTTGCAGTCACCAGCGCTGAGCCCAGGTGCTGCTCTGCCCCAAACAAAATGCCAAGTGTTGGTTATTGCACACAGGTTATTGCTCACAGCACTGCTGGTCTGAACACATGGCTTGAAATGAGGCAAGAGGTAAACATCAAAAAATTCATTTATATCAACACAGTTCACACGGAGCTTTGGAAGATGTGTAAATACACACAAACCAGTCTTAAATCCTTTCCCTTTCTAAGCTGTGACCTCCAAGTACAGTTCTTGGAACAGGGTACATCTCCTGAAGTGTTTGTGGTTCTCTACAAAGGACGAGCAGGCAGAATCCTCCAGGGCTGGCAAGGCAAGGACCTGGACTTGATGCCAGTCTAAAGGAGAAAGACTGTAGCTACAAGCTCTGCCTTGAACAAATCCAAATCCTCCAATTTACCTGAAGCTAGCTTTAACAAAAATAACTTTTAAAAAATCTCCAGTCACGAGACACTTGATTTTCAGAGCTAAAGCTTTGCTTTCCCCAAAGATCTACCAGACTGCTACAAAAGTCAGCCCCTTGTGCAGTTTTGTGGAATTCTGTGGGTCAGGAGGACTCATATAATCCTAGAAAAACAAAAGGGAAAAGTACTTCTCATTTCTTTGCTCATGCTCACACATGGCACTGTGATCATGGAGATCAAAGCTTGGTTGACACATAAGAAATAGCAGCTGCCATCTGATTAAGACGTGAGGTTTATGAGGGAGCTGCAAGTTCAGCTCAGTTGGACATGAACGGGAAGCCTTGAGGACACAGGACATGGAGCAGAGTGCCATGGGCAGAGGGAACAGGAGAAATGGAGCAGAAGGGCTCAGTGTAACACAGGTGAGCTTCATCTTCTGACCCTGGGTGAGGACTGAACCTAGAGCACGTCTGAGCGGAGAAAATGCTAGAAAAAATTCCAGCAGTTTAAAAGAAGTTTAAAAGAACTGCAAATTTAAAAGAACTGAGGCAATGGGATGAACTGCATAGAGATTTAAAGGAGAAGGCAATTCCGTGGAGGAAAAGAACAGAAAGCAGCAGAGAGATAATAGGCTCATGTCAGAGGAAGCAACGTATTTTGTGGCTTTACAATTTTAGTGCTACTTGGCATGAAAGAGCATGTTCAAATTAGCAGAATATATCTTGTCTTACTGTAGGCTTCTTGCAACACTTAGAACTTTCTTTTAAGATTAGTTTCTTGAACCAATTTAACATCTTTCTGTTTTTCCTTTAAGGATCCACTCTGAGCTTTAAGCATAACTGTTTTTTAAAGATATCTTTGAGTCCAAAAATAGGCCCGAAAAACGATCACATTCCCCTCTCTGTCTTTCAGGCTCGTAAAAATCAAGCACTGATTAATTTTTACAACACTGAAGAAAAATGTCAGACATGAAAATGTTATCCTATGACAACACTGCATATGCAAGCCTCCAATAATGTTAAAGCTCTGCTGGTCAAGTTTCCTTTCAAATATTGCTGTAAGTTTTTTCCTGCTGTTGCTTTATTCCCTTTCTGAAATTCAAGTGTAACCCCAGGCTGGGCTCAGGTCAGCCTTGCAACGCTCACTGCAGTCCTCTGCCTGCCCAGGACTGATGTGGCTGAAGGTCTCTAATGTCAGCTCTCCCATTGACAAGAACTCCATGACCATCGGATTATCCCTCAGCATCTCAGGCTCGGGATTTGCATGATGCCCATTCTGCCTCCCCAGTCTCTTCAAACTCTTATTTTCTCTCAGCTCCACCAAGGCTGCAGTGAGATCAGCCAACACTGCCAGTCTGCAGCTTGGCACAGTCAAACATCAAAGCTCCTCTTCCAGCTCGACTTCAAAACCCCCGAAGCTGGTAGAGTTGACCAAGCAGACGAAGGAGTTGTAAGGGAAATCTGTAATGCCCAGAATTAAGGGCTGTGTGAAGGAGAGCACTTTTGCTCTTACTTTACACAGTGAAAAGCAGTGAGCAATAGCGATTTGTGCTTCTTGTTGTGTTCACGAGGGGTGTGGGACAACCTCCACCCTTGGACTGTGCTGAGAACAGCACAGGAAGCACTCCCAGGCCTTTGAGCTTTACACTCTCTGTCACAAACCTTTCATCAGCCCTGGAGAAAGAACCCCAGGCAAAATCTGTTTGATATCATGGCACCTGGTTTCAGTTTAGGGTACCAAATATTTAATTTTCTTTCCCTCCACCTGTTAAAGTTCTGTCTGCAGATGTCTAACAAAAGCCATCAAGTTGATCCCCAGCATCTCCCCTGGAGAGGACACAAACTATCATTCATTTTTGCCTGCTTTGTGCACATTTGTGCAAACACGGGCAGGGCTGGGTGAGGGGAAGGAAGGGATGCATTTACTGCATTGTCCCATTGCAATACACCTGCAAACCTCTGTCCCTGCCCCTCAGTTACAGTGTGCTGGTGATAAAAGGCTATTGCACCTCTGAAGGTTCTGCTGTCAGGGTGAAGCTGCTGGAGCAAAGGAGAATTCTTAAACAGTTGCAATTCATCAAGCTTGAGGAGAGGGGCAACCTCAAAGGCCGGCTGGCAAGCAGCATCTATTAGAGGTAATCTGGGTATGATTTTAAGACAGAAAAGTTCTTTTGTAGATTTTCAAGATTTAGTTTTTACTTCTCATTATCCTACTCTGATTTGATTTGCAAGACATTAAATTAATTGTTTTGCCTGTGGCAGTAATTGGTGAGTGATCTCTCCCTGTCCTTCTCCCAGCCCACAAGCCTTTAATTATATTTTTTCTCCCCTGTCCTGCTGAGGAGGGCAGTGATGGAGAAGCTTTGGTGGGACGTGGCACCCAGCCAGGGCCACCAGGGCACAGGATGTGTGATCATCATCCCTTCCCACTTGTACCTTCGAAGGGCGTCTCTGTTGATCAGACTGAATTACTTAGAGAAATTAAACTGCAATCTCCGTACCATCCATTAGCTGGAACTCTATTTGCGTGTAGCAGTTGGGTTTTGGCAATCAAAGGAGGAAGATTGTGCACAGCAAGCTGTCTGCCCAAAAAAGATCTGTGTAGTGCTGAAGAGTGCATGGGAATAGGAATGGTAAAAATAAGATGGAGGCCAAATTAAACATCCATTAGAACAGGGGTGTGTCTGCTTGAGATTGGCTGTGCTTTGGCCCTGTGTTTAGTACTTATCTCATCTGTAAATCTCTGTGGGGTTTATTATAACATATAACTGGTAGGAAGGAAATTTGCCCAGGTGTTCCAGTTGAAAAGGTGGCAGGCCAGGCAGTGAGGAGATGTGCAGGGGATTTATTTGGACTGATTTTATGGTTGCACCATTGCAAACCAGGGGCAACTAAACTAGATATATGCCTCATTTATTTCATCAGAATTGAATAGATACTTGTACATGCCAGTATGAATATTGAAATATAAACTGAAATGAGGATTAAGTACCTGTATTAGTGAGATTTTATCATGTCTGGAATCTTAAATGTAAGGCCTAATCCTGCTCTGCATGAATGTAGGGAGAGTTTTACTCCACATTTAACTGGGAACATACCAGAGCCATCATGACAAAGCTTTAAATGCATAATGCAAAATTCCTGCTATATAAAAGAGTAGAATCTGGACCTTTCACAAACCCCTGCCTACAGAAAAGAGAACATTTCAACTTGAGAATCAGCCGAAGAACCAAGGAATAAAATACATTGAGGAGCAATGTCACTACTCTGAGTTCCAAAATTCTCGGGGTTATATCTCTCTATAGATATTTTATGAGGGTAGGAAAAGCATGTTCATGCCTTGAGTGTGTTTTATAGACAGACCATACAGCTACTGCACATTAAGAGTTTTGTTGTATAAAAGCACTTCCAGTTTACAGTTTCAGATTGTAAGCGATACTTGACTTAGCCAAGCCTGTGCCAAGTCAGAACCTTCTGGGAGATGTTTCTGGGGGAATAAATACCCTGAGCAGAGGCACAGCTCTGTCAGCTCTGCTGTGCCTGCCTCCAGAGAGCCACCCCGAGCTGCGAGTACCCAGAGAGCCCAAATATGATCTGCTGCTGTGGCTCTGCTGCAAAAGCCTCATGTTTCACTTCACTCTGGGAGCTCGTGAGCCCTTGCTGTGCCTGGGGCAATGGCGAGTGTCCCTCTGGGAAGGAGAGCTCAGAAACCATAAAAGGGTTCAGATGATGCTCTAAATGTGCTGCCTGGCTCGCTCTCACTCAGTTTAAACGACTCCATCACAATCTTGGGAGGCACACAAAAGGTGTGCAATTAGGGCAAGTTACTGATATTTGACTTTAAATTGTGCTCCCCCCAACAAAGACAGTATCGAATTTTAAACCCTCCCACACAGGTGAATCTGGAACACCTAAACAGCATTTACACATCAGATTTCTTTGTACTAAACTTCCCTAAAGCTTCTTCCTCTGGGTATCTGATTAATCTGAAGGTGCAGAAATTGCTTTAAATTCAGAAACTCAGAAACGCTGACAGTGAGAGGTACAGGATCCACGTCAGGGCCATGTATAGGTAAGTTTCTGTGTGAGCCTGCCTGTGCTGGGTGGATTGTTGTATCACTTCTGACACCACAGCATCCAAGTGCTTCTCAACTTCCAGTGTTGTAGCTGTAAAGCAATGAGGTGACAATTTTCCCTACTATACTTGGGAACTGATGTATCAAGATACCACGGCTCAGATTCAAGCTTAAATATTTGTGAGTTAATTAAAGAAATTTTGTTGCGAAGCCAGACCTGATTTACCTAAAATCCAGAGATGCTCACTTCAAAGCAAGGAGCTGATGAGGGAATCTGAAGACAGAAGTCAGCAGTCATCCTGACCACAAATGCCATCTCCATCGGAATACTGGAGCCAACAAGGTAGCTTTAAAATTAAAGGCTGTGCAAACTGTACTGGATTGCAATAAGCCTGCGTGCAAATCCCCTTATATTTTGCATGCATAACATGATATTTTGTTACTACTTTAACTGACACTTCTAAGCCCTGGAAACTAGTAAGGGGAAAAACCAACTCATTTTAAAACAGCAGGGTAAGCTCTCTCTGCCCACCAGTCGGTACAATTCTTCCACAACCTGCTGAGCTGTTGCCTCCTTCCAACGTTTAGTTTGACTGTATGGGCCTCATTTGGTCAATGTAATAACTATTCCTGCAAAATTTAAAAGGTCTCCTGGCAAAGACGAGAATGGCTCAGGTAAGGCAAGTTCATTGTCAGCACTAACCACAGCATTTATCAGCAACATTTGGTGCTGGAAAGACCTCAGACCAGACGTGTGAAATGTCAGTGACTCTCAGCAAAGATACTGCAAATGCCTTTGAAAATCAGGTCTAAGTTGTATTGGACAGCTGCAATCTCCTTGCTGGGATTCACCAGCTACTTCTGACAGTGCTGCCTCAGCTGAACCACAGAATCCAACCTTCCCCATGTCACGTCCAGCTCTCTGGATTCAGTGGTCCCTGCTTGACTGGAGAGAAACAGACAAGAAAGACCAAGCTTTTGAACCTCATGGAAAGTCTCTGATGTGTTAAAAAAGAAATCACAGAAGAGGCTCAACTTAAACAGACTTTTACACGCAGAGCACTCTAAGTCCACTATAATCAGAGGGCTTACTAAATCCTAGAATCATTTTGACTGGGAAAGGTCTCCGACATCATCAGATGGAACTGTTAACCCCGCAGTCCCACGCTCACGTCTAAACAATGTCCCTAAGTGCCACATCTCCGTGGTTCTTCACCACCTCCAGGAATGGTGACTTCACCACTTCCCCAGCAATCCTGTGTCCCTGCAGACCAAAGCTGACCCTACCAGGGCAATCAAGAGCCAGGATGACAACTGGGATCCTGGCTCTTGATTCTTAGCTTCAACAGCCCTAACAGCCCTAACTGCACCTGATCTGCAGCCACTTGTGCGCAGTGGCAATGAGACTTCATCCCACGCTTTGTTTCATCACCCACTTACTCAGAGGCTGCTGTGCCTCCTGGCAGCGCGGTGCCCTGGCCTGGGGCAGCACAAGAGGGGTCAGCCCGGCCGTAAGGCGATCTGCCTCCAGCTGTCCCGGGATGGAGCAGGGGAGGGGAAGGGGCAGGAATTCGGCCGCACTAAAAATAGCGGCGGCTGCTCCATGCCGGGGCTGCTCCGTGCCGGGGCTGCGCTGCTCGGAGCTCCGCAGAGAGGCTCGGTGTGCGGAGGGGTGCCCAGAGCACCGTGCCTGCCCCGGGCTGCCCAGCCCTGCCTCGCTCCCTCTTGGCCTGGGGAAATCCACTGTCCCCCGCTGCCACCAGGCCGCTCCGGGCTGCAGGAGCCAGGGTGCCGCACCGAGAGCTCCCGGGCACCCCACGGCTCCCCTTCCCGGCACTTTATTTCGGGCGCTGCTAGCCCGGCCCGGCTCCAGGGGGCTCCACGGGGCTCCAAGGGGCTTCACGGGGCTCCACGGGGCCCCAAGGGGCGCCGCCCCTGCATCGGGTTTCTCGCTCCCCGACGGCAGCCCCGGGCAGGGGATGTTTGGCCCCGCCGAGGAGCGGGGCGAGGGGCGAGGGGAAGGAGCAGGGCGGGACACGGCGGTGTGTAGCCCAGGTGAGGGAGCTTTGGCTGCTCTCGGGGTGTCCTGCTGATCCCCGAGCTCCGATGGAGGGGGAGGGAGAGGGGCAGCGCCGTCGCACCGCCCAGGGCACAGCAGCAGGGCTGGGGGACAGCCGGCTAAGGCTCTGCGTGTTGTTCCCTGTGAAAGCAACCCTGTGCCGCCTCCATGTCTCCCCTTAACAGGGACCCAATGCCCCCCTCCGTGTCCCCCGTTAACAGGAACCCTGTGCCCCTCCGTGTCCCCCGGCCGGCGCTTGGCACTCCCGCCAAGGCAGCAACAGGCTACGGGCTCGGGCGGTGCCCAGAGCCTCCCGGTGCAGCAGCGGGAGGGTGGGAGCGGCTCCCCGAGCGGGGGGACAGTCCAGGTCCGGCCGTGAGCATCGCTGTGCGGCTGCAGGGGGGCGGGATGCGTGTTGCCCTCCCGCAGCCCCGCAGGGTTGAACGCAGAGCAGTGGCCGTGGGAAGGGGCTGCGCGGAGCCGGTGGGGGCTGGAGGGGCAGCTCAGCCCTCCTCGCTGCCGCCGGCGTAAACCTGCCGCCTCTTCTGCAGTGACGGGGACTCGCGTCCTCTTCCTCCTCCTCCTATCCGCGGCCGCGGCTCTGCCGCTCCATCCCATTATTATTAGGGGAGGATGCGAAAAGAGAAAAACCCAAAGCCAACACGCCCAAGCGAACAGCCCCCCCCGAGTCACGGTACCCCCCTCCCCCCGGTCGGTGGGACTTCCAGGACCAGCTGCGCTTCCCTGGCCCCGGGGAGGGCAGGCAGAGCCGGGGAGGCGGGGGAAAGAGCGGGCCGGGGCCGGGCAGACACAGGGAATATCGCTTTTGTCTCCGGCACGGCGAGCGGCGCAGGGGCTCGGTGCTGCGGCTGCCGGAGCCCCCCGCTCCCCGCTCCGCTCCCGCAGGCACCGCGCCGGCGCCGCCGGGCTCCGAGGCTCCGCGCCGGGGAGCGGGCAGCTCGCCGGCTCCTCATCTTCCCCCCCCTGCCCTTCTCCCGGTGTTATTTCTGCCTTTTCGGCGTGGAGGATCCCCGACACGCACGCACGCTGCCCCCCGCCCCAGCTTGCTTTCGGTCCGGCCGGAATTCGCGACGCTCCCGGGGATTTTCCCACCCAAGCTGGGGTCTATGAGCGGGAAGGTGATCAAGCCCAAAGAAGAGAAAGATGCTTCCAAGGGTAAGGCAGGTGCAGCCGCCCCGATAGCCTTAGCGGGCCGGGCGTGGGGCACGGTCCGGGGGCAGACCGCGGCTCAGGGAGCCCGGCCGGGCAGGGAGCGGCTCGGAGCCCGCGGTGGCTGTGGCTGTGGCGGTGGCTGTGGCGGTGGCTGTGGCGGTGGCTGTGCCCGGCACGGCAGCGGCACGGCACGGCAGCTCACCGGGGCCGCTCAATGCGGCACCGCCGACACTCCGAGCCCCCCGTGCCCGCCGGGGAGGGGAAGGGAGGGGAGGGGAGACTCTGCCGGGCCGGGGGCGCTGGGCGCTGCGGCGGAGCGGAGCGGAGCGGAGCGGGGAGGCATCGCCATGGAGACCCGGAGCGGGGCTCGGCCGGAGCGGGGGTGACCCCAGCGGGGCCGGGCAGGGCACGGCAGAGCAGGGGACGGCACGGCACGGCAGGGCTTCCCCGGGCCGCCTCGGCCCCGGCACCCGGGACTGGGGCTGTGCGGGGCACTGCCGGGCTGCGGGGTGCCTGCCGGGCTCCCTGTGTCCTGCCGGGCTGCGGGGTCCCTATGTCCCTGCTGGGCTCCCTGTTGTCCCTTGCGGGGTCCCCGTGTCCCCGCGGGGTCCCTGTGTCCCTTTTTTTTTGATGTGACCCTGCGGGGTGACGCTCGGGCGCGGTGGCCGCTCGGGGACAGCACGGGTGGCGGTGTCCCCGCTGGGCTGCGGGGTTCCCGGGGCGGTGATGCTGTGTGTTCCCCAACCCATTCCCATGTATTCCCCGTGTGTGTCTCGCCCGGAGACGGCTGGCGCGGGAGGGCTGCGGGCCAAGCCTCGCCCGGAGGAAAACTGCTCCTTGGGCACTAGCTTGGTAAAACGGAATGGGACACTTCCCTGTCCCACTTTGCTTTTTCAGCAGCCTGAGAAGTCAAATCAAAGCAAGTCAACATTTCTACTCTTGATAAAAAGCTTTTTGCTTTCATGATTTTGAAAGTGTGTTTAACACTTTTGAGAGCTATTTTGGTTTGGTTTTTTTTTTTTTTTGATGTGAGTTTTCCCCCCAACTCTGTCTCTCCTGTTCTTACTCTGTCCTGTCTTATGTCCAAAACCTTAGTGTTTGCATCACATTTTTTTTTCACAACACCACAATCAGGTTCACTACTCAGATGCATTGCAGAATCTTATATTTTTCTAGATAAATAGTTTTTTGCCTTTACATTATCTTTTTTAAAGTTGAGTTGGTTTTGATTTTCTTTTCTGGTGGCCTAATTCACTAAATTGCACTTTAAATAATTCATTAAGCAATGCAGAACAAGATTCCCGCCTTTCCGAGGAATTATTTTGCATGATTTAGAACTCTGTTATAACTAAACAAAAAGAATTTCCCATACTTGTGCTATGGTTGCCTGAAAGCTTGCTTTTGTAAATCAAGCTTACGTATTCCATTCTGTGCTATGATGACAAGTTTTAATGATACACTTCATGTCTGAAATTGCCTGCTTTGGCACATCCGTGTGTTGCAAACCGGTGGGACAAAGGCATTTGTATCTGCTGGTAATGAGTCAGTGATGCCTTACACTGCGATGCTTTGATGTCACAGTGACAGGGGAGCAGAAGGTGTGTATTCAGAGACTCCCAAGAAGAGCAGTTGGTGCTCATACTCTGCTTCCAGGAGACGCTGCTACGCTCTCTGAGCTCACAGAAAAACTTTGTTATCATCCAGCAAAGAGGCAGTTTTAGATACAGCAGGAGGAGCTACATGTGTGAGCTGTTTGGTACTGCTGGAGGCAAGTGAGTCATGGTTAGCACCTGTGAAATATGCTTTTCAAAAGGCTCCGGGCATGGTGAGAAGGAGTTAATATTTACTAATTCATGTGTAGGCTACATGGTCTTCTGCAGCCTCTTGAGTCGTTGGACAAAAATAGGAAATGGTTTTTCCTCTGAACCACCTGAATTTTTTTTGGGGAGTGCAAGTGTTAGTACTCTTAAATGGGAATGTTTAATTGGCTCTAGCCATAGTAAATCCAAGCTGTGATGGGTGGGGTTTTTTGTTAGATTTTTTGGTTTGATTGGGTTTTTTAATACAATAAAACAGTAATTTGCCTGGAAAGGATGGGGTCCCATTTCCTGCATTTTTCTGCAGTTGTTCTGCAGCACTGGAGTCCTGAGAAAAGCTCTGGTTTTGAGTTAGTCAACCCCACTTTCAAAGAGCAGTATAATCAGGTTTCTTGTGTGAGTAGCTCAGTGTGGTGATAGTTCTGCACCCCCATTCTGGAAGGTAAGGTGATGTAGTTTGAATAGCTGCTGGACATGCAGGTGTCCCAGGGTTATATTTGCGTAATAACTGTGAAGTACTTCCCAGTGAGAGCACTGGCAGCTTGTCCTACTCCTGAAGCTTTCTTAGGCACTCCAGGGCCATGCATGAGATGAGACTTTGCTGTAGTTCTCTACAGAACCTGGGGAAGGACATACTCAGCCCAAATGTAAGAGCTGCTCTGTGTGAGTTGTTGGAAGACACTTTCTTCAATCGGCTTTTGGGGTGGGTCTTTGTAGAAAAAACTGATTTCTCCAGAACCTTGAAAGGCCATGGATTTTGGGGGGAATAAGCACAATCCAGGGCAAATGCTTTCTGCCTTGCTGTGGCTATTTGCAGTTAAATTACCCTTTTGTAAAGTCTGTGGTGGTGTCAGTGGAGTTCTCCAGGTGTTACAGAAGTATCAAAATCTATTTTTAATAAAAATATTTGGGTTTTTTTCACTTCTTTTTTGAAGCCAAAGAGGAAAGTCACTGCTTGCTTTAAAGTCTGTTATTCCCACTTGCAAGTCCTGCCTAGAAAACCCAGTGATGACTGTTTTGGTCAGTATTTGGTTGCTTTTAAAAGTGGCTGTGGATGTTTTAGAATTATCTATCCCAATCTAAATAAACTCATGGATTACCAGAATGAAGTCAGGGATGTGCACCTTTACTTTCTGCAGGATGCTGCATGAACTGTGAGTGTATACCTGTGAGATTATGGCATTGGTTTCATTGACTGTATTTTTTTGACCTGTGTGTCAGACAGGTGGTGGATGCTGCAAGCCCAGGTAGCGCCAAGCTGCTCCCACAGGCAGGCTGGCAGTGCTGCTGCTCCAGGGTGGAGGCTGCTTGGGGTGTCAAGCAGCTGTTCAGAGAGCAGCCTTGTCCCTCTGGGCTGGTTTCAGGCATGGTTTCTGTGTCTCTCCTCGCCGTGCAGTGCTTCCAGGGTTAGCAGGAATGTGAGGACCTGGAGAGCAGCTCAGCATCCTGCAGTGCGTTGGCATATCTGAGGGCTGTGAGCAGCTCTGCTGGGCTGGCAGCTCTGTGCTCAGCAGGTGAGCTGGGTGCATTCATTCCCAGGACAGCAGTGCAGCTCCCACCTGAGGGTTCTTGTCCTCAGCTGCTGTGCAGAGCCACAGCTGTGCCTGGCCAGGTGACTTTGCCAGCTCTCACCCCAAAAGTTCTATCCTTGCACTATCAGAGCAGTACCTGGAGTGTCCCCAGCGATCCCTGGGGCTGTATCAGCATAGCCTGTTTTGAATTAAACAGCTTTTATCTTGTGTTTGGGGGAGAGCTGTGGGGCATTAGGAAGGGAGCTGAGATGTGCTGAAAGCCCTGTGCTTTGGATCTGGCCTTGAGGAGCTCATGCTGTCTGGTGTGACAGCCTGACTCCTTCCAGAGGCTGCTGCATGATTTGTGGCTCCTCTCAGCAAAATCAAGACATGGAGCAGAGAGTCTGAAACTCAGTCTGAGGAATCAATTAATCTGCATTTGTGTTTCTTTCTACTAAGCGAATTATGCATGACTGGCTTCCCCAGGTGCAGGGGGATCTCTTCCTGTCACCTTGATGTCACCACAAGAAGCTTGGATAGCTTTGTCTGATAACCTCAGCCATAAGCAGTGAGAAAATGCAGAGTGTATTTTCTTCTCCAGAAAGCAAAATAGGAACATTTTTGAAGCTGAAAGCTTCTAATCTGAGAAGAGTGTATTGAAATAGTGACAGTAACAGTGAAGACTTTGGAAATACGGGTACTGTTCTAATTCAGTGACAGCAGAAAACAAAGCACTTAGAGAAATCACTTGGCAGGAAAAATAGAAGTCAGAATTTTGAGGTATCTATTACTGCTTTTCCTGGCTTTATGGGAATATAGTATAATGCAACTTATGATTGAAAGGTCTGGAGAACAGCTGACAAAAATAAAGAAGCTGATCTCAACAGTTACATTTCTATGATACTGAATCATGAGAAAGCAACTTACTTGAGGGACTGAAGAAGAGCAGCATGTAAGCTGACCACGTCTTGGTCTGAGTCCACAGAATCAAAATTAGCAGCAAGTGCAGAGCTGGGTGAGAAGGGGGAAGGGAGCACAGTGCTAATAGCCTCAAGAGCTGCTTGGCCAGCTCAGCTCACAGGCAGGGCGTTTCTTCATTTTCTTGGCAGAAATTTGGGTGCCAGTTCTGTGTTTCAGACAAAAAGCCCCACCAAACTTCAGCAGCAGCTGCAGTTTAGGGATATGAACTTGAGTATCTGTTCAGGCAGACGTTTGCCAGCAGCAGATTGGGTGTTTTTGTGGTCAGTTGGTGCTATTGACTTATGCATCAGAACTTGTGTTCGTAAACATTTAATGACACCAAGGAACGAGTTTTAAACTCAATGCTTTTGCTTAGTTCACTTCACACTGGAAAACTCTGAGCCTCCTGTCTGAGATGCAGATCCACTTTGGATAGCTGCCTGCATTGCCCACTGGAAAGTGACAGCCAGAACCTGGGCGTGACCCATCCCGTCCTGGATGTGAACGCTGCAGGTTACAGGAGATACTCAGCGCTTGGCTGAGGTCCTGAGCCATTCAGAATTCCCACTGACACCAGTGGGAGTTCTCTGTGTCTGCCTGTGGCATTGCCTCTCATTAGTGGGTGGTTGTTAATGTGCCCATGCTTGGAATATTTACAGTAACTACCTCCTGTTATGACTCATTATCTGTGACTGCCTTTGGTACCACAAATGACAGCAACTCTTCATAAAGGAAGCATCCTTCCCTCTCAATCCCAAGACAGTGCCCCTCACTGTGTTGATAAAACAGCAGCAGCTAAAAGGTGGAAGTGATGTTGAGATCAAAATGCCAGCACATTCGTGCTCTTTGAGGATTTTCAGTGTTGAAGAAATGCACAGGAAGGCAGGATTTTCAGGGAGAAGCTCCACACTCCGGAGTGTTGGTTCTTGTGTGGTGCTGTCCAGGCCAGAGAACTCATGTTGTACAGAAGGTAGTAAAAGGCAGTAATCTTTTTTTGTTGTTGTTGTCGTTTTGCTTCTAGAGGAAAACTTAATAGTAGTTGCTTCTTGGCAGATGCCAAATCTCATCTTGAAAGGCATATCCTCCAGGCAGATGCAGCCTGGAGGATGAGCAGCCCCACAGAGCATTGCAGGGCTCTGCAAAGGGAGGGGCACCAGCATCCTCAGCAGACGAAGAAGAATTTGCATGGCTTAGGCTTCTGGCATCTCTGCTCTGTGGCCACCCACAGTATTCTGGAGACTTGTCATTAACTGTGTTTGTGCCATTTGCTGTGATTTCCTGCAAGGCATTGGTCTTAGCCCTGCGCTTTGGGAGTTTTGTGCTGCAGTGTAGCCTTGGGTCAGAAGAATGTTGATTTTCTCCTCCCGTTCCTCATTGTGTGTCATTGCCACAGTGTGCTGAAGAGGACTTGGCTCCAGGGTTACAGGAACCCCTTCCTTAGGAGTGCAGACATGGCAAGTCCTGTTCCTCACTCTCCTCCCTGCCAGCAGCCAATCCATGCTTCTGCAAAATTCTCTGTAAATCTAGAGGTGTCCTGTGTGCAAACAAAACGTTTGTAAATCTAGGAGGAGAAGCTTCACACCCTAGATGACCTACAGCTGAGCATTTTCAGAGCAGGACTTTAGTGTTTGTGTGTGTTGGACAGGAGCTGCCCTGCCGATGGCTGGATGCTCACACATTTGTGGTTTCAGAGCCCTTTTGTGGCACTGAAGGTTTCTCAGCCACTCAGATCCCTCTTTGCTGAGCTTGGCTCTGACTTGTGTATCCCAGACTGTTTTTCTTTCCTCAACTATGTCATTGGACCTAACAAAATTCCCTGCTTTTCCCAAAACATGTCGTGGTCAAGCTTACATGAAAAGCCATGTTAAAAACCATGTTAAAATGAGACAACTGTGGTATATATGTTATTTACAATAATTTTATTTTTGTGTGTGGTTTCTTGGGTAGAGGGTTTTCTTGAATTGCCTGGTCTGGTTTCTCGCTCAATATTTGTATTGTGTTGCTGAGTGAAATGAAGGCGAAAATAATTTAAATTGCACCCTCAGACAGGTAACAATTCAGCTCTTTTTATGAAGAGAGTGTAAAGTGAGACTGTTCTCCACTTAATTAGTTTTGTGAGAGTGATGTATAAGGCAAGGTCAGAGCTAAAGGAAGAAAGGGCTGGCATGGATTGAGCACTGCTTACGTTGTTTGAATAATTAGAGCATCACTGTGAGGTGGGAGGGAACAGAGGACAGAAATGAAGTGGGAAGAAGAGATATTCCTGAAATAGCAATCGAACAGCCATTGATCTGGGCTGCATTACATATCCACAGTTCAAGACTGACAACATCTGAACTAATGGTTTTTCGTTCCCTTTGACAATGGCTGTGCTTGTAGCTGAAATGAAGGTGTATTTATAGAGATCCCTCTGCTCTGGGGCTAAAGGAATCTCTAGATGCTTTTCAGCTGAGGCTTCACATACCTGATACAAGGCTCTCTTGGTTGCTTTAAGAATAAATTGTTGAACCAGTGCTTGATATTTTTGTTATTTGATATTTTTGATATTTTGAACCCAATTTAGGATGAATTACTTTTGTGTGAATGGGATCAGAGCAGAGGTGTGCATGGTGTAATCTGAGCTGAGTGTTCCACGGGCGTGTGCTTTGGGTGGCACTTAGGCAACACTTTAGGAGGTCTGAGCCACTTTCCCCTGCAGCCCCATAGCCTGTTGATTCAAATCCAGTGGTAATTAGCACTCACCTAATTGATTGTTCTGTTCATCGTGTGTGTGGAATTACAGAAAGGTCCACACTGGAAGAGAGCACTGGAGCTCATCCAGTCCAACCTCCCTGCTCAACCAAGGTCTCCTGAGTCCATCACTCAGGACTGAGTCCAGACAGCTTTTGTGCATCTCCAGACAAGGGGAGTCAGGAATTCTCAGAGTTTTTCCTCTTCTGTTGGTGACATTTTGCTCAGATTTTAGAAACTTCTGGTTTTCATAAAATGAAGGCAAGAAGTGCAGGACAATTTTTCTTGCATAAAATTGAAAGATACCTTTTTTTCCCCCTTTTGTCTCCTAAGTAGTTCCCTGGAACTGGCTACAGTGCTCAAGTAGCTTGGGCTGGATTTACTTCCACACGTTGTCAGTGTGCTGTCAAATTGTTAACATAGAAACATTTTTCCTTTGGGTTTTACATCTGCTGTGGAGTTCTGTGCAGCTATCTTTTATGTTCAGGAGACATATGAAATTCTTACGTTGCTCTTATATCTCTATTTGCCCAAGTTGTGCTACAGGACTGCCTCGGAAATATAAATGTTTTAATTGTAATTGTAATTACACAGTGCTCCGAACTGCTGTCACTTACACTTTGTTCCTCTGAGTGCTGCAGGAGAATAAAAAACTCTGATGGACCCAATTGTCACTGCAAGCCACTGTCACTTCTTGTGGGGTGCAGTGCTGGAATACCTGATCCGTGAGAGCCTTTCCTAGTGAAATAAAGATGTGGAGGATTTTTGGGAGTTGTAGGATTAGTGGGAATTACAGGTGCAAGCATTTCCCAAGGGAATCATGATTTGTGATTCTCTGAGGCCATGGTGCAGTGCAGGTGCTCCTTGCTGTCCCAGGCTGCAGATGGGACGATTCTTTGCTGTGCTGTCAGAGCAGTGAAGTCCCTGCAGCCACTCTGGGTACAATCAGCAAGGTTTGTCATGTGCTCTGCTCCACGCTTGCTTCTCATCTTGCACACCAGTGCCTGAATGTTCAGAGACTGCCAAAAATAGCTAACTGCTTCCAAGTGATTGGGCAAGGAGAGCTGGAAGGACTTTGATTTGCTGCTCTTCTCTTCTTCCCCCTCTGCCCCGTGTTTGCGTTCTGAGGAAAGGATATTGGGTTTGAATTTGTTTTTGGCGGAATTCAGTAGAAGGTGGTGAAAGTGAAGTAAGTCAGAAGGGATTGAATGGCGAGTCTCTCCTTGGTCACTTAATGGGAAGGCTGCAGCAGCAGAAAGTCACAAGTCTGACTCCAGGCAGTCCCAGGAGCTGAAAAAAGATTTCTGGGGTGAAGTGTGAGCTGTTTCAGATCCTCTATAAGGTCAGGATGCTTCCTGGCCAGGGAGGTTGGTGAAGGAACACATCTGTTTTAGTGCTGGAGCCTGGCTGTGCCTGGCTGGTTGACCATTCAGAGCTGTGCTCCTTGGCCACTGCAAAGCAGCACATTTGGTTTCTTGGGCTGGAAGAGGGGTTGGGCTGTTTGTTTTGGGGTTGGGTTTTATGTCGTCTGTTTTGTCCTTTTTTCTTGGCAAATTAGCATTGCAAACCCCTTTTTCAAGGTCTGTTTGTATAATTTTGTCTTTGGAAGGAATTTCTATCACGTGATTTCTAGGATGTTGGGAGTAACAAACTAGTATAAATAATAGTTTTTCATAAAAGTCAGTAGGTGATGGGAGATAGAGATCCAGTAGCTCTACAGGAGAGAACAGCATGGAAGACAGGAGAAAGGTAAATTTGTACTTTTTCCTAGTCGTTCATTTGAGAACACTAGATGTTCTTGTTTAGGGATGCTTAATTTAACTTGGAGCAATTAATAAATGTAGAGGAGAACAGGATTATGCAGAGCTGCGAAAATTGTCAGTTCTTCTCATGGCAACTTTCAGGGTTTAAAAATTTGAATTTGTTCCCCCACTGGGTCATAAGCAAAACTTCTTTGAGGTTACTCACAAAAACAGGCACACTGGAACTATTTTAAGGAAAAATATCCGTCAGGTTTTCCATCTCTGTCCTTGTTCCACCCTTGGTCTGAAAAGGCCTCCTGTCAAAACTGAGGTGTTTTTGCAAGACTTTTGAGTATGATCAGAAAAACTAGTTAGGCAATTCTGGACAATGTTAGGAGGAGATTTTGGAATGCATAACAGCTAAAAAACCCAGTTTCGCGTCAATGGTGTGGAGGATGGCAGAGCTCTGTAGTGAGGCTGGGGGGCTTTTGGTCTGGAGGTGTCTGGGGTTTATTTCACTCCATATTTGATCGTGAAGGATGAACTTTCCATTGCTTTTTGGAATCAGTAAGAGGTGCCAGGCTGAGAATGGAAGGAGGAGAAAATGTGGTGCAGTGGCAGCAGAAAGCAGATTCGTGAAACTTTGAACAATGGAAAATTAAGCTTTGAAAAGTCTCCAGAGAGCACAGGGAAGCTGAAAAATGTAATGGAGGAGATATTATGGGCATGATTGATCAGTGTTTCTGGAAGTGTAACAATAGGCTGGCTGTGTTTTCTCAGTGCTCGGGGTGGTTTTGAGGGGCAGAAAGCAGCAGTCAGGGTAAGCTGAGGCAGGGGCAGATCAGTGGGAAGAATTTCAGAGCAGTCAGAGCCCAGGGGAGACATGGAGTTAGCATGGCAGAGATGGAGATAGTGAGGCAAGGGGAGGAAAAGGAGCTTTGGATTTGCTGCAGCTCCAGGGCTTTTCATAAGAAGACCAAAGGTAAGTGTTTATCATCACTGTTGGCAGGAGCTGGCAAAATGATTAGCATTTGAGCTGCAAATACTGAGTGTATTAAGAGAAATACCTGTGCAGAAATACCTTTGCAGACTGGGTTAGCTGCCTGAGTTCATTGCCTGAGGAGGTTTTCCACCAGTTGGGTCTTTTGCAGATTGTCTGAAAAGTACCCAAATTGTGAAGTGGCGGGAGAAGGCTGAACTTCTAATCGAGAGAGACAGAACTGGGTTTACAAGTGAAAAATAAATAAACTGTTAAATATCTAGAAGGGAGACCCAGCTCAAAGGGGTGTGTAATGTTCTGGTCAGTCAGAGCTCAAGGATCTAAAAAACCTTCAGACATCTTGTCTGATTTTTCACCTTTTCAATTTATAAAACTATGACTATTTTTGTTGCTTGTCAAGTCTGTGCCCTACATGTATTGCTGCAAACACCCAACAATGAAAATGCTTTTTAAAAAGATGTCTTCAGGTCATCCCCTGCCCATGCCTGGGTGCCCAAAGTCTTGCTTTCCCTTTGCCATAGGACAAAAAGATGTGTGCTGAGCCTGCAGTGGGTTGGGACAAGTGCTGTCCTTTAATTACCAGTCCAGGTGTGGCATCAGTGTCAGTCAGCCTTGTCATCCCCAATAGCGAATCTGGAATTACTAATTGAGTTGTTCTGAGGCTCAGGAGCTCTGTCACAGAAAAGATTAATACATTTACTGGTGTGTAGAAGGCAGTGTGGGGCTACATGGACATTTTCACTGAATTCAAAGTGTGTGCCTCTGCCAGACTTAACTGAATAATTACTAGATGAAATTATTTGGGATTTGGAAGTCAGATTTTTCTTTCACTGATAAAGCAGCTTGAAAAAAATTTAGGTCCTCACATTTTCTGGTGGCATGAATGGGGATAACTTCTGTGGTACTGTTGAAAGCAAAGAATCCCCAACAGCCCTGCCTTTGAAACTCTTAGTGATACCAGACTGCAGTGGAAGCACACAGGTTTGACAGCCTAAAATGCTGTAAAAAGGACTTGACAATCTGTCCTGCAAGGTGCCAAGCATCTCTACTTTTCATTTACCCAAAACCTGTCAGTGTTTTGGTTTGGGTCCCCTATCAGTGAGTGTTGTATATTCTTGTCATGCCATGTTCCCACTATCACAAATTCTCACGTTAAATGTATTTCAGGAGCGATTGAATGTGCATGAGGGAATGTGCGTGAGTGACAAAAGCTTTATTAAAGAAATCAAGCAAACACAGCTCACTTTCATGCCTCCATTCAGACGTGTGTGAGTGAGCTGTTTGTCACGCAGTACCTGAGAGAAGATAACTCACTGCTCTTCTTTCATCAATTGCGAAGATCATTGCTGTTAATTCATCAGCAGATTCTTACACTCAGCGTGAAACCCTGTTCTTTTATATGTCTTTCCTTAAAGTGCTTTTGCCTCCTCAGTCAGATGTCTAATTAGTATTCTTAGTGCTGCTTTAAACATTTTAAACTATCCCTGTGCATGGGGCGTGTTTGAATAACTACTGATACGAGACTTTGATAGCTCATTGGTGTTTATTTGGGTTACAGCTTATAAAGAACAGAACCTGAGCCAGTCCTGTCTTGTCAGGTTAGACTGAAACATGATTTGTGCTGCTCAGTATCAGCCTTGCTGGATAATATCCTCAGTGGAAATGCTTTGCATTTCATAGTGCTGACCACTGTTGTGATGAGTATTTTAAATGTTTGCTCTCTTTTTTTCATTTTTTTCTTTATAAATAGTGTGTGTGGGATTGTGTTGAATCAATGCTCTCTTTTAAAATAAGCCTGAAGATGGCTAGAATAGACTGTAACTTCGAGGCTTGGGATTTGTGTGTGTACAAGGAATTGCCATGATAGTTCCAGCAGGTTTGATAGAGACTGAAGTATGTAAGACAAACAGATTTGGTTCCTGAAATCTGATCTTGCAGCAGCAGATCCTGTTGGTGAATCAAAGGGAGCAGAATCCTGTGCTTAGTTTGCATCCCGAAAGGTTGCTTGGAAGATGCTGTTAACTGAAAGAGTTATTTGAAGTTTTACTCTGTCCTGTGCTGGATATTTTTTAAGGCAACTGCTGCCTCTCCAGTTCTGCTGTATTATGGTTGTTTGAGCTTCAAAATTTGGCTTTGGGAATTACGCAGTATAATTCAGTCTCTTGCATTATCTTCATCTGTTTCTTATTTATGTTTTATCTTTATTCACAAGCCGAAGGATTATTGACTCAAAGGTCTTGAAGGATCATTAACACCTTGGTAAATATGGTATGACTGAAGAGTCTTTAAAAGGTGGTGGCATCAATTTTTGACCCAGTAAAAATGACACCACAAAGCATGGAAAAGTTATTTTATGCGCATTTCCTATTCAGTATTCAGATCTGCAGTGAGCTATATGATGTCCCTGTTTTACTGGGCAGAGAGAACGGCTGATGCTTTATAAATGCTAGCTAATACTGCTGTGATCAGTGTAAGTTTATTGCCAGATAAACAAGTGCTTTCTGTGGAGCATGACTGTATTGTAGGCTTCATACCCTGGCTGCAGTGATGTAAAAAATCAGTGGGCTGGCTGATGAGACCTCGGAGCAGCAGGCAGTTTGAAGCTTATGATCAAACTGTGGGAAGAAACCAGATCTGCCTTTGTTTCTGAACTTTTAAATCTTATGGCAGTGAAGCAGGCTGCCCTCGTCTGCTCAGCTTTATTTTCCAAGATGTAATTCATCCCTTGCTCACTGACTTGAGTAAATCCATTAAAACTCGTGTGTGTGACAAGGCTTTGGTGTGAACTAATTGGTCAGGACGTGCAGGCATATGAGCAAGGCGTGGGACAGATTTAGAGTAGAGGACTGAAACTTGAGGAGGTTTTTTTTGATGTGGCATGGTGGTGATGTGGCATCCTCTGCAGCAGCAGGCTTTTCTCTGGGTGCTGTGGAATTAAACACTCCTCTTTGCTTGCACCCAGGTTAGTCTTTTTCAGCTTATCCTGTGGGAAACACATCATGTCTCAATCCTTTTCAGTTCATCTGGGACCGTACTTAAGGGTGGGAATCCCAAAATGCAAAGACTATAATTGTCCACCTCTTTCACTGGGCTAATATGGGTCACTAGTTGTTTCCTGCACCTTGGAAATTCACTAATTATTTCCTGCACTCTGGAATCTGCTTCCTTTCCAGTTCCTCTGCCTCTCTGGGGTGCTGTCCACAAGCTGGGGTGACAAACATGTAAATCCTTCCTGTGCCCCACTGAGTGCCTCTTAAACCATCAGGATCTACTTTAGATCAGCCTGGAGCCCTGGAGGGTGCAGCTAAAAGGGAACGAGCAGCTTGCCAGGCTTTCCTGCAAAGACAAGGTTCTCCTTAGCCCCAGAGTGGACACAGAGCTCACCCAGGGGAGCAGCTGTGTGCCTGAGGAGTGGCAGGAAAATCAGCATCTGCCACCACCCAGCCTCCCAGGTCATCTCTGTGATATTTTTAGAGTTGTAATCGTTTCTTGCTCTTGTTTTTCCTCCCCAGAAAAATGATCCCTTGGCTCAAGCTGCGTGTGAGCTATTGGGAATTGATGAGTTGTTTGTGATCCTGAATCCAAAGTCAGGGCAGGCACTGCGAGCTCTTCCCTTTCAGGCACAGAGGAAGACCTGATGAAAAGCAGTGTTGCTGAATCTTATTTATAGCTTCTGTCCTATGGTGGTGTTTTTGTTGTTGTTGTTCGATCATTTGGGGTTTTTTTAGGTTTGAACTGCTTCTGTCCAGGGTCAGGCTCTGTCAGAAGAGCATCATGTGTATGTTTGTTGTGGCCCAGCCTGGCTGACTCGGTGCCCTGTGGCTGATGTGTCCTCATGCTGCTGCTGTGATTGGCACTGTGCTGCTCCTTTGGTAACTCATTGTGTGGTGGTGCTTCTTGGGCACCAATCGCCATCCATACCAAGGTATTGTGTATGTTATTGTTGCATTTTCCCCTCCAGCTTCTTGCAAATATTGCTGTTGTCACCACATCTGAGTGTCCTGGATGAGGCCAGCCGAGGTGATTCTCTAGTGGAGATGGCATATAGATCCATGGGGTATCCCTGGTGGGCTCATCCTGTGCTTGGGTGTGCCAGTTACCAGTCTGGGCGGATATTTCTGCTGGATTTGGTGTTGATGATCCCAGCCTTCCCTCTCTGCTTGCTCAGGTGAGAGGACTTGCAGTCCATGAAACATCCATGGTGGTCTGTGCAAGGTGCTCTTGTCACCTGCTCATTGAAAACATTTGTTTTGGAGAATGTTTCGTTTAAACTACTTTGTAAAAATATTCTTATTGACTATGTATCTGTGCACCCTTTTTGGTTTTTGGTTTTTTTTTTTACTTCCTTTAAGTTTTCCTCTTTCGTCCCTGGTTTTGTTCTTGCCCTGGGCCAGGCTTGCTGTCAGAGGAGTTGATGCAAATCCTGCACCCATGGTGTGGCCCAAGCTCTGCTCTTTGCTTCTGTTATTCTGAATGCCCTCCTTCCTGTCCTGCAGCCCTTCCCTTGTCACACTGACAGCTAAATTGGAAACCAACTGCACTGCTGCTCTGGCGGCAATTTGCCCGAGGTGCTAACAATCAGCTAAAACTGACTCAGATCATGATTTTAATTGGTTTCATTTTCGCCAGTGGCTTCAGAAAGAAAGCTATTTTAGTGCTTCTTCATCCTTGGTCAGTTTTATTAATCTGTCTGTGGCTTTGCAGACCTCCAAGGCTTTCAGGAGAGGTGGATGTTTGGAGTGGAGCTCATCCTGCACTGCTGGGGCACTGCTGGTCCTTGGTTTCTAGT
Organism: Grantiella picta; assembly: GCA_013397955.1. NCBI lineage: Eukaryota > Metazoa > Chordata > Aves > Passeriformes > Meliphagidae > Grantiella > Grantiella picta. Next base: position 153,831 of record VZRM01005251.1, read on the forward strand.
GGCAACAATGCTGTGGTTTGGAAGGGCAGAAATGTGCCAGTTTGAGGGGACATGGCACCTATTGATTACTGTAAGAAGGTGTTTTTCATGGTAGAGAAGAGGCATTCAAATGGCAGTTTTTCACTTTGGTTTCAGCTGTTCTCCCTGCGATATTTTTCTTCTTGGACTGCTGGCCTTGCTTTTAGAACCAGCAGAGGATAATTCAGCACAGAGATGAGTGATGACACGAGTTTGTGCTGTTTTACTGGGAGTCAAGAGCAGTCAGTTTACCTTGATTTTCAATGCTTTGATTCTTTGGCAAACATCAGAGGTTTTGAAACTACTCACTCATGGGAAAAATAAATCCTGCACGCACCCAGGGTTGGCATCTGAAGGCATTTTCATGGCAGGAGCCTCCAGGCACACTGCTTAAAGAGCCTCCTGCCCTCACATCTCTGCAGGGAAAGGACAGAAAACCTTCTCTAATTGTCCTTTCTTCAGCCTGTGACACCTTCTGCCTCCCCAGCTGCAACTCACTGCTCTCTTGGCTGGGCTGAGGTGACAAATTATGGATAACTGGAATGCCACTGAGAATCATTTGAACATCAAAAACAATATCTTGAATAGAACATGTTGAATTAAAAATATGCAAGCAGCTTTGTCTCTCCGTTCAGAAGCTCCTGGGTGAAAATTTTGGCTCCCCTTGATTGATGGTTTGAATGTCCCTTCAGTTCAGAGAAAGCTAGTTGAACTCTGGTGGTTTAAGCTCATTGAAAATGTGATCAACCACAAAGTAAATTCAGGCACTGGTTAATTTGAAGTTTATATCCTTTCCATGAGACATATTTGTTCAATTACATTATCTTCTAATTGTATTTCTGAGCAATTTCTTGCAGAGACCTATAACTGTGCGTTCTTGATATGAAAGCTGCATTATTCTCTCAGGAGATAGTGACACACTGAGCTCAGTTCATGCTGTCTGCTTTTTGCCTCTGTGGTAAAACCTGAACTTTAGTGGGTAGAGGAGAACTTTTCTGTATATTCTCTTCTTTATGATGAAGGTGCTTACTGGAAGGCTTTTCCTTGCAAATAGATGAATTGGTTGTGATTACTTTTCCCTACTTTGAGTTATTTAAAAACCATAATTAATCATGAATTTTTTGGTGCTATTTAAAAACCACCAAACTGAAATAACTACGGGCCATGCAGTTCATTATTAGAAGGCTCTTCTGAATCAGAGAACCACGTCTCTTTTGAAAATACATCACTGTGAAACACAAATGCTGTTGGCTGGTGCTGGGCTGTGGAGTTTGGAGGAGTTTTTGCTTTGCTGGCATGAGGAGAGCATCTCCTCTCGCAGCCTCATCAGGAGAGGCAGCTTTTGGAGGGAGTACAAGTCCTTTCCAGAAGTGGTGATGAGGCCAAAGCAGGCTCTTGACTTCTCTTGGTACTAATGGGCTGGAATGGAAGATGGGAGGCCTTGACAGGCCTGGTGAGCTGCCATAAAATTCAGCCTTTAAATTATGGTTTGGCACCACAAAATGCTGATTGCACTGAGGCTGCTGGGGCGTGGCAGACAGAGCCCACTCCTCCCGATAAAAGTTGATTTCTTTTTCCTGCATCAATATTTATGAATTTTCCCCTGCCACCCTCCAGGCAGCAGTGACCCAGTTTTAGAGTATCAGTATTTATGGGAGATGGGGGTGAGGATAAAATTAGGCTATGAACGTGGTGTTCAGGGCACTGCACAGATCACTGCTGTGCTTCCTCTGTGGGTGTTGTGTATGCTGGGGAATTCTATTCACATCCTAATCACCAGGGCGTGGTTGAGTGTCAGGAGGAGGACAGTGGGTGACAGGGAATGGCTCTCTGTGCCACATCCTGGTCCAGTTTAGCTGGACCTGCCATCCTCCCCCTCAGCTGGTGTGGTCAGCATGTGTGGCCAGGAGCTCCAGACACCTTCTGTGGTCCATCCTCAATCCAGGTTAATGGGCTTCTTCAAGGAGGAATGGCTAAACACAGCAGTGGCTATGGTGAGATGATTGATGAGATCTCTCTGATCTGAAATAATAACCACCTCCCCATTAAAGTGTACATAACCCATCAGAAATGACATTTTAAAGAGTACTTACCCAAAGCCCAAAAGATTATGGCACACTGAGTCCTCTGCCTGAGGAAAAACAGGGATGTTGTAAAGAAAACCATTTCGATCAGATTTATCTTTCAGCCCTTTTGTCTTCACAAAGGTAGAGAGCTGGGTATTGTAGTTGACTGTCATCCTAACTTCAAAGTTCCTAGCTTTAAATTGCTACCAAAATGTACTACCTGTACTTCTGAAGGTTTCTGTGGTTTTGTTTTATGTTTTTTTAAACTGGGGACTCAGTGGTCAGGGTATTCTCTTAAGTCGCTACATCTAGATGTTAAATGAACAAATAGTGTTTGGTTTGGAGCAGAAGGGGTGGTGAACTCTATTCCTGCACTTGCAGATCCTCTGGATGCTGAGAGATGTCTTCAAAATGGCTATCAAGTCCTATTTCAATGTAATTCATGGATTGTGTGAAAGATTTCCTTAATTGAATAGTATCTAGTTAATATTTAATATTTCAGGGTTTTCTTCCTTGCTTCATGTACAGGCTGCACAACAGTGCTTTCACACTGAAAGCAGATCCCCAAAAGACTAGATTTTCCAGGCTGCTTAGCTAAGTAAATTCTTCTCATTAACAATAAGGTCTGCACAACCTGGTACTTCTCATTTCAGTGGAAAAGTTTTTCAATGACCATACGCATCCTCAGACTGTCTTTATTCCTTTATGCAAGGAAATCTATCTGTGTAACTCTCCACCTGTCAATTTTTTGTTGTGTTTTTAGTAGCAGAATTACTGTTAAATATTTACTGATAAAACTTCTCCACAGATCAGGATTAGCTGAACAAAAGGTTTGGTTTGAGCAGCAAGCAGGCAGGCAGTCTGGAAAGGCAAACATCAGAGGAGAATTGTACATTAAACAGCTGACATGCAGACAGGCAGTACAGACTCAGGATTATACAGTTACTGCTCATCAGTGACTTTTTTTTTGTCTTTGTCTCCTGAAAACCCTTCCAGGCATCTTTCAAAATAGCATCTCTTTGTCCCTGAATATGTTTAGGAAAGCTTAGCTGCTGAAGAATCTTAGCATGAAATCTTAGTGCTTTTCAATGAAGGGAAGAGATGAGTTTGGTGTACCTGACAAGGGCACTCATTTTCTTTGCCAGTACTTTCACATATTCATTGTGTCCTTCTCTGGGAAACCATTCTCCCTCTGAAGTTCCTGCAATGGTTCTGAGGTTTTGTTGTCCTCAGGCTCTCGTGATCTAGTGCATTTTACTTGTCCAAGTTTCTGTTCTTCTCTTCAAGGTAAATATGCTTGGACTAAACCCACAAGCCCTCAGCGGTGCTGGGATGGAGTTGTTCTGTAAATACACTGTTTACCCAGCTGGGGAATGTTTTTTGTATGGTTGTAGTCCTTTTGACTAGGGGTTAGTTGCAAGCAAAACAGAGGGGAAAGAGAGTGTCTGGAGCTGAACTAATCCTCAGCAAATATCTGTGAGCTCTTAAATGACAGTGTAATACAGAAAACTGAAGAAGACCAAGAATCTGGAGATGTAAAACTGTTGTCTTTGACAGGAGACCCCTGTAGGTGCACAGCTTTCACTTTCATAAGTAACTCTGTTCTGACTACCAAATCAGTATTTCTGTGGGTTTTGTTGTTTCATACCATTGAATTTGGATTTTGAGGAATGATCGTGCTGGAAAGGCCTGCAAATGCACAGGACCTACGCAGAGCATGGGATGCTGCAGCACCCTCGGTGCAAGGGAGAGGAAACATCTGCAGGGCTTAGCAGGATGCTGTGCCTTTGTGACTCCATGTGAGAATGGGTTGGCACATCTGCATGGTGAAACACAGCTGTGATGTCCCCCTAAAGGTGCCAGGAGAGCAAAGGGGCACGGGTGCTCTTGATCTTCCTGCAGTACAGAGCTGCAGTTTAACATTTCTGCCCAAGCAAACCCCACTACACCTAAAGGTGAAGTTTCCCAGCAGTGCATCAGACCTGCTGCTCCACAGGATCTCCGTGTTTCTGGGACACCACTGCATAAGAGCACAGTGGGCTGCTTGCCCTCCTAGCCTGTGTTGGCTCTGGTGCTTCAAACATTTCCAAAAGTGTAATAACAAGGGCGTGGGGCAAGCAGCTCTTACAGAAGGAATGAGAGGGCAGTGATGCCTTGGGGAGAAATGTCCCCAAGCATTCCCTGCTCCCTGGGTCCCCTGGCAGATAATCTGGAGCAGGTTTTGCAGCCAGGCTGCTGCACTGGGCATCAACACCAGCTTCCCCTGGATTTGCACAGCCCAGCTGATCCCAGGATGTCCCTTGGGAATTTCTCAGGGATTTTCACACCATCTGCCTTTGGACCTCCCATTGAGAGGCCGTGGTGGTCAGGAGGCTGATCAGATCCAGTCTCTTTCCCTGGGGTGATCAGAGCTGTGGCTCCTGGAGCTGCAGTGTGGCTAAAAACTCCTGTGCCTTTGGTGTCTTTGTGCTTTGAGCTATTATTTTCTCAGATGACTCCCAGTGGTCCCTTTTCCTTGTGTCCTACACCTCCTTGCTCCACAGCTGCCAACCTTTCATTTTCCCCCCTCCACACCCTTCTTTCCTCCTCATCCTTTCCCTAAGGTTGCCAAATTGAATCACATAACTGGGTTAATTCAGAGCAGTCATCTCTAACCTGTGTTTAGCCTGGAGTTTGCTTCTGCTTTTGTCTGATCTGGTGAAGGGATGATGTGCAATCTTTCCCAATAAAATAGGCAAATAAATGACATAGCTCTTTCTTTCTGTCCTCAAACCACCATGTCTATAACAGTGCTACACATGGAGATATTATTTTATTTGTCTGAGTGCAGAACAGGCCCATGACTGATGCAATTCAGTTCTTTTTACTTAATTTCTTACAATTATGCTGGTTAATTTGAACTTTTGAGAGAGCTTTTAGTTGTTACAGATATGCAGGTGCCTTGCTATTTGTCTACAGTCCTGCATTATAACAATTCCAATCATCAGCCTGTAATGTCTTCATGTTAATTACTCCTTTTGTGAGATGAGATTGGCAAATGAATCTTCATCAAGCGACTGATGAGTACATCTGTGACTTTGTAATTTAGAACTAAGGTTAATAAGGCCAGGTCCTGGTGGGAATCAACTGGTGGTCTTTGTTGTAAAGGTAATGAGTCTGGCTTTCCAGTTTGCATGCCTCCATGTGCAGAGACTGGCTAAATTAGAAACCAGAACAGATGTGAAGTGTATTATACACTGTGTAGATGTTAATTACATCTGTGTAGAACAAACAAATCTCACTTCTTTAGAAATACAGGTGTGTGCCTTCTGAAAACGTCTAGAAGGCTCATTCTCCTTCCAGTGATGGTGCCCCATAGTTACTAAAAGTGTGTTCCAAATTCGGGATGCCATGCTGTCTTTGGGCTTTCATCAGACAAATGTTTTGTTCTCTGCTGTTCTCTCATCACTTGTGGTTCACTTGAGCAGGCTGATGTGGCATCTGAGCCTCGTGCTGGTCTGTGCACAGATGTGATGTGGCCAGTGGCTGTGAGGCAGCTGGCCAAGCTTGGGAAGATGGGAGACATTTGCCCTTGTCCTGCTTCTCCTGCACAGAGGTATAAAAGTAGTGCATCCTTTCAAATGTTAGTGGTTTACATTCCATAGTGAAAACCAAGCCCCTGATTAAATCCTGGGTGGGTTTGTGTGATCTGTGCAGCTTCAGGAGAGCAGAGCTGTTCATGGAGCAGGAGCCCTCCAGGGTTGCCTCCTCCTCTGCTGCTCTGCTGGGAAGCTGAGCTAAGCCCTGGTGCTGAGGGCTGAGAGCTGTGCCCAGAGTGTGTTCCCTGCACAGGGAGGTGGTTGGCTTTATGAAAAAGGCAGTGCTTTTCGTGGTGTTTCATGTCTTTTCATGTTTTTCACGTCTTGATTTAAAAAAGTTCATGCATTTCTTATGCCCTGCTTATGGATGTTGAAGATCTCAAAGACAGTATGGAAATGTGTTCAGATGGTACTTCTTGGCATCAGAGGGATTAAAAGATCAGCTTGAGCCATCTCTGTGCCTCAGCTGACTGTTGCTGGCTGTTGTCCCCTGTGTGTGGCACTGACTTGTAAACCTAGCATTGGAACTACCTGTTATGCTGCAATAGAATTTCTGCTGGGTTTTAGTTGGCTAAGTTTAATGATTTAGCAAATCATATTTTACTATAATTTATTGCTTCCCAGTTAATGTAAGTTATAGATACTCATTAACGTTGGAATAAATACTAAATTTTACTCTTGCAATTACAAGGCTGTATTAGTGTATAATTTAAATCAGCTTTAATATAGAATGTTAAGAAAAATGAGCAGGATTTGAAATGTGACACACATTTAAATGGGAGCTCTTTTCCATATAATTATTAGTCTGTATGCCATGCATGTCTAGAACAGTGGGGTGGTTATGAGAGCTCACTGCCCATCTGTGCAGAAGTTCAATTGGACACCATCTCTACAGCATAACTAAAATATCTGAAGTGAACAGTGTTTAGCCACCAACTAGGTCTTCCAGCTCTTTAGGTGTTACATGGTTTAAAATTGAAAGGGAGAAAGTTTTCTTGGCTGGGTCCATGTTATTAAAAAACCTGTCTCTAAGCTTCAGTGAATGACCAAGTGACTTTATTCTCACATCATGATGTAAAAGTAATGCATCTATATACAGACATCTGTTCTGCTTTTCACTGAGACCTGTGTGAGGTTAATAATTCAAATAGCTTTCGTATATGCCCATGGATTATTAGATTCTGGTACTTAGCATAATTATGGATCTTAGCAGGCAGTTCTTCTGAAGCTGTTTTGACAAAGCTGTAGATAGAGGACTTTAGGATGAGGTGCTGGAACACATGCATTAAAAGAAAAAAATAGTTTTGATGTGGTCAGTACTTTGTTGGAAAGCATTGAAGCAAAGGATGCTGTGCATGCCTGACTTTGCAGTGGCAGTGTTTGGAGTTGGTGATCAGGACATGAAAAACTATTTCCAGGAAGTTTGCCACGATAAAAGAACAAGCAGGGACAAACCTATTGGCAAATGTTCCCCAGTGGAAATACTTGAGGAGGAGGTCTTGTTACGAAGGTGATTCCTTTCACAGTTCTTAGTCAAAAACCCAAGAGTTTGTGGTTGGTGATGGATAGCTGCAGTCATTTTCCAAGGTGCAAAAATATCTGTGAAGTGAGATTATTTGGATTTATTTAAACAATATGAAGCACAAGAAAAATGATGCAGCTATATCTAAGTAGCGCTCTGCCTTGCAGCTGAGATTGTCTCCCTTGTTAGCTTCACTGCTGAACCAATTCACCACAGCAGCACTTCCTAGCAAATACAAGGTGAAGTGAAAGTCCTTAGGCTTTTAGTTTCATAGTTATAACAAATTATCCTCAACCCCTGCGTTTGTTGAAAATATGACATCCTAGTTTGGTTCCTTAGGGACAGTGCTGTGCATGATTATATGGTGTGTCAAATATTTTCATCTGAGTAAAGCTTGAACTGTGCAAAGTCTGTGGGACTTTAAAAACATTGAGTTTCTGCAATTTTATGGAAAGTGCAGTTGTGTAAAGGAGAAGGACCTTTAGTGAGAGCAGGGAGGAGCACACTTCATCTCTTACTTTCAGAGAACTGTGATTGCATCCTCAAGTCAGACCCCCATGTGTCCAGCCAGGCAGGCCAGAAACTGGGGAAAAGTGGGAAAATATTGTGAGGTAGAATGTGCACAGACACTGCAGATGCTGGTGAGGGAGAGATGTTTGGGGGAAAAGTGACCAGTCAAGAAAAACACAATCATAATTTCTCCTTATGCAGAGCAATTTGTTAGCTGTGCTATTAAGCCCTGTTAATCTAGGTAAATGCTCTAATCCCATCTAAATCCATTGCAAAGCTCCTCTGCAGACTTTGAGACTAGAACTCTTCACAGCACTAGCTCGGAATTTCTTTTCTTGGAGCCACGTGCAGATGAGGAGGGTGGGGGGAATTAAAGGAGAGTGTGTTTTGGATTGGAGAGCAAATGCACAAACACTTGTGTAGAAGAGGGAGAAACCTCATCTTTGCTACTGCAGAACAGGAATATTTATCCACTTGCTTTGCCTGTATCTCAGCTGAGAAAAGGTTTGAATATGTCTATTTCCCAGGTTCTTCAGGAGCTTTGTTCTGTCCCAGTGTGGCCATTCCTTTGGGAAGAGAGAACTGATAACTGTGCTGGGGCTTCCTTCTCTCTTTTGTGAGCACAGACCCTGGAAGCACAAGTCATGGACAGTGACTTCGGAGTTGTAGCTTTTTGTAATAAAAGGAGTTTATACAGGTCATTTTTTGCTTTAAAAAACAAACATCTAACCCTTCTGTGACTGGAGAGAGGCTGCAGAAATCACATCTGATGGAGTTTTGTCCATCTCTGTATCATACAGACAGATGTTTCAGGGGAGACCTAGAAGGTATTTCTCAAGAGTAAAATATTTTCTTGTGTGCTGAACCCATCCTTCCCTTTCCTTTACCTTAAAGTATACCTGCTGAAAATGAAAACCATGTGCTGTGTGTATAATCAGCAAGTGGCTGTGTCTGGTGAGGATCAAAGCATCTTCTTTCTGTTATGGCTCTGGGTATAGCCAGGTTGTCAAACAGATGAAGAAGTAAGTAGATTCCCAGTGTGTCTTCCATGCTTGGCACAGGCTTGGGGAGAAAATGTCTGTGGTGTCTGGAAGGAACAAAAAGGAATATTGAACTTTGGTTGTTGGTAGAGATTGTTACACTGAGCAGCGCTGGGTTGTCTCTGTGCTGGGAATCAGTGGGTTCAGGGCTGACCTGTGGCTGGCTGAGGTGGTGTTGGTGTGGCAGTGATTTCAAACAAACGCTGAGCTGGGCATGCTGTGCTGGATCAGCAGAGCCAGCTCTGCCAAATGAGTGCTTCTTCCTAGACACTGAGTGCTCCCTGCTCCAAATTAAGTTAAGGGTTGGACTTGAAAAGATTATATGTGCACAGAGCAAGAAGCAGCCACGTTAATTGACTGATTCGCTTTGTTTAATTTTTGATTTAGTGAGAATGCTGAAGTGATGACTCAGTGAGCCTTGCTAAGATGTAATCTGGAAATATCATATATATGATGAGTATTCCCTTCTAATATAGTCTGATCTGAATATTAGATTTATTTCATAATTGATTTCCTCTGCAGGAAGAGCTACTTGTGTCCAAAGTATTTCAATTAAAAAGGAACGAGAAGAGAGGGGGGAAAAAAAGGCCTGTGGCTGTGGGCTGATGAGCTAAACAAGTGGTGTCATCTGCTCTTCAGAAAGGCTTTTGCAATTACAGGATAACTGCAGCTGAGCAAATGTGGACTGTTTTGTAGGAGAGACTGTGCCTCAGTGAGAAGTGCTGGTATGATTTATAACAAGAAACCACAGTGGTAATTTACTGGATCAATCCTATCTCAAGGAGCACCTGTGGGACAGCAGTGCAGCTTTTGCACTTGAGAATAGTTTCCACCACTTATTAGATTTCCCAAATTTTGAGGAGGTTTTTCATGTTATTATATTACAAAGAACAAGATACAAAAAAACCCCAAAACACCAAACAATGAATCCCCCAAACATCACCCCCACTCCCCACCCCTCCAACCTCCCAAAGATCAACCTGAAACCAGTACTTGCAGCATTTAAATGCAAGCAGCCACATCTCTGAGGCAGAAGGATTCACATAAACACTCTCAGGCAGTACAAAATCTTCCATTCCTGCACAGACTTCATATAACATCCTGTGCATGTTGTCCTTCCTGCTCTGGCTTCACTGGCTGAACCTGCAGTGCTGTGAGCTACCAGTGGATTTATGGTGCAAGGAGGAGCTGCTGGTGCTGTCAGACCCACAATGTTTCCTGACTCTCTATTTCCACAGCTGCAGGATTAGCCATGGTGTAACAGGTGTGCTCAGACTGCTGTTTTATCTGCATCTGTCTGTGCTTGCACAGCTGGAATGGCAGTGCTGAGGGCACAGTGCAGCATTCTGCTGTGCTGGGAGAGCCAGGGAGCAGAGCTGTGGTCACACTGCCATGGGGACATTTCCCTGGGAGACTGGACAGGGCAGGGGTCACTCTGAGCGCCAGGTGAGGATAAGTGAGGATGAGCAGGGCTGCTGTGGCCACGAGGACAGCAGTGATTCATGAGCAATGAAAGCCTCTGAGTCAGGCACTTCACATGCCACAGGGCTGTGAGTGTTAGAAGAAAATCAATGAATGGGACATAGAAATGATTCACAGAAACAAAGTTTTAATGGGGATCAAAACTTACTTTATGGTTTTTTTTTATAAGCTGGGAATGAGGCTTTGAGGTGGAGTGGAGTCAAACCCTGTAAGACAGTTTAGGCAGTCCAGGCTCACGTCTGCATGTTGGAAGAGGCAAAAGAATTAGCCTTTGGAGCAGCACAAGTGGCAGCAGCACCATCTGTCTTATTAAATGATCTTTAAAAAGCAAGAGGCCACGATGTGATGGAGAAGTTGATTGGCCTGAGCAGCAGTGTTACCTAAACAGGAGTGCTGTTCCCCTGTCGTGTTTCATCTTTGGCACAAGAAGCCCAGCCCTGAAAAACATGCAAACAGTGATGGCAAAATCCTGTCAGCTTAGGACTTTTTCTATTTTCTGTTTTTTCTGAGCAGGAGAAACTTAGAGGAGAGTTACCATGAGTTTAGTGAAATAAGAACAGCATATAAGATGACAAATCATAAGGATGAAGTACAATTAGCAATAATAATGATGTATAGACACTTCTGCTTGTATTTCTTGAGCAAGATCTGTAATGTCTGGCTTATTTCTTTCTTCTGCTATTACCTGCCATATTTGAAAATGTCCTTTTCAGAACTTATAGCAGAAATTATTCTTTTATTGTAGTCCTGTTTTTCCTTAACATTGGAAAAATAATCTTTGGTATTCAATGGGAATATGTGCTTGCTAAGATAAGTGAATTAGAAATTGAAAAATGTTCATATATATTTTGATTCTGATTCTGTGTGCATTCAAAATTAAACTAAATTTCATTATATTTTCGCAGTTTCAGAAAAAGTAATTGCTACTAGTGCATGTTTTTAATGCAAGTCTCAATTGTTCTGTATTTTCGCCAGAATATTGCTATTTAAAAAATAACAGGAACATCTAATATTGGAGGCAGAAATGGAGATGAAGGGTGATATTTTCTCCTGAGTATTTTTTGACATGCCTAATGAGGTAATACAGAATGCCTTTATTCTGGTGTTTTCTCTTTTCAATCTTGTTTAGGAGATCTACATATGTGTGTGTGATGTGTAATCTATGAAAACCACAATGAGAGGAGATCAGCACTCTCTAGTCTGTGCCCAAGGCATCGTTCACTGTGCTATCTGAGCATCTAACAAATCGATCTGCTTGCCATTCAGTCTGTTTGACTTCTCTGCGCTACATCAAAACCCCACGGAAGTTAATAGAGAGACTCCTATTGATTTTGGCAGTGTTTGGATCTCCTCCTGATTTAGTTTTTCTTTGCTGTTACTTTTCCCCTTACTCTTTCTGATCCTTCATGCAAAAGGAATTGCAAAACTTCGTGTGCAGAGAGAAGGGAGCTGCATGTCAGGATGTGCCTGAGCCAGCAGGGTTTGGAAGGATCTTCAGCAAGGCAGATCTGCTGATAAGGAAGCACTAAGGAAGCCCACAGAAGCTGAGATGGATTTGCTTAATTTCTTCCTTTTCTGTCTCTCGTAGCCTGGGATGGCTGAGTCTGCTGAGCCATTATCAGAGACTCCCAGGTTGTGCCTATCAGAGGCTTTGAGATTGGGGTCAGGGCTTTGGGATGTGATGCTGGTGCCAACAAAACTGTGGGTATGGTGGCAGCCATGTACTCATAATAGCATTCAAACAGGAAAAGATGTTTGTTGAATGATTTCCTTCTAAGCCTGCTAGCTCAGAGGCTGATAGACATATCCACCTGTTTGTGTTGCTCAGTGGTGTAGCTGGGAATTAGCCTTCTGTTGACTGGTGTCGATTAAAACTTCGTTTAAATGAGAAAACGTGCATGGATCACTCACTGAGCTCAACCTCTCAAACTGCTTAGGTGATGAGTAAGTTTAGCAGAAACAGAAATCAGTATGGCTCATTTTGTGAATTCTTTTGTTGCCTTGGGTTCTCAAGATTTCATTAGTTTTTTACCCTTGGCAGAGTAAATTGCCATGACTGGGATTCACTGACTCAATAGCTTTTGGGTAGGGAGCTGAATGTGGTTCTTTTTGAGTGTAGCTCATCTTTAGATGGCTTGGAAGTTTGAACTGTTTTCTCCACTATGACAGAAATATATGTACAAGGACACCTTGCAAATAATGGCAGTGATGCTGTTTGGGGTTTAGACTGATGATTTGGTTCCTAAAAGGAGTTGTATGGAGGGCAGTTAGAAGCCCCAGTTTCAATACAATTCTTTCACGATGGATTGCATTTGACAGCTCATTGCGAGTCTAGTGAGCCGGGTTCTATATTTGTGAAATATATTCTCAAATAAACACATCTCAGTAAAAGTGAGTAAATAAAACCTTTTGGCTTGGAGCCTTCAAGGTCACATTTATGTAACAGAGTTCAGCCCAGGCTCACACTCACTCTGATTGGAGTCCTCCAGTGAGCTGTGAAAATTCACATGGGCAAAATCGCCAAGAACAACTGCGAGAAGGTCCTTTACCATTTTCATTGCATTCAAAGGTGTAAATATTATGACTAGAAATAATTAGGGGAGAATGTGTGATGATGTGATAGCTATAATTATTGTGTGTGTATTGCCAGTTAATTAACAAATCCATTGCTGGCACGTCTGCAACTAAATGCCACAGAAATGCTGTTGCTCTGTGGACAGGTGGTTCATAATCCTGGGGGTTTCCAGCATGGACTTTGTGCTCTTTTCAGCCACTGTAAAAGCTGAGTTGGTCCAATCCCTGTGTAGCCTCCTGATCTACAAATCCTGGAGGTGCCACATTGTACTCCTCTGTTACTAACTTTGAAAAAGGAGGATTCCATTGGCCTTCAGGTGTTGAATCTGTGCTATTACTTGTGCAATGTGGAATTGACTTAGTATGGGATAACAGCTAGTTTTTAGTGGCTTTAACTACAGAAAAGGAGAAGGGCCTTTTGGATGATGAGGAGAGCAGATTTTTGTCAAAGACACTATTTTGTAGTGCAGCAGATGCTAAAAATAAGACACTGAGATTTACTTACTCCATGATAGTGAGTAGCATAACTGAGTTCAGCTAATTGGAGCTGATTTCTTAAAAGCTTTTTCATTTATACAAGCCATGATGACACTGCTTTTGTGGGTTATTGTCAAGTGAGTGATTTCATTCGTTTAGGTGTCAATCCTTAAAATTTCTACCTGGCAAGTGCTCATGTGTTTGAAGCCAAATTCTATTGCTGTTACCTTCCTTTGTGAAAATAGTTTCAAGGCAAGTGATGGAACCACTTGCAGACCGAAGAGCTGGGCAGTGTGATTGTAATCCAGGTATTGAACTGAATACTGACAGCCCTATTTGCTCTCAGGCAATATTGAAGATGTGCTGCCAGATGTCACAGCAAAAGAGAAATGCTAAAACATGCTTTGGGAAGCCGCAGAGCCATGATACTAACTGAGAACTGAAATATAAATAGCCTTGCCTGCAGTTCATGAAAAAGAGAGCTTAACTCCCCTGTATAGGTGATTTTTCTGTCAAACCTTGGGCACTTGCTGGTTGTCAGGAAATTACTACCTCGTGATTCCATGTGCACCCAGCCTGTTCTCCTTACTGGCGACCAGAACTCTGAGGCTTTGATGGTCAGCCTGGTGATGTTGTTTGGGGTTGTTGTTGGGGTTTGCTGTTTGCTTTGGGACACTTTGATATCAGCATCCTTTTATAAAATGGATTGATTAAATGTACATGTTCATAAGGCAGGTGAAACCACTCTAAGAAACTAATGAGAAAGCAGTTTGCTATAAGAATTTTTTGAGTAACTGTCATTAGTGATTTGCTCCATTTTGTTCCACTGAGATATCATTAACTCAGCATGCTTTCAAAAACTACTTATATAACGGGTAATCACATATATATGTTTTTAATCTCCTTTCATTTTCATAAACCTTTAAAATGTTTAAAAACGCAAAACTTCTCTTGTAGGGAGTTTTTTTCTCAAAGACTGCTCAGCATCCAACCTCCCCAGAAAAGAACCTGTGTGTATGAATTGTGCTGTGGACACACAATGCTGAGAGAAGAGCAGAGAAGGTCGAAGAAGGGCTGAGATGGGCAGACAGAGCTGGGTGGGCAGGGGACAGTGAGGCGTGCAGAAAATGGGTGGAGATGAATGAGGAAGAAGGCAAAGGCCAGAACTGAACAAAGACAGAATTAATTTGGTGGCTCTCGTGTGAAACTCTTAGAGTGGCTTTTATCTGAGGACAAAAGGGACAATTTGCTGTCTTCGTAAATATATTTATAAAAAATATAAGCAGGATAATGATGAAACAGAGGAACAGACAAACCCTTCTATCATGCTGTGTTTTCTTTTTGAGAAGGTGGTATCTGTGCAGTGATGCTTAGCCATGAAGTAGGTATGCTCACTGTAAACACTGAAGCAGTGAAAGGCTATTTTAAGTTTGAATTAAGCTTAAAAAGCTTCTTGAGATGCAATAGGCACCATACAGACACGTGAATTAATATTAAAGCAATCTATCCTGTTTCTCAGCTTATTCTGGAAATGGAATGTGCTTAATAATGAATTGTCCAACTGCCCAGGCAAGCAGTCATAGAGAACCAAAAGTATTTTATTTGTCTATGGCTCTGAATTTTTAATGAAAACTCAAGTTAGTCTCCTATGTGGAACATACTGCCTGAGGACTTGCATTGGAATGGTATTTTTCACTGAGTTTCATACTTCTGTGGAGGAGAATGCTATGAATACCTGATGATTAAGTCACTTTGTATCTTGCCATACAAGACTGTAAGAGTATAAATTATTCAAGTTTAGTGGGTGTTGAGACTTCTGCATCGGTTGTGCTCTGAATATAGAAACTGGGAGGCTTATTCAGCAAAGGAGCATATTTGAAACAACTATTGGCAACTTGGAGGAATCTTGTTTTTAAAGAGAAGGAGAAGCTGTGACTAGTGAAAAAATAACTGAATGAGCACGTGGTCTTCAACAAAAGGTGTTTTCTTTTTGCAGCACTTCGCTACCAGTGACAAAATCCTAGTGTTAAAGTGGGATTTTGAGTTACCCTCCAAGATGTTTAAACACATTTTGGGGAAAAGTATTCCTAGTTATAAACCAGATTCTGTGGCTTTTCTTTGATATTGTCATTATCTTTACGTGTCAGGGAGCTTCACTGGAGATTGAGACAGACTGGTGGTGTAGGAAAGTCTAGTCTGGCATTTGTGCAGAAGATGACACAAGGCTGATTCAAAACGAGTGGAGGTAATTTTGGCAGTGAAATGCCCCCGAGGTCTCTTATTGCATTCAAATCTGTGGTGAGGCAATAACTGTGGTGAACATGGAAGCAATGAATACTAAAGATGAAGTTATGAAAACACTGTGCCTCTTGTTAAATGTGTTTAATTTGCAGTGAGAGAGATGCACTGGAGAGGACGTTGTGGCCTCGGTGTGTCCTGCAGTAGCAGAGCGGCTCAGCAGGGTGATGTTTCCTCTCTCTGCTCTGCTTCAGGGCTGTCCAGCTGATTTAGAGTGGCAAGAGGTTCTTGGTGCTGCTCGTTCTCTGGTTCTTTGCACAAAGCCCGTTTGCTCCAAATCTGTACTGCAGATGCAGATGGGGAGGCAGAGCTCTGGGGAGCTTTGGGATGGGTGACATCCATGGGATGTCCTAGGGACAGTGGGGCAGAGGGTTTGCAGCATGTCTGGAGAGTCAGCAGAGCATCGCATTCCCTCTGGGTCAGCAGTGGAGCAGGAGCTGATGTGTGCAGTGAGGAATCAGCAACATTCTTGCCCCATCTGACCTCTGTGTGCCTGCAGAGGTAAGAATTTCACCTGCTGCTGGTGTTTGCAGCCTCAGGATGTGTGCAGGTGGGACAGCACCTATCTACCCCTTTGCATGTGTGCTCCAGGACACATTTGCTGAAAGTCTGGCCTTGGCTTATTGATTGGGTTTGAATTCCACATCCTCTGTGTAAAGAATTATCAGCCAATTGCTCTCCTCAAGGCCTGAGATCCCTTGCTAGCACACCAGTTCTCAGAACTGCCTTTTACTGCTGAGATATGAGTATTTTGGTGGAGTCATTCTCCATCAAATCTTTTGTTGCTGCTCGCTGCACAAGAGGGTTGTATCTTACTGGTATTTTTCCCAATGAACATCTCGATGAGTAAAAGCGTAATTTGGCAGACATCTGCCAGCTCGCAGAAAGGATCTGTTTACAAGGAAAGAAAAGTTATTTGTTGACATGGTAATTTTGCAGTATAATATATACTGCAGCCTCAAAGAACTGTGAGCTATCACGCGTTTAAAAGTAGAAAGCCAAAGAGTGTATGGATTGCTGTGGAAAATGCACTTGAAATCAGTTATTTGACATTGAAAACTAAATTAAAATGTCTGGTTTTTACAGAGTCTAGAAACTGCAGTAAAGCAACAGAAGAATCTCTCAAGGAGAGATCTGGGTCTTGTTGTCACACCAGCTTTGGCTGGGAAAACAGGGAGAAGTGCTAGGAAAGCTTTTTCCTCAGTGGTTGTGACTGGTGGTATTTAATGTGAAAATTACTTTTTCCTGTCTTCCGCGCCTATTATACTTTTCAAATACCCTTAAAATGGATGGATTTCCTTCATTCCCTTTAGCCCTCTGGTTCCTGTCTGTTGGCCAGATATAGTTGTTTCATTTTCAGTCTTTACTGCCTCCATTTTCCTGAGGACACTTCTGCATCTGATCTCCTGTTCAGTGAGTTGCTGCATTCCTCAGGGTGTGTATTTTTAGAAAACCTTGCTGCTCTTCAAAGCCTCATGGCCAAACTTACACAGAACAGGGGATCTCAGAGGAGGTTCAGGTGGAAACACCATTCTTGGACAGATGCTTTTGTACAGGACTGTGTTCAGCAGGGATCATGTCATCTTTCTTTCTTTATTTCTAGTCTGAACAGTGAGTCCAGTCACATTTTCGGATATGAATCTTTGCTTCTGATCTCCACATCCTAAAGCTATGGCAGAAAAAGCCTGTTTGTCTCTCAATTTGGTAGTATAATGATTTGCTTTTTTAGAAGAGTTTGTGACAAGTGTGATTTAAAAAAATCACCTTAAATGAGGACAGAATGGAGACTGTGCAGCCTGGTAGGATGGTTCTGAAGCTTGTGCCCTGCAGAGACACTTGAGGAACTTCACCTCTCTGTGCACACAGGGGTATGGGATGAACCCGGGGGTCACACGAAATGCCTGGCTGCCTTTTCCTTAAGGAAGGTGGCCGGGGAAGGAGGAGATGGCAGAGCTGTGTCTTGAGCTCGGGAAGCTCTGCACTGGAGATTTATTAGTTAGTCAATAAAATGCTGCCTATGCAAATGAAACAAGTGGGAAAAGTGTGCCTTAGAGCATAGCAGGGCTGGTGCAGCCAAGATTTGAGCATATTTCACCAGGGTGACACTGCTCTCCCCAGCTCCTGCTGCAGCCAGGTGGCTGCTGTGCTGCTTTGCTATGAGTCCCTTGGTGTCTGTGTCACTGCAGGCCACCCAGGCTGCACCAGTGTCACACCAGTGTCACTGTGCCCAGAGGCTGTGTTGTCACTGTGAGGCACCTCACCTTTCCCAGGTACTGAGGGGCACAGTTCTGCTGCGCTCCATGGATGGTCACAGTGCAGATGGATTTTGTCCTGAACTCCTGTGCTCATGGCAGGAAGTTTGCACAGGACAGAAAAATGGAAAAAGCTTTTCAAGAACAAAGAGTTTATCTACTCTAGAGCTATTTCGATGGACAGTGGCTTTTTCCTTTTTCTTCCCCCCTTGTGAGGCTTGGCTCTGGTGTTTGGCAAGCCAGTGGAGCAGCTCAGCAGTGTCAAGTGTTCTTCCAGCCAGAGTTCACTGCTAATACAGTGACCTTGGTCCCCAGCCTGGAAAATGTGCTCCACAGATTAGTTAATAAAAAGATCAAAATTCACTTCTGTTGAGATTAGAGTGTAGGTAATTTGGATGACACTGTATCTGTAAACATGTGTTAATTATAGAAAGCTTGATCACAGATGGCTTAATTTAATTACCCAATAATAAACACACACATCCTCTTTTCTCTTGTTTTGGAGCAGGTAAACAGAGATGATGAAATAGTTTCAGAGATGCTATTAGTGATCCAATTAAAATTGGTGATTTGTTTGTAGGTCTGATAAAGTGACATGTAAAATTCTTTTAGATTCTGAAAGATGTTTCTGGGTTGAAAGCAGGAACAGTTTAGTTTTATAATGAAACTTCTCTCTCTTCTTTGTGGGCCTTTATGCAGAGACGAGATAAAAACTGATCAAATAATTGTATGCTTGATAAAAGTAGGTTTTATTTTTCCACTGAGAAAATAAACTGCTTCAGGGAAAAAGTGTACAATATTTAAAGTTATTAATTTAATCGAATTTGCATGGTGAATCCTTGTTCTGTGTATTGCTCATGACAAGATGTTTTCGAACATTCACTAAATAAAACTTTCAGTGAATTGGCCATTTTCAACAAGTTTTTATTCTGTAACTGAATCAGTCTCATTCTGCTAGTGAGATGTCTGTATATACATTCTGTCAATATTACAATATATTATATGGGGTTTTTTCCTTCTCTAGTATTTGTTTATGGTGGAATTCTGCACATGCTTTCCTGCAAATTATTTGAAAAGACAGGAAACTTAAAGAGCAGAAAAGTCTTGAAATTTTTGCATAGATCAATTACCTGATTTGAAGTTTTATGAAGCTTACTTAGTTTTGTGACTTTGGAAATGTAATTTTTTTCAAAATTGTGGAATTGCTGAGCATAATAACAAGAAAAGACAGCTGACCATTTTTTAAAAAGAAAGCTTAAATTACAATATTTCTACAAATTTGAAAGAAAATTTAGACAAATCTCTGGTGACTGACAGCTCTTACTCAAATAAGTTTTTTCTCAGATTTTCCTTCTCACATTTATTCTGTGAAAATTTTGTCATAATGGATTTGACTAGTAATTAATTAATTGGAAATTAAGTAGTAGACTTGTAACTTCTGATGAGGGGGAATGTAAAGCAAAGCATGATTAATAGGTCTGACAGTTTCTTTTCATTTTAGTTCTTCCACGCAGAACTAACTTTAGGAGAAATTAAGTGGTTTGGAAGGAATAATAGGAATTGAATGTCATTAAAACTGATCGTTTACTTGGTTGTTCAGTTTCACTTTTTTTTAAAAAGGCATGCATATAATAAAAGGACAGAATTAGACCGTGCTGTGTAAACTCATACCTCCCACCCTATCATCAGGAGCTCAGGGGAGTGAATTGAATTTGGTGTTCAGTGTATAGTGCTGGAAACTCATAGAAGCTCATATGGTGTCCTCCTGATGTGATTAATTGGTTAGAGAATTAATGGCTTGACAGTTGTTCTTTTGTAGGAGCGCTGCAGCATATTTTTTGCATTTTATTTGGTAAATTCTTTAACCTTCAAAACATCTTTTTCTTCAAATATAAGGCATAAAAATGAGAGGGAGTATTAGCTGGGGTTTTATTAGCTAATTTAATTTGTATTCTTTAATGTACTGAAACAAATGATACAATTGCTATTGCTTTGCCAGTATTCATCTCTTAATATATTGCAACTTAAATTCTTAGTGGCATCTCATAATCCTGAGATTTTTTTGGTTTTTTAAGGTTTTGGAGACAAACTGTGACCCATACACAAGGCAAGGACACACGTGGTGTCTGTTTATTATTTTTAATCTGCTGCAGCATGTGTAGAAGTGCTTTCATGTAGCAATTGGACCACTATTCCCCCAACTCAAGAACTCTTCATTTGCATTTATTTTGCTTTATTTATAAAAATAAGGGATTCCATCCGCTCCCTTTATTGCTTTTTACCGTTTCACAAATTCTTTCTACTGGGACAGATTGTAGTTGCTCAAACACCACTTTATTCTCCATCCCTAAATGCACCAAATCTTTGAACTCACAAGAAAGCCAAACAAGTGGACACTGTATTTCTTTGAAGGTTTCCAAAGATCCACCAGCTGCTGTCTGACTTCACTTTTAATTCATAAAATACTTTCTAAAGAACTTAAGGTATTAAATACGCGTGGTTTAAAAAAACCTAAATGAAGTAAAACAGGAATAAACCCACATTTATGGCAGCTTTAAGAAGGCATGTGCTCATTAGGTTGGGAATGTTTGGGGTATTTCCTGCGCAGCCCCTGTGCTCTCCCTGCTCGGGGGGCTGTTCTGTGCTGCTCAGGGCACTAGGGCCATCTGAATGTCAGCCATGAAATCCCAGAGCTCCTCAAGACAACTGTGCTGACTTTAAAGTCTAGGATTACACTGCAGGGCTTTTATTCAGTCTGCCCTCAAATGTCACAGCTGTCCCCTACAGCATCCTCACAGGGCTGTGGTTGCCCTGTGCCTGTGTAACCCCCCAGAGTCAATGTCCCCTTGTCCCCTGCGAGCTCTGGGCACCCAAGAAGATCTCCCTGGCCTGATGGAGCAGAGGTGACGTTGAATGTGGTGGCAGCAGCAGGTGTGACATTCCACCATGGCACCTTGGGGCTGCCTGGGGAGCCACAGCAGCAGCTGACCCCAGCTGGAGAGCAGGACTGACCCCGAGAAACCTCCCTCCCCCCTCGGGGTTCTGGCCAGCCCAAATAGGACATTTTTAGGGCTGTGTTATTTGCCTGATTCTGCTGTTAGTGTGCTGGAGTTGGTGAGTTGTGCTGCCTTGGGCTGTGCCCACGGTTTCATCTCCTCACCCTGCTTGTTCCATGCCCCCCAACACATCTGTTCATCCCTGCCCAGGAGGCTGACTCGTGCTTTCTCTGCCCCTCATTGCTTCATTTTCCACATCCTTTCCACAGCTTTCCAAGGCAGATGTCCTTGTGCAAGACTTCCCAGGCCATTGGTATATTTGTCTCTTGAATTCATCTGCTGATTTCATCAGCTACTTTTCCCTCTTTGCTCATCGTTGGTAAGACAGCATTTTGTGCTGCATGTGTTGAACTGGGATATTTTTCATTCCTGTTCACACTCAAATGCTCAAAGTGTAGACTCTGTTGGAAAGTCTCATTTGAGCCTAATTGTTAAAAAAATAATCCCCTGAAGGCCATTTATGAGCCAGCAGTTGTGTCCTGGTAGAGTTAAACAATTATTCACAGCAAGAGAAAGTTAATGTAACAAATATAGTCATGGTCTGCATTAACTTCCACTGTGATTCATTTATGGTGTAGTTCATGTAAAATATATAAGTGTAGTTATTATCTAAGTATTAGATATCAGTGTTAGAGCATGATTAAGGGTATTTTTAGGAGCTACTCAGTCTTGTTAGAGTTTTTCCTGGGCTTGTCTGGACAGAAGTACATACACACCCTTGAGTTTACTTGCTTGTAAATATATCTATCGCTATGCACAGTAAATACGTCTCAAATACTTAGCAGTCCCCCCAAAGTGTATAAAACACTGTTCTTCCCACAGGGAAATCCCAGGGCAATGTGCCTGTGGAGATGGAGACAGTGCTGCTGGTTTCTGTGTGTAGCCCAGACGGTAGTAAGTTAATTGCTCTTCATGTGGCAGAGAGGACAAGTTGCAAGAGTTTTCCTGGTGAGTGGATTTGTAGCAGGGAGGGAAAGGTCAGGCTGGCTGTCAGGAGTGAGCAGTGTCACTCTGCCACCACAGCGAGCCCTTGCTGCCCTGTGAGCTCTGGCGATGAATTTGGCACATGGCAAACCCTCAGTCTCATCTCTGGGACACTTAAAGAATTCAGTTTTCAGACTCCTCCTTCTCGGTGTGCTTGGGATGCTCTCAAAAACACCCTTATCCTCTGCTCATTGCTTGTCTCGGCATCCTTGGCATTTAGCACTCTTCACTCCTTCAGGTTTTCATTGCACTGTCAGAAAAGAATGACTGTGCTACCACAGTAGATTTTGTTTAGCTCTGAAAATTGTATAAAAAAAATCTCTTTACAATCACGCCCGATAATATTTTGGCTGACAAGGACACTGAGAGGTGCTGAAGCCTGAACTCCTTTTCAAAGTTGTATGATTATAATTCCAAGTGAATCTGTCAGGGGCTGCAGGCAGGCTGGCAGTGTGTCAGAGAGGGCAGCTTTGGGCTGTTCCTCTCGATGGTGAGGATTCAGAAAGGCTTGATTGCTTTCTCTAGAGCTATTCTCAACAAACATGGTTGAAAAATTACAGTAATATGTCGCTGTTGAACCGCTAACAGAGAGAAGAAGTCCATGTCTTCAGTGTGGCAAAATGTCTTATTTTATTAATTAATCCCAACTTATATAGACTTTCAAAGGTCACCCAGATTGGTCAGTTCGAAACCTCCCCCCAGGCCGACTGGCCAGGCTTGAACCATCCATATCTCGAGAGACCGTTTTAACAACATCCAAACTTTATCTTTGTTTATAAAACACAGGAAGAAGAGAGAAAAATTTCTCATTGGAAAGGTCTGTGCTCGCCACAGTAATACAGTCCTGAAGCTGTGTTAACTGTGGAGCATATGCCAAAGTAACTGGAGTGGTGTGCACTTGTGCAAGGGCTGCTGTGGTGCTCTGGGCTGAAGGTGTGAAGCCATCACTGGAAAAATGCCTTTGCCCCTCGTGGTACTAAACCTTCCTCAGTCTATTGCTGCAGGTACTTGGAAGTCAAACCCTGGAGAAATTGGTTCTGTCAACACACTCAAGCTGTGTTTGTACCACCTTTTGACGAGTTTTAGTGAACGTCTCATTTCAAGGAGATGTTGTGTTCAGACCTGTGCTGTGCAGGCTGCCCTGCGCTGCCTGCTGTGGAGCCTGATTTGCAAACTGGGAAGAATGAAGCTATTTTAATTATTTTTCTGCTCTCAGAGCTCACAGCACCTCTTTGCTTGGAATTGTTTTTCCACACTTTATTTCAGTTCTGAGAAGCCTGAAACAGATTATGTTGGCAAGGAGAATATTCTGCTCTGTCAAGTATTATAACCTTATTTTGGTATCAGCGAGTCATCTTGAGGAGGAGGCTAAAATTAATCCTAGCACTATTTTGTCCGACATCTTCATCTGGAAACTCAAAGCCAATGCAAATTGCAGAGGGGAGGTCACATGGAGATATCAGATGATTACAAGCTGTTTCTCTCGGGTGCCTTCTCAGCTCTTTGGAATATATAAGGAAAGTGCATAATGAATCCAAACAAAAGCAGGCATACACTTGGCTTTGCACTTCAGAGGGTCTATAAAGCTTATGGCTTACTGACTTTTCCAAAAAACTGGGGAGTAGGGGAGTGTATCTTTATATGCAGCTGGCATAAATACAGTAGTGTGATTATGAAATCTGCCACCATGGCTACACCAGATTATAGCAGTGCTGTTACTCCTGAATTCCTGTGGAGTGAGCAGGGCTGATCCAGCACATTACATGTGTTCATGCTGCTCCAGCCAGGTGGGAGTTAACTGGCTGTTTCTCAAGCTGACCTATAGGAGATGGTTTTAGTAGGTGTGTTTGTGCCAGACTAAAATTCAGGTGGTGGCTTTCAGCAGAAAGGATGCTATGTAAGGAAATGCGACATTTGGCAAACACGAGTTGATTCTGATCTTTTTTTCACCTGGAAATGTGGAGAAAAGAGGCTGTAGCCATGAGCTCAGGCTCAGGCATGCTTTAGGTTGTGTGTTCTGGGACCAGGATCGTACAATAATGCATAATGCAGTGGACAGCACTGTTCCCACAGTGCAGGAGTATTCTTTCAGAGCAGGCTCCAAGCACCTCAGCAGGAGCATGGCTGTGAGGGGACAGCAGAGGGGCTAGTGAGGTAGTATCTGGCGTTATTTCAATGAAGTATTTAAGCATATGTCCAGCTTGGCACATGAGTAGGTCCTCTGAAGTCAGTTGGACTGTGCAGTTGCTTAAAATAACAAAGACGGCAGACTTTCTTCACTTTTTTTAAAGTTTCCTTTTCTTTTCCTTTTCCTTTTCTTTTCCTTTTTCCTTCCCCCCCCCNTGCATAGTCAGGAACAGAGCAAGCAGAAACATAGATGTGGCACTCAAACCACTTCAGAGTGATTTGAAGGTTTGTCTGCAGTCAGGAGCTGCTGCTGGCATTGCTTTCCTGGGGCACATTGTGCCAGTAATGGCCAAAACAAATCTGGCAGTTTTGGCAGCTCCTGAACTTGGCCATTCCCAGGGACTGATGGTGCAAAAGGTTTGGGGGAAGTTGGATGAAAAGATGGCCATGAACAGGAGCTGCAGGTGGTTTGGATGTGCTTTACGGTGTGTCTGGAACAGATTGGAATGGCTGGGAGGTCCCTGGGGAAATTCTGCTTTTCCCTGCACTCACAGTGATCAACACACAGCAGTGACATGGTGATGCTCTCAGGGGATCTCTCCTTGAGGATTTTCATACCCCCTGGATTGTGTGCTGTTAATCCTGCCTGTGAACTATTAAGTAGAAAGGCTCAAGTGAAGCTGAATTTTCATGACCTTGGAATGCTCAGTAACACAGAAATGGGTGATCTTGACAATCCTTTTAATACAGGAAAAAAAATGACATGATGCTGTATTTAAAAAAAACCCACAACAACCAAACAATCAAAACAATCCTCAACTTCCTCCCCCCCAAAAAAAAAAACCCAAAAAACCACCAAAAAAAGAACCAAACCCAAACCCCAAACCTCCTCGAAATACAACCAAACACCAAAATTTGCAGAATTGCCTTCAGAAGTGGCCTGTAGCTACAGCAATGTATAGTCAGACTTGGCATCTCTATTATCCATGAAGATGTTGGGGAAAGTAAGGTGCAGGAAGCAATAAAAGCACATCATGTTCTTGTCAGAGGCCTTTAAGTACTTGTCTGGTGCAACCACAAAAAAGGAGAACTGTACCTTGAAACAACACCACCACTACCCCCAAGTGAGATGTTTGAGATGTTTAAGATGCAAACAAAAAAAATCCAGTGTAAGGCTCTGTCTGCCTCTGTAGGGAATTACATACTTTATCAGGCAAAAGAGATCTCCTAGAAACTTATTATAATCCATAACGTTAACATAGTGAATGTCTGTTACGTTTTGAGAAGTAACAGAGCCCAGTATTTGGTATATCTATGAATGCTGATAGAGGTTTTATTGTAGAGTGCTGCGCTACTGCCTTGAAAGTCCATGTCAGTGGCAGTCAGATTGGAAAGAAAATTGTGATCTAAGATTGTAAAGATCCCTTGCTGCAGAAGGTGTGGTGTGGGAATAGAGGCTTGAAGTGGACAGTGCTGGGCAGAGAGGCTACAGTGCCTGCTGGCATCCATCTGGTGCCCAGCACCAGCACTGGGTTGCTTAGACCCAGGAATTTTGGTCATCATTTCCAGTCTTCCTAGTTTGATAGTAATGAGAGTCACAATATGGTAGGAGGAAGGGAATGAAAAAGCAGAATTAGTGATGAATTGTTGGATGCTATTAATCTCTAGAGGTATTTCCAACAGTGTTGATTGTCTCGGTGAGGTGACGGAGTTACAGAAAGATTTGGGCAATGTTTTGTTCTTGCACAGATTTGCTTACAGTTAATGGCAGTGGGAAACTATCTGAAGTAATGTGGCTGAGTGCAGAATGCTCAGCATGTCATCGTGGCAAATGTATTTTTAGCAGTACTGACTAGGTAATGTTCCAGTTCCTGCCATTCAGACACCTGGCTAGAGACCAACCAGCTTCTCAAGGGTTAAATCCTTTCAGAGACCTCCCCAGTAGCTTTGAAGTTCAGAGTAACAGTCCTGGCTGTGGTACTTAAGCTTTTAGCTTTCTGAGTAAACTCTAGAATGGTAGTGTCAGTGTCCTTAGGCCAAAAATACTATTCTATCTAGGGAACTTAAGTACTTTGTTGTGGTTTTTTTTCAGTTGTTGTTGGCTTTTTGTTGTGGGTTTATTTTTTTTTCCCTTCCTTTTAAATTAGAAAGAAAGCTGCTGTGATTCAGATGAATGCATAGCCTGGGTTAATTGCTTTGTGTGGAAATTCACGTTTGCATATGCCTCTCTTCACTTGAGATGAATGGGAGAGCTGCAGTCTTGTCAAGTCTACTTTGAGGTAAATATGTATTTGAACTGCAACAACTAGTAAGGCATGTAAACAGATTAGTGAAAATACTGAACAGAAATGGAGTAATTCCCCCAGAGATCTCAAAGCACACTATCAGGGTGATTATTTGATAGCTTCCTTATCTAAGCAGGAGTGAGATGCAAAATCGCATTGTACTGATAGTGGTGGCGGGAATAGGCTCTGAGACACCTCTGCCTTTCATCTGATCTTCTGAAGCTTCAGGAAACACCATGAAGGGATGAACTGAAATCCTGGAGGAAGCTTGACGTAGGCAGAATACTCTTATGCATGTTCTAGCATCCAGGACAATGCATTGACAAATGCATTGTTATTAAATCGTGGTGGAACTTGTAAAGACCACTGTGATCAGGGCTGGAGCTTTCTTTAATCCAAAGGAAATGTTCAAATGTTCTGGTTATATGAAGTTTCTAAGAGTTTTTGTTGGATTTCTGTTTGTGGAACAATGGTATTTTCTATTCTTAATAATTTACTGAAGAAATAAATGCATGTTCCTTCCAAAGGAAGAGTTCAGTAACTAAGCACAGTTGAATGCTGCAGTAGTGCAGTGCTAGGCATAAATGATTCGGAAACTCAGTGGCTAAGTGGTGGCAGATATTATCATTATTGAGTGGCTTTACTTTACTGTTTGTGCCTCTTCAGGACTGGGTTTGGTTTGCTCTTTGCTTGTTTCATCTTTTGCACCACTTAAACTTCTAGAGAGGTTTTTCTGTCCTGGATGATTTCCTTTGACAGCAGCATGCTGAGCAGTGACATGTTTATTGGTTGTTTTTTGGTTTTTTTTGTTTGCATAGGCTCAGGAAACAGAAGAGAAGAGGGAGGTGAGATGGGGATTTGAAATCTTTCATCTAAATTGAGCCATTGTGAATTTAGGATCTAGGGCAGAGTGTTAAAAAGAATTTATCATTAATGAACCAATAAAGAGTATTAAAAGACAAATTGGCTGAACCTTCCTGGCCTTTTTCATTTCCTTCTATGGAAACAAAGTATAGAGTGCCAGATGATAAATAGCTCCACTCCAGCTATTCTTGAAGGATTAACATTGTAAAATCACACATAATGAAATCTTTAGCTTTTTAGTGCATTAACCAAATAAACCCTTTCCTTTTGTGTTTGGTTTATGAACGCAGAAGTGGCCTTGAATAAACATCTGCCTTCAGAACAGCCTGCTAATTCCTGCCTTTGCTTCCTCTTCTGCTGGTTTTCCCAAGCAATTGATTGGTGAACAAGTATCTTCAGCAGCAGCTCCTGTCACAGTGGTTGGGTACCTCCAACACTGCCTCAGCCAGAGTGGATTTAATCCTCCCTTCATCCCTCCTGCAGCATCTTTGTCAGCATGCCTTGTCCTCCTGCAGGGAAGGCTGCTCTCCAGCTCTGCCAGGGAGCTCTCCAGCTGCCCGTCCCCTGCCCACACAGCCCTGTGCCACCTTCCTGTGCCCATGTCCCACCCAAAGGGACTTTGGGGCAGCTGCCTGAAAGTGCAGGGGTTGTTAGCATGGGAAGGTAGGAGGTATTGCTGGAAGGACCCAGCAGACAGAGCTGAGCTAAGGAGGGTGGCCTTCCAAAAAACAGAGTAGGATTTCTGCTCTTGGATCCTGCTCTCAGCAGCAATTGGGGTGCGCTGGTGAAGGGTGCCTGCTCCATGATCATGAATGAGTTGTGACTTTAGGTGTGGAAATTACAAAAGAGAAATTAAATTGATTGTACTGCATTAATCTCGAGAACTGAGATTAAATTAAGATTGAATTCATCAAAATGTATCAGTGAAAATTCAAGGATTGAATGCATTCCGTCTTCATTTGAAATTTTCACTTCTGATACTGTAAGAATTTTAAATGCCATTCTTGCCAGTGCATGAAGCTGCACATCAGTGTCTTTAAGTGCTTAGTCCTGTGAATTAACTGTTGAATTTTCTGCATTAAAATGGAGTAGAACCTACTGTTGAAAGGAGAAGAGGGTCCAGTGCCTGAACTTAATGTAGAAAACATTTTAACTACGTGAAGGCTCTCATGGTAATCAGCATATTTGGATTGACTTGGAGTTGCTCAGCCAGGTTATAATTTTATTTCTGGTCTCTCTACTGTTTCCTGTCTGAGAAGACACCTCTTGTGAGAAGGGAGGGCTGTTTTCCCTTAGCAGAGGGCTCTAGGATTTTTTCACTGTGGGTCCACTGGCAGTGCTGTAGGAGCTGCAGAGCTGAGGATGACCTGCAGTAACACAAAGCTGCTGGCTGGCAGCTCTGCCTCTGGCACTCAGGAACAGCTTGTGGAGCTCACATGATCCAGGCTGCAGTCAGAGGCAAGTAAAAATTTAAACTTGACAAACGTGAATTCTCTGTGGGTCATTCAGGCATCACAAATGTAGGAAGCTCATGAATACCTATCTCAGAGCATCGTTTGACTGAAAGAATAAATTTGAATTCATGCCGGTTTGCTTTGTACCCAGCAAAACTGTGGGGAAAAACAACACAGGTTGTAGCTGTCTTCCTTGTCTTCCTCCTCCTCCCAGCCCACATGAGCTCCAGCAGAATTCTCAGGAGTCTGATGTATTTCTCCATCTCTGAGAGTCAGAAAAGACAAAATAGCTCTTTTCCTCCCTTAAACCCTAGAAATTTTCCATCATAATCTACAAGAATCTGAATGCTGTTGCTTCTCACTGAGGAACAGGACAATTCCAGTGCTGTGATAAAGTAGTGCCTCTGTGACAGTGGAAGCAGTTGGTCAGTTAGGAATGTTTTGCATTTTGCTGTTGTGCTTTTCTGCTTGTTAACATGATTCGATGAGTCCTATGAAGAGCCATGCTCTGGAGCTCAGCTGATT
Organism: Grantiella picta; assembly: GCA_013397955.1. Classification (NCBI taxonomy): domain Eukaryota; kingdom Metazoa; phylum Chordata; class Aves; order Passeriformes; family Meliphagidae; genus Grantiella; species Grantiella picta. The sequence continues at coordinate 182,943 of VZRM01005251.1, forward strand.
TAGTCAGCAGATACTTGTGATAGCTTGGTGTCTCTGCCACACATCATGTGCCTTTTTGCAAAGGGCACTTTGTTTCCTCTGCTCTGATTAGGAGCACAGAGCTCTGCTCTAGCATGAACCCAGACATGTGGCTCCAAGGTGAACCTGTAGAGGTGGAGGCTGGAGTTCTGGGAAGAGTGAACTTGCTCAGGTGAAGAACCACTTTGAAAAGCTGAAAAGGGTTCAGTAAAACACTCACTGGTTAGCAATGACGCGTGTCAGAGTGAATCAGCAGATCCTGATGTTCCTCCGAGTCCTGTGTTCTCATCCAGAGTTAGAAGTATGGTTAAGTGCAAATAGGCTTGAGCTTTTATGGTAAGACTTGATCTTTTGCCTTCTGAGGGTGCACATTCAGCATGGGAGATCTGGCAGTGGGAATAAGCTGAAGCTAAAATGTGCTTCTGAATGATGTTCATTATTCTTGTTTAAAGAAAGAAAGGGCAGCAGATGTAGGTCTACAGGTTGAAGTTCTGTTTACTGTTAGATTAAAAATGTGTGTTAATCCTTCCCTGTGCAGCCATTCACACATCCAAATGAAAAACAGAACTCAAAGCTTTCATCATGATAATGACAGTGATGTCAGCATATAAAGGGAAGAATGAGCAATGGTGATGCCAGAGACTCTGTTACAATACTGCTTATTGCTTGTTGGACTTACTTAAGATGTAGTGATTGAGTATCAATAACTGCTAATATAATCTTCAAATCTTAGTGTTTTAGGTTTTAGGGCCCCTTGGGGTGAGGAGGTGGACCGTGTGCTTATGTGTGTGTAACATGTCTTTGATGCTGCTATATCTGGTATGTAAAGAAAAAAAAAGCAAGCTTATTCTCATGTGTCCTAGAAGTGTGGAAGGCGTTTTAAAGTGATGCTGTAGTATAAACCAGAGACTGAAAAAAGATGCTGCACTCACAGTTGTGACTGTTATGGAGAAGCGTTACTTGGGATTTATGCAGTGTGTCTGGAAAATCATGAGTCTGGAGTGTTGAGGGAGGCTTTGCTGTGAATAGCACCCTCATGTCAATAATGGAGAGCTATGGGCATGTACCACACCATCAAACAATTTCACCTCTGTTCTGGTTCTGAAACCAGAAACTGCTGTTTCGAGGAGGCTCTTTGTTGAGTTATCTAATGGTTGCTGTGTCACTGCTCTATGAGGAAGGAAGAGGCTTTTTAACGAGGAAGTGTGAAAGCTCCTGCTGGAGCGATGGGAATGCTGCCTCATCGGTGTGGCCATGAAGCTGAGGAGTTTGGTATCCCACATGCCTGCTTTACTTCCCTACATTTTACTCCTGAATTTTTTTGCTAGGAGGAGTTTTCAGGAAGGTACTATGGCCTGTTGTGTTCTTTCATTCCCGTTTCGTAAGGGCTCTGCAGTTAATAACGTGCATACAATAAGTCTTACAGTAATTCTGTGCAATCACAAGGAAAACTTCCTATGGCCTGACCACATGCAGGACTCATAAATTAGCTCAGAACAGTATTTCTAACGTATCATCCCCTTCATCTTCACAGGGGAATTTTCTGCAAAGCTATCAGACACTTAAAGGACCCCATTTGTCTTAGAAAAGATACCATTTTCAAACCTTTAATTTCCGTGTTCTTTACTGGGAGACCACAGAGACAGACTGCTAATTCACTGAGTCCACATGCAGGCTTGTGGACTTTTTGGCTTGTGTTCCTTTTGATTGAAGGAAAAGGAAAGCAATTACATGTACCATTGTGTATTTCATCTACTTCACAAATGTATTTAGGTGAGAAGTGCTGATTCAAACCCCTTTTGTGGCGTTGAGAGTGGGCCGCTCGGAGAGCGGGTGATGCTGGGGACCTCTGGCTGCAGCATGCCTGTGGAGTGCTGGCTCAGGAAGGTCTTGTCAGCACCCTTGTGGCTATTGTGAGATGATTCATTTGGATTTCATTTAAGAGAGAAAGTAACAAGGGATTTGGAGGTCAATGCGTCAGTTTCTGCACGTTCTTCCCAGGAGACAGAGCCAAGATAAAACTCACAGAATGGAGGGTTGAAGTCCAGGAGCAGCAGTGCTTTGCAGTGAAACTTCTTCCAGCTTTTGCAAGCTGTAGGAAGCATGGAGTATTTTCATGGAGCCCCTTTGTGAAAGGCTCACCCCTTACTCCAGACAGATTGGGTTTCTTTGGTTTGTACTGCTTGCATGTTCCTTAGCCTGGGCAGCACCAGAGGAACGAGGCCTGTGCTGTGCTCGGCCTGTTCCTCACACGGAGCCTCACACGGAGCCTCACACGTTCCTCACGCGTTCCTCACACGGAGCCTCACGTGTTCCTCGCACGGAGCCTCACGCGGAGCAGGCCTTGGCGCCCAGCAGTGTGTGGCGAAAGGGAACAGCTGGTGGCTCTGTGATGTCCCTGCAGGAAGAGTTCCAAACTGTGCTCTGTGTCAGGCTGCGGGGAGCGCAGCAGTTGGCAAGGGGTTAACAGGAGAATGGTGCGAGGAGAAAGGACAGCTGAGCAAAGGGGAGCTGAGGAGAAAGGTGAGCCTTGCCTCTTGGCTGGCTGATCTGGAAATGTCCCCAGAGATTACAGTTGAATGGTTTTCCGGAGATTTGCTTTGGTTTTGTACCCATTTTGAGGATAACTCAGCAAGCTCTGAGGAAATGAGCTCGAACGCTGGGAGGTTTGTTCTCCTCCTTGGCTGGCGGAGCTGCCTGTTCATGTCACACACAGGCACCACTTTGTCACCTCAGCATTGCCTCCACAGAGCAATAATACAGAAAACATCACACTTCTCATGCCTAAATGACACAGGATTTCTGTGTGGTGTGCCTGGCCAAAGCAGGAGATTGTTTAAATTTATTTTTTCCTCCCTACTGCACTCGTGTTGTTGTGGATGGAGCCTGCATTGTGTAAGCTCTCAGCTGAGGAAAGATTTGGCATCATGTGGGCAAGTGCCTTTTGTTCAAAGGATTGCAGTTTGCATACTCAACGAAGAGAATCTTCCTTTTATTTGGAGAAGATCAGTGAAAACCTCTTGAATTGCCTTTTAAATATCTTTTTTTGAAAAGAACTTGTCAAGCTATCAAGGGAAAAAAACCAGTAGAGCATGCAACAAAATATAAAGAAGTAAAAAATAACTTCAACAGCTGCATGTGAAATTTTCAGTCTTTGAGCATCTTTTTCATTATTTATGGGACAGGAAGCTTTTTTTATGGGGGGGTAGTTTTGGGGTTTTTTTGGTTGTTATTTTTTGGGGGTTTTTTTGGATGTTGGTTTGCTGGTTTTTTTTTTTTTTTTTGTTCCTCTTCCCTATCTCTTCCTCCTCTCTCCACTGGATCTGTGGGGAAAAAAGATAAAAAACTTGGTTCTGAAGAGTAAATTTCTAATTACGTTCCTTTTTGAACTCTGCATAACAGATGGCAAAATAAAATTAAGAAAATAACAAAGTGGGGATGGTGGTCCACCTCTTTTGGGTGGAAGATGGATAGAATTTACTGCCCTTGGTAATCCATGAGAAGTGAAAACATGTTCAAGACATTGCTGTAGAAGTCTTTTAAATAGTATTGGGCACCAGTCAGGCTTGCAATGAACTGAGCTAGGTTTTGGGACCAGCAGCACCTGTTTCCCTTTTCCTTGGGTTAGTAAAGGACCCAAACCTTCCCATCACTCACAGGCAAGCTGAGGACACAACTATAAAAAAGGTGAAATGCCTTTAGGAAGAAAACAAAGATTCTGAGGTTATTTTAAAGTTTATTATGTCTAATTTAGCTATTTTTATTTGAAAACATCCAAACCAACCAAAAAAACCCACAACAAACAACCAATAATCTCCACAGTTCTGAAATGGAATTGTCTTGTTTCAGTATATGGAGCAAACAGAAATTGTCTTATGAATCAGTTTGACATTAAACTATTTCCTTCTGTGGCTTATTTTTCTTTGCTGCAGTTCAGGAGATTAAGCCATGGCCAGGGGAGGGCTTGGAGAGTTGTAAGGCCTCTTAGTGATTTCTGTAATGCCCTGAAGCCAGGTAAATCCATGTGGTTTGGTGACAGGAAGAGGTGTGTGTGCTGGGACTGCTAAGTGCCTGCAACAGCTGAATGTGGTGGCTTGAACTTGTCATTCACTAATACATCGATAGCATAACAAAACAATGTGGTACACTGGGAATTGTTTCAACCCCAGATGTCCTATGGTTGTGGAAACGTATTCCAATGTGGCAGATAATAACTCACTTAATTGCCTTCCTTGAACACTAAAATTTGAGGAAATTTTCATAGCTGAAAAGTTAGAACTTTGTTTTCTTTCAGGAAAACAGTGGATATTCCTTCCGCAGTCTTTTATTTGAAAGGCTTGCAGATTCCAGTGTGGAGATACTTAAAATTTCTCTTTCATTTCTAGAAATTGTCTTCTGGCCATGCCTTCTGCTCTGATCCCTGAAGGACTTGTTACTTTTGAGTAATTGGCATGTGGTATAGCTTGGAGCAACACTAAAAATAGGTGTAAAAGAAACACTTTTGTTTCCTTGTTCTGTTTGTATCGGGATTAACTGAGCTTGAGGACTGTGTTTGAATTTTTATGTAGGTCTCGAATGAAATACTTGAAATTCCCTGCTGCGAGGCATCACACTGTATGTATTTTGTTACTAGGATGATCAGTTGCTGCTGATCCAACCACTAAATGTTGCCTGGTCATTCACTGTCTTGTGTCTGACATGCACAGAAAGAATTGTCGTCACGTGTGGATTTTTCTTTTTTTAAAAAACATTCTTTCAAATCCATTAACTATCCCTTCTTCTTCAGGCTCTTTCATTTCTCGCATCCTCTTTTGTGACTGAAAAATCAATTCCAACATTGAAGTGCTACAGAAAAGCTCCTTGGACAGAGTGAGGTGGGAGTATACTTGGAAATGCACTCGAGCAGTGTCCTGGTGTGTGAGTCACAGAACTGACTGGTCTGATGATGTAAACTGGTAGCAAGCAGAGCACCATTTTTGGTTTGTAAGCTATAGATTCTGTCAGTGGCTGAGTTGTCTGTGTCTTAGTCAGGTGTATCAACTTCTTCCCAAAATAATCAAAATGGAAGATAAGCTCTAAAGAGATGGATTCAAACTCTGTTCTCCGTGTTTTAGTTCCAAAGGGTATCATTGCTCATCCTGTCCTATTTCGCCAGGCATCAAATGGTTCAAAAGATGATTTTAATTCATTTCAGTTTTGCTTCTGTACTTTTGACACTTCCTGAGTAATATAGTATGTGACAGGGCTTGAAGTGAAACTTTATTCTATAAATATTCTCCCAGTTTTAGTAAAAGGGCAAACTCCACAGGCAATTGCGCTGAAAGTTTTTGCCTTGTCCCCCACCCTTCTGTCAACCCAACTTAGAGCTGAACCAACCTTGCTTTGCAACATGGAAATCATGTTCAGGAGATGAAAATGAATTGTGTGAAGAGCTTCACTTCCACTGAGGGCTGTGTATTTCTTCTGCTTGTGCTCTTTCCACCCTGGGCTTGCACAGCTGGTAGGGCAGTGGAGAACCAGCTTGGCTATGGCTTTGGTTTTCTCCTTGCTCTGTTCTTTGCCTGGTCAGTCTCAGTGGTTTCCTCCTGCCCTCTTTGCTCCCTGCAGCCTGAGTCTTGTTTCCTTCCTGGATTTGAAATGTGCCTTTCCTCACTGTTCAGCACATCCACCTTCAGCTGCTCCCTTCCTTTTGTGAAGCCATTTCCACTTTGTGTTATTTATTGCTTATTTGCCAAACAGCTGGAGTCGTGCTGAACTGTGAAATGATGCCTCCTTTCTTACAGTCACAGTCTGTAATGTGTCATGTCTTTGAGACAATTTCATGCTCTAGATCAAGAAGTTTCTAATATTGTGTTTCTGACTGGAGTTTCACTGGGGAAAAAAATCTCAAATTCTCACATATGACATCTAGCAAAACTACCCTTGGCTGGGGTGTGAGCAAGTTGTGTATGAAGAGTGCAGCTGTATAGAGTGCAGCATGGATATATATTTTTATATATATATATATATACACGTTGGATATAATCTCTGTCTGGTCAGCTTTATTTACTGCTGTGGTTTCCTCTCATTGGGTGCTGGAGCACTGCAGCCACCTGCATTTCCAGCAGACCCAGAGTGCAAAGGATGGGATTGCAGCAGGCATTTGTATTGGTCAGCAACAAGTGCAGCACAGCCTCTACCACGTCATGCCCTGGGCAAAGAAGCCATTTGGAAAAATTGTGTGTAAGGAATAACACATTATTCGTTTCCTCAGTCTAGTTAGTCCATGAAAAATCAATATGACTGATGATAGCCTTAAATGTGAAAAAATCTGAACAGAAAGGAAAATACTTCCCTTAATAAAACAGAAACCCCTGAGGTTATTTAAAACAACCAGGCAGCTAAAAGGCAGGGCAAAGATGCAGAAAAATCCAGAGCACAAAGCTCTTTTGTGGTCTGCAGCACAATGGGTTTCACTTGCTCTTTATTTAATTTTTAAGAGAGAAATTATTTTTTTTTCTATTTGGTGAATTGCTTTGTGGTCTTCCACCGAAGCTAGGAGGGCACAGAGTGCTGCCGAGGCACGAGGGGGTTGCCTAGCTGGTCATGGGTAGCCTGGAGTCGGCTGGCTCCTGGGGCAGCTCTAGGCTTCTACTGCCTGCTTGGGGTGTCTGGAGGTCACTGAAACACATCTGACTGATGAGTAAATTGCTGTAGGCTGAGGGGACACACAGAAGGACCACTGGCTGGGCTGTTTCTTAGCTGTGCAGTTTGTCCCTTGGCTGTGCAGTTTGTCCCCCCCTGGAGCTCAGGAGTCGCTCAGGGCTGCTCTCCTGCCCATGCAGACAGTCAGGACTCGGTTCCCCCAAGTGCAGCTCTGTCTCTCCCGAGCTCTTGGCTGCTCGAAGCCATCTGGAGGTGTCAGCGTGCAGCCCCCGCTTGCCAAGCCACGCTCCCCGCAGAGCCCAGGTGACAAAGGTGACACCTGCCAGCTCTCCGGCAGCCAGTGAGTGTTTTGCAGGTGGCACTGGAGGTGTTGGTATCCCTGCGATGGGCTAAACGGTTGTGTCAGGCGTGCCCCAGGGCTGCTCCTCCCCGGTGACACCACAGCCACCGCCAGATCCGCTGGCCTTGGTGCCTCTTTGGGAGGAGATGGCAGCCACAGCTCCTTCGCAAATTGTCCCAAGGAAATGAATCCAAAGCTAGCTGTAGCTCTCGTTGTGTAGGAAGAAATGAGAACCTACCTTATTCTCTGTGTAATTGAAGGGTGACACTGAGTTTTTAAGCAGACAGACAATTGCTGAGACTACATGGTGGTGATGGGGCTATGTGTATATGTGGATGTTCCGAGTGATGCTTGTTTAATTTCCTACCTATACTTTGACCTGTATAGCATGAGTTACGGGCTTTTGGATGGGCCAAAGGAGAAGGGCAGTACAAATCTAAATCTGCAGCATTTAGAATACATATTACAGTGCATAAGTAACAAAATGATGCTTCAATTTCTGTAGTAATACAAAAGTTACCTTGTGTTTTGGTACAATATAGGGAGTTTTATGAGTCTCTTGGGAGAGCAGAGCCTTTCTACCAGAGGTAAAAAAATGGAAACTTTATGGAATAAAAATTTGATACTAGCAGTATGCACTAAAGGAATAACTGCTGGGAAAATAATTGTAGGAGGTTGTGGGAAAAAAATCTTAGCTTTAGCATTTCGAGAGTGATTTGGATCGGTCTCTCAAATGATCTTATAGAACAGTTGGCTTCTATGTACGTTCACAAATTCTTAGTGGGATTTGAAATAAATTCCTAAATTTCCTACTTACTCTGCTTGGCAAACTCTTCCACTTGCTTTTCTTAACCGGTTGTACCCAAAATATAAAGCCTCTGGGCTTGGTCTTGCAAAGACTGCAGACTTGAGAGTAAAACAGCCCACACAGAGAATTTGCTTTGCTTTTATTGACCACTGGTCTGGTCATCAGTTGATCCATGATAATTGTGCCTGTCCTGCTTTCATCGTGAAGAAAATGCTATGTTGGCCACATTCTGATCCCATCCTCAGTTTGATGAACAAGGCGCAGCCCTAGAAAATGGGAGATGTTGGGCAAGAGAAACCTGATCAGAGAGATGTTGGGGAAGAGAAACCTGCTCTTTGCTGTCACATAGAAAACTGTAAGTCTTTGAAAAGTTGCTGTCACCTTCGTGTGTTTTTAAGTCAATCTGTGTGTTTGATGTGGTTTATAGTGGAATCAAAGCTATCCATGCCCCTGAATATGTTGTCTGGACTGAGCTCCTCAGAGAACTTCAATGCAGAGGCTTCAAACTGTTTTAGATCTGAAGGTGCATAGGGTTATGCTCACCCTGCCCAGCAGTGTCTTGGGGTTGGAGCACAGCCTAGGTGTTTTGAATTTCAGCCAAGATGTTCTAAATGCTCAAGAGCTTGTAGAGAGCTTGCCCTTGTATTTGCAGTCTGTTCAAGGTGGCTGTGAAACCAGTATGTTGAACAATTACTGTTGTTCGAATGTAGTCAGCCTGATAGTTTCTCTTAGGAAAAAAAAAGTATTTTAATTATATTTAATATTAGTCCTGCAGAGACACAAATGCCAGCATGATTTATATCATTTAGCAGTATATTCCTCTCCACTGAACTATGTGTAATTGTGTAGACATGGTCACTTTAAATATTTTATGTGCTTCTATAATGTAAGACAGAGCGTAGCCTGTAGGCCCAGCAAGAAATTTTGCTGTATAACTTTTATTTAATTTTATTTCAGTAGTTTAGTAATCCATTTTAGCTGGATTTGAACATCAGAATGGGCTAATGGTTAGAGTGTAAGCTGCTGCTGCAGTTCTTGGATAGACAAGTCAGGTGATTGAAGAGGAGTCTTGAATAGCCAGCAGAGCTGAGCTGTTTGCATGTTGAGGTTGGCAGCTGATGAAAAATACCTGACCTGTTTGCTGCTTCAGAGACAATGTGTGTTACAGGTTTGAGCTGGAGAGAAGCCTTGGGACAAGGTAGGGTTATATCTTCTGGAAGATACAGACTCACCAAAAGCAGAAATGTTTTAATGAGCAGGATGGGTTTGGTGTAAAAAAGGAGTAATTCTTCTCTGTGTGGTGGCCGTTGTGGTTTAGATAATTTCCTTGCAATCAGCAATTCTTAATTGGCTGTGGGGCCTGATTCAGTGACGTGCTGAATACTTTTGCAATGCAAAATGCATTAAGGATGCTCAGCAGCTTTGCAGGCTGCTGATTTCTGGCTCGTACAGTACATGACCCATAGCTCACCTGATTTTCACAGACATTTGCCTTGGAAAAAATATTCTGCCATCTCTATCAAGAAAGAATATTTGTATTTATTTGCAGGATGAGTATCGCTGAAATCAGATGTCATCCTTGTCAGGTTTTGCCACTGGTCATGTCATGGGTGGGTTGGAATATGACTAACTTCAGTGAGATATTTAATAACAGCCAGTTTGAAGTGCAGTGTCCACAACAGCTGCTTGTTTTTGCCTAATGCAACACAAAATCTGTCACTAGCATGCTTTTCATCTGGAGTTGTCTGGCTGAGGATTTCTGATCTCTTCTGGTTGTATCTGTGTAGAAGATTTTAGTTGCTCAGGTAAATTGCTAGAATTTGAAGTGTAAAGCACTGTGTAACTAAAACAGTTGTCCACCCAAAGAGTCTGCAGGAACTGCGTAAATAGATTACAGTAAGGGTTTTTAGGAAGCTCAGCTGAATCTCGGCTTAAGCTCTATTTTTTCCTTTTTTTATCTTCTTCCTTTCAGGGTCATGTGTAACATAGGAGCCTTTTGAGGCTGATGCAGAACAAGACTGTGTCACCTCATGTCTGCTCTGTTGACAAAAACATGTTATTGTGGATGACCAGAATGTAACTGAATAGATCCAGGGCTTTGCATCTCGCTTTGACAAAGCAAGAGGAGATCAAACCCTCCACACATTCAAAGAAACTAAATACTCTATAGTCTACCTGTGTTGAAAAATTTGTACTCAGAGGTATTTTGGTTATTTGTGAAGCCTTTCCTAGAGGGATAAAACTGATCATGATGTGATGCAATTGCAGCCTAATACTTTCTGCTCTACTTGGAGTGAATGTCCAGATTTTGTTATCAGTTGCCTTCATTTTCTCTGAAATCATCCAAGCTCCCTCTGAAGAGCTGTGCTGTGATAGCTGTGAAGTGAGGAGCTGTAACTGGAGAAAGGCAGGCACAGAAGTGCAGAAATGAGCTCCTGCAGCTCAGGTTCCTTGTGGCTGAGCTGTGTCAGAGCAGCCTCTGCTTGCCTGACTGTGTCCCCATGTGCTTCACCCCTGGCGCCCAGGAGTCCCAGTGGAAAACATCCCTCTGGGAGTGCTTTTCTGTCCTCCCTCAGCACATTCCCTGCTGGCAGCTCCTCTCTGCAGGGCTGGCTCTCCATCCTGCCAGGGGAAGGAAGGGTGCTGACCATTTCCCAGCCCTTTGGGTTTCTCCCAGTACTTGATAAGAGACATTTCATGTCTTCAGTACAGTCTGGCAGCTCTCCCTGTGCCTCCCCTTCCTCCCATCCCAATTTTGTCTCTGCCTCTCACCTTGCTCCTCCTGCAGGGCAGCAGTGCTGTGCTCTGTTGGTGACACCATGGACAAATGAGTGAGAGTGATTTCTTTCCCAGCAGATTCAGCTTCCCTCCTCCTCACCTGAGCTGCCAAGAGATCGCAGCTGCTCGGGAGACTTGAAATCAAGAGAAGCTATTGCTGAGTTACATGGTGAAAGCCCTTTGAATCCAAGCCAATCCTTTGAGCCAAGGAAATGGTGTGTTTTGGTTTGTGGACTGGTGAGAAATACTGGAGATGAAAAAGGCAGATAGGGGAACTGCATAAATACAGGAGTTTTTTGGCAGTTTTCAGCTTAGGAAACGTAACTTTAAGAAGTTATGAAGGCTTGAAAAAAATATTTTGTATAGCTAATTTTTTTATTTTGGGTCTGATCTTTAGACAAATCTAATCAGCCTCAGAATTGTTGCCATTTGAAATCAAAATTCAAAACATAAAATCTGAATTTTGAATTTTTAAAAAAATTTTAATAGGTATTTTTCCTTTAAAAAGTTTGTCTGAAAAATATCACCTACTACTTGTGATGCCAGACAGCATATTTTATGAGACATTTGTGTTTTGACAAAGCAAGCTGTGTCATACAATTTGGTTTCGCATATTTTTATACCAACATTTAAATGTTGGGCTTGAACTGCTCAGCTGTAAAAAAATATATTTATAATCTCCTTACAGTCATACATTCTTGCATGCTGAAAGAGTTGGTTAGAGTAATTTGTAACGCTTCCAGATAATTTAAAATAATACATGGTTTAGAAGAAAAAAGGAATGGCAAACAGAAGCTCAGAAAGCAGCTTTTCATCTGATCATGTGAAAGGCAACTGCAGAGCTTCCAGCAAAGCTTGCCAGTGACTGAATGTTGCTGATGGAAGGATCAAATCCCACTCTTGGATTTGAGCACATGGGCCAAACGTGCTGTATAGGTGGCCAAAAGAATGAATTCTCCTTTTAGAGAAAACACCTATCCCCGCTGTCTCCAGCCCTGTGCTGCTGGAAGGTCTTGGCAGCAGAAAGGGATAGAACAAGTGTGCTCTATTTTAAAAAGTATTTTTGTCACTGCAATGGTCTGTTCTTACCTTCCAGATGTACCTCTTCGAATCTTTTTTCTTACAGTCTCTCCGTGCAGTCTGTGTGTACATCTCCCACGTGGCTCCCAATGTTCTCATCCTCAGACCAAATTCTGGCTGAGGGCAGAGGGAGTTGTGCTGATAATGACCAAAGCACTGTTTTTCCTAGGGATCTGTGTGTGCTGTGGGTTAGGTGGGGCAGGAGCATCCTGGGCTTTGTCTGTGTGTGTGTGTGAGGTTGTGTTGCTGTGCTTTGGTGTCCAGTGCTGGGAAAGTGGGAACGTTGTGCACTGGACTTGTTGTGCTGGTTGAGATCTGGACAAACAGCTTGGCTTCTGAGTGCTTTGTGCTGAAACCTCTCCTTTTTGAAACACGATTTAGGAAGTTGTATGCATTTATTTCTTTGGAGTCTTCAGTGGGGAGCGAGTCCTTTGAACTGTGCTGTTTGTCTGATACAGTAAGTGCTGGCAACTTCTGTGATTGTTTGATCTGGACTCTTTTCATAACCGTGTTTCAGATAGAAATATTCTTTGTTGCAGAAGAAAACTGTCAACAAGCCTGTTTTCATTCCTTTGTTTGAACAAATGTTTGTGACAATCACCTTACCTCCAAGATTCCCAGAACATACATATAAATGCAGCCAAAGCAAATGAAATCATTTATTTAGGCAGATGTTCTTAGGAAAATGAACTGATATATTTGCATGGGGCTAACATATTTTTTATCTCAGAGGCTGACCAAAGAAGTCAAGAGCCCAGCTGGAGCTGAGCAGGAAGGGCATAGGGCAGATGAGCTTGCTTGCTTTGTTTTTCTCCAAGCCTAAAGATCTTAAATTCCTCTCCTTTGCATATGTGTGCTAGGAGGAATGTAATGACTGAAGTGATAACATCAATTAAAGCTGTCTAGGTTGTTGATGACACCTCTTTGAAAAGGTAAAAGTTTTTCCATATGTACACTCCTGTGTCTTATTTTGGATCATGCAGTCAAGAATTCAGCATTTTTCTCATGACTCCTGGTGTGTTGAGTCATCACACAAGCTTCTGTTTGCTCTTTATTATTCATTTATTTCATTACCTTATTTGAAATATCTTGGAAGAAAGGGTATCAAAAGCCTCCAGCTTTTTTATTCCGTATGTTCTTTTTTGCCTAAAAAAAAAAAATTCTATTTACTAAGCAGCAAGCATCCGCACAGTGCCAGAGCTGAGCTGGAAATAGAACAGTGACTTCACTAGCGAGTTTTATAATGGAAAAACTGCAGTTAGCATATATTTTGCAACGCATGTAGAGCAGTGTGAACAGCTTTGCAATGACTGAAACTTCATAATTATATCAACACGAAGAATGAGCCAGTATTTAGATGGGGAGTCAGTTCTTTGTTGCTTTCTTCCTGGAAGTCCCAGGGCCATAAGAATTTAACAATCTGTGAATAAATAACTGCTATTTAGCTCATCAGAGATGGTGTTGTAATTCTTACTGACTTTGAATTTGCTTAAAGCTTCTAGATTTAATAGGAAAACTGTAGTTGCAACTGCATAATTGTCTGGATAACTATTATTGCTTGTAATAACATTACTCACAGTTTAATACTCATGGTGTAATAGAGTATACTTGATTTTGGGGCAGAGCAGTGACATATAAAAGCATCCTCTTCAGTTAAATTCTAGGAGACGGAAAATTTTTAGAATGTTGGAGGGAGCTATTACATAAGGACAAATATTTACCTAATGTAATCAAACTCCTCTTTAAATCAGAACAATAGTGGGAGTGCAGTTACTATGGTTCTGTATAATTTTGTGCTATATTTGACAAAATTTGGCAGGACTAAAGCCACAGCTGATCATCTGATTTTGAAAGGGAAGAGAAGAATATGTTAGGTTTGCATTCCCAATCTGTCCTCAAGATGATGGCACATGCTCTCTTGCTAGCCCTGAGCAAGGAAACAGAATCCCAATAAATAGTTACCAAAAAGCACCTTGCAGCATTGCAGAGCTGTGATGGTGAGTGTGGTTTTGAAAGACACTGCCCTGCTCTGCCCCAACCTGCCCAGCCATGGGGTCCCCTGAGCTGGCCTTGAGCCACTTGTGCTTTCCCAAAATGCTTCTTCAAGCCCTTGAAATCCTGCCTTGCTGGCCCCCAGTTTGCACTGGAGAAGGTCCTGCTCCCCTGGACTTTGCTGTGATGCAGAGTCATGTCAAGTGATGGACAGATGGAGACATTGAAATAACAGTGCGTTTGTTGGTGTGCTTTCATGGGGGTTTCTGTTCACTGTTTGAATTAATCTTCTGCCCTTGGGCTAAATGTGAGTTCTGCTTATTGTTTAGGGCTTTGAACATGAGTCTGCAATAATTGCTAAGAGATAATTAGCACAATCACAGTAAATCACCCACCAGCTTCAGCCATCTGATGTGGCACAGAGTTTCTGTGTACTTCATGAGTAACCTTTCACAGACCATTTCAGCACTGCAGAAAATAGAAGTGAGGGAGTGATAACAATATCTTTTCCTGGCAACATACGATACTCATTTTTCCTGGTCTCTCACCTGTTTCTTTGCCATATCCTGTGTCCACTTGCACTAGAAAGGCATGGAGTTGCTGGCAGTTTGGGGAGTGCCAGGAGTGCTGGAATGGGCATTATAATGGACATTGTTGTTTGACTGATACCCTAATGGACTAAACACTGCAGCTGGCAGGAGGAGGAAAAGGATGAGGCAAAAGGAAGCACTGTGTAACATGAAGTTAAGAGTATGATTATTTTTCACATGTGGCACCAAATTTTGGAAATACTGATCTTTTGCATTTTTATATTGAAAAAGGCATACCAAATTTACCTCTTATGTAGAAAGACTGGATACTCTTAATGCAATGAACAAAAACGGCTTTTATATGTAGCACTTGACATCACCACAAAAGGTGAAATCCCTTGTTCTTTAAGAGTAGTCATGGCTCTAGCTGATTTTTGAATATAATTTCAAGTAATCAGTCTTTTCTCTCCTTTTATTGTGGGAGTATTTTAATTTAGTTTTTATCTGTATTGAAATTATAAGGAGCAGTAATAACATAATGAGAGTATAGCCGATATGAGAATATATGCATTCAGACATTTTTATTTGTCCCTAAGCAATTATGTCAATCTTTTTTAAGGAGCAGTGTTCCTTGTAGTTTACTGTGCTGGATAGGTTGGGTAGAGGTAATCATGGTCTTGCTGGTCCTGTTTAGCAGAAGTTGGGCCATAGAGGCTTGCCGTGAAGAAGCATAAAATACTATTTTGGGGGGTGTACATCATGTTTTTGTTGTTGCTTTAATTATTCACAGTATGTAGGATGTTTTCCTTCCTGAAAAAGGAGCTCATTCACAAAACAGTCTGAAAATTCGTGATTGACCAAACTAAACCCTGAATTCCGAGGCAGACCCTTCCAGCAGTGAGCTCGGCTTGGCAGCATGCCCTGGTGAAGTTGCTGACCCTCTGTGTTGTATTCTGCATTTCCTTTGGGAGTAAATCATGTTTACCTAGGTTTCCTGGTGTAGCTGGAATTAGTGCCTGTTTGTGTAGCACTTCAAGGATGTAAAATATGTGATCAAGGTGTTGATTTATGTGGTGTCTCAGAGGAGGAGCTGGCTCTGAACAACCTCAAAGCTTGCTCTGAGCACCAGAAGTTTGCTGTTGCTTTAGAAGACATTGGCCAGTCTTGGCCTTTGGTCTCTCTTCACCAAAACAAGCTGTCCTTCCTCCAGAACATGTGGACTCTTTCTCTGTCTGCTTTCTGCTTCCCCTCTGTCCAGCCTGCCTGCTGCCCTGGGTTTATTCTGTGCAGTTTAATTCTTGTTTGCCTAGGGTGAAGTCTTAACAAATGGTTGTAAATAGCATTGCCCCCTTCCATTAGCAGCAGAATGATTTGCTTGGTTTGCTGCTATTTAGCCTGACTGGAACAAGCTTCTGGCATATAATTATTTGTGCTGGTCATTAAACCCTGTTAATAATGTCCTGGTTTAGATGCCATCTGTCTGTTCAGAGACACTCCTGGATGCTGAATAGTAAGTCACTGTCAGATGCTGGGCTAGGTCCTTGTTGTTCCTCATTTGTGCCTTTTTTGGATCTGGGATGAGAGAGGACAGGCTGTGTTTCATCATTTCTCTTATTCCAGAGAAGTTTTGGGAAAGCAAGTGGATTCTCAATGTGTGACAAGGGAAATTAAGCATCACTGAACAGGCAGGGTTGGGAGAGTGAAATTCATGTCAGAATCTAGAGCAATTTATGCAAGAAATAAGAGGAACTTCTTATCATCAATTTGGGAAGGCCATAATTTGGAATGGCAGTGCAGTCTTTTTTTAGTGGTTTTTTAAGATGAAATTTACCTTTCTGAAGAAGATCCTTTAGAAGATGAAGTTTAAAGCAAGGCTTGCCTTGGAGAGATCTGAAAGGAGATAAGGAGATGAGCTGAATCTGCCTTACAGGGCACAAACCAGGAGGCTGTCAAGGTCATGCTCAGGAGAAAAGCGTTTCCCTTATTCTGGTGCCACAGAAAAAGCCCTGTTGACAATCATTTGTTAGTTTGCTTATGACCTCTGCTGTTCATCTTAAATTGCTGGAATGGTTGGGTCTGGTTCAGCATTTATAATTTTTCTTAAGGTTTGAAGGTTTATGAATGTTGTCCAAAACTCACACTTTGACTTTTAAGTAACAAAACCCTGAGGCAGGATCTTGTTTGTACACATAAAGTTTAGCCTGGACTCCCTCCAGGACTGCTCTCTGTGGAGAGCAGGTTATTCTTTTCAATTGAAGTTTGGGAACCAGTCTGCTCCAGCTGCTAAAAGGAATCAGTGAAATAACTTCATTCAGACTCCTAAAGCCTTTCCACTGATCTTTCCTAAATGCCAGCTTTTTCAGAGGCCTGGATTAGAGATTTTGGGTGAATTTCTCTTTAAAGATAATATTTGTCTTCATATCTAGAAGATACATATTATTGGCCCAGTCAGAGAGAAACCCTTCCAAAAATGGTACCTAAAATTATCCAGTGAGATCCAACAAGAAACCAAACTAAGCAAGCAGAAACATTTCATTTTATCTCTCCATAAAGAACCCATTGGGAGGTTTTTATTGAAGTTCTTGTACAATAACTTGTGCAGCAAGTGACGGAAAATGCATCATTTCCCCTGGAAGGCAGGCAAATTAAATGAAAGTTCCATGTCAGATAGAGGCTAGGGCAGCCTGGGTAGCTCATCAGCTGGATCACCATGTGATAGATCCAGAGGCAATTCAGAACTGTCATCTCAGCTATTATCAGTGCAACTAGCCAAGGAGTTGGCTGCTGATGTCCTTTCTCTATGGGCATCTGGTTCTTGCAGCAATTCAGTGCAGCCCATCTGTGCTGCCCATCCTCATCAGGGGACAGGAGGAGGAGAGGAGGAGAGGAGTCACCTGCTTCTTGGGGTATTAACATTTCAGCAATTGGATGAGTTTTAAAATGCTAGTAGATCTCCTTCTGAAGGAAAACACTTCCACGCAAGTAATGGAAAAAAGCTTAAGTGAGTAAAGTGCTTGGATCAACTTACAGGAATTTTGAGTGTTTGTCCACTGAATGTGCTCAGCAAGTTGTAGGTGAATTCCTTGAGTCCAAAAGAGCAGAGGAACAGTGCAGACAGCAGTATCTGGTGCCTGGTGTGACCTGGGCTGGGGATCCTGCAGGGCATGGGGTAACTCTGTGTCCCCTGAGTCACCCAAACTGGCTGGATGCCTGTTCCCTGAACACGAGGTTAACTACCTTTTCTGAAACAGTCATGAACATCTAACCAAGCATGTTAGCATGGCTCTTGCAGTGAGTTTTTGTTCCACGTTTGTGGTGAGGACAAAGTGCTTGTCCAGGCAGGTGTTGCTCCAGGTGGCCTCAGCGATGCACAGTAATTCACTTGTGTCTCTGGCCTGGCAGAAAGATTTTCTCAGTTGCATCTCTTAATGAATAAGACCTTTTTATAACAGCATAAATAATTCTTCCAGCCTTTGAAAATATGTTTGAGTAAATTATAACTAAAAAAAAAAAGAAATGGAGGAATGAGATTAATTTCAAGCATGTATTCTGTTTACGGGGGGAAGAAAACAAAAACCTTTAAGCAAGAAGAAACATGGTCAGAACCTGAAGTTTTGATGATAGTTTATCTGTACTGGGCAGGAGAGTTGTTCTGTCAGGGCCTGAAGTAGTGATGAGGTTTCTGGCAGGTTTGGAGCTGCTGTTCTTAGACTGCTCAGCTCCTCTCACGCTCCTTCAGTCTGGCTTCCCCCTTCTTTGGCAGAGAGAGCTCAGAGTCTCCTGCATGTGGGATAGCAAGGCAGTACAAGTGGGGGCTGCTGATTGTCTCCTTGAAATATGAGTGGTTTACAACTGCTGTTCCACCGTTCTTTTGGATCTCTCTTTGCCTGGCTTTTGGCCTGGGCTGTGTTTTTACAAGCAATATTTTTGCAGCACTTTCCTCTCTTAATACATGCTTGAAATTTGCAAAAAAACTTCATAGGAGAAATCCAATAAGAGAGGTATGGATAGCTGGACAGTGAAAGTGTCTAATCTCTTTTTCACAGGAAACAAGGTTCACAAAGAAAAAGCTGGTACTTTTTGTGGGAGCTGTGTACTGACTCCTTGGACAGATGTCTGCATTCTTGGATTAGTCAGGATAAACCCCCAGATAATATACAGGAAGAGCACTGAGTTGTGAAATGCAAAATTTTTCTGCAACAGGCCAATTAGTGCTTTGCTTCTGCATTATTTATAGAAGCTCAGTTGAACTTGATGGATAAATATTCCTTCCGTAAAGCCATGCTTGTGTATGTACACCACCTCTGTTGCATACTATGAAGGTCAAATTTAAAATCTGCTCTTAAATGAACCCTCTGCTGCATATTCTCGGTTCTGCTGTCACATGTGTGTATTCATTGTATTGACTTCTTTCTCTACCAGATCCGTTGTTTGCCTTCCTGTGTATGAAATTATGTTTAATCAGTTTCATACCAATATCCTGCCTGCTGATAACTAGGTTTAAAAATAGACTGGCTCAGCTGTGTAAAGATGAGATACCTGAAATCATCCGTATGGGACAATTGGGATTGCTTTAAATGATGGGACAGTGCCAGTGTAGCCTCAGCTATGAGTCAGAAGATTGTACTCAGGAGCTTGAATTCAGCAGGGCAAATCAGTTTTGACATTGTTAGGCTTGCCAGTTGCAGGTTGATGCTGTGCTGTCCCCCCTTACCACGGAGATGTGTCTGCTCAAGAGCTCTCCACTGTGTCTTGGTGTCTCCTGTACACAAATCCAGCCTCGTGGTGTCTCAGGGAGCCTTCAGGCACCTGACAAGCCTTTTGTTTTCATGCTTCTCTGAAAGTTGGATGGGCCACTGGCTGAGGTCATCCCAAGGAGTCTTGTGGCAGTTGGAATTTCATCTGTGCTGTGAGTCACAGACAGTGCCATTGCCACATGGCCACTTGTGCTGAGTGATGCTCATCTCTCCAGAGCTTCTCTCTGGTAGGGAGAAGAGGCTTCAGAATGGTTTGGATGTAGTTATTTCTGCTGCCTGTCTTTTCCTTCTGTAGGACTTCTCTTTCTATGCTGATTCTTGAGTTGTTAATGAAGTTAAGAAGCAGTGAGTAATTGGGATGCAGGAGGGGAATGATTAGCATTTTTCTTTAACAAAAGCTTGAGTGAAAATGTTACTTGAAGCTCATTTCCACAGTATTGTTATGGAAAACAATGGAAAGAGCCTGTCAGCTTCTGATTTTGGGATGGGGAAGAGTTGTTTTTAGTTTCTCTTCCAATAGGATAAATCCAGCCCCAGATGTCTAGGTTAAAGTCTAACCTTTAATCCAAGACGTGATCACAAAAGCCTTGGAATATAAAGATGTATTTTAAGAGTTTCCTCCCCCAGAAGCCTTTCTGTTGTTTTTTCTTTTTGTATTACAGATGCTCACTTGTGGGGAAATCATATAAACATGGCATCTGCTGCGAGTGATTTTGGAAACTGCTGCTTTTTGTCAATGGCTTCTTTTTGC
This sequence comes from Grantiella picta, assembly GCA_013397955.1. Lineage (NCBI taxonomy): Eukaryota > Metazoa > Chordata > Aves > Passeriformes > Meliphagidae > Grantiella > Grantiella picta. The sequence goes on from VZRM01005251.1 coordinate 202,642, forward strand.
AAGTTGCTCAAATTAATTTCTCTGCACTTTTAAATGTCTCTTCCAAGATATTCTAGCTAGCTACTCCAGCTGAATGGCAGGCTCTTGCTGTCAGCTAATAATATACCAGGGGGTGCTGCCTGTTGTCTTCTGACCACTGGTATTACCTGGTAAGGAATTCAAAGGTATTTCTTCTCCAGAACCTTCTAAGTCAGTGTCCATACTGTAGGGAGAAGTAGAAAGCATGTGAGTCTCACGGAATGGCAGGCTGACAGAGCAGACTTAATTTCATGAGTTTCATCCTAAACTCAACATTGGAATTGGCTGGATATAAGCATTGAATATGAATGTGATATAAACCAGGATACTTGTTGGGGAGATCTGATTTAATTCCAGTACAGATCCATTTATTTTATGCTCCCGTGGAAAGTGCGGAAGAAGGAAACATGTCTTTAGAATTGTTTTGAGAAGGGATGAGACTCCAATTGCTTGGATGCTGGGTGCACATTTGTCTTGTCCTTAGACTTTTTCCTGCATATCCACCATTAACAACCTCAAGAGACTAAATTGGGGAGTTGGCGAGATTTTCATTTAGCCAATATGTTTGTTCTTCTGGTAAATTTGCCTTTTGTTTGTGACCACAAAATTTTACAGTAAGGAAATGGATAGGAATTTCTTTAACTTCTTGGAAATCTCTAACTTGGGAATGAAATACTCCTTGCAGTTGTGCTGTTGAGTTGCTGGATATCCCCTGTGGGTAATACAGCATTAACACAACAACGTGCCCAGCAGACAAAAGGAGAAAATTGGAACAGAATCTAAATACATGTGTATTTGCTGTTACAGCAGGTTTTTTTAAATAAATCCTTCTGTCCAGACTGCAATAGCCTATAGCAGATTTTTGCCAGCCATGGCGTGTCTGTCTGCATGCAAGCTAATCTGGACTGGTGCCCAGGACCAGGAGCCTGGGAGCCATGGTGCACTGAAGGGCAGGAGTTGCTTTCTGACACTCAAAAGAGCAGGGCTCAAAGCTGTGAGCAGACTGGGCAGATCTTGGACTCCTAAAGGCAGCCAAACCCTGTGGGTTGCCCCAAAATAGAGAACTTGAAGCATCTGCTAAACGCAGGGCAGTAAGCTGGCAGGCAGAGCTGCTGTGCTCTGGAGGGAGGGCAGGATGTACCTGGGGAAGCTGCAAGTGCGGCTTCCCCTCTGCATTTCACTTGCTTCATTCCTTTCTCATAACCAGAGGTTAAGTGAGGGGTGATTTAGCCCTTTGTTTTTTGGGGTGGCTTTTTGTGGAGCCCAGGAGGGTCATCCTCTCCTGACCCCCGGGTCAGCTCTGCAGCTGAGTCGCTGCTCCTGGACAGGCAGTCGATGCTGAAGAAGTCCTGGAATGGAGATATTTCTGAGTGATTTCCTTTCTTAGCCATTTTTCTCTCTCAATACCGCCCCAAGACAGCAGTTGGTGCCTCGTGGATGTGGATTAGCTCCAGTGTGCCTTTGGCTGTGCATCTCCTGGCAGCTGATGGCCGCTGGGTCTCCTTGCAGCCTCCTGTTGAATTCAGCTTGGCAAGAGCTTGCTGTGAAAGCAAACAGATTTTTTCACCTTCCTGGCTCGTTGGAGGGCAGATTTGGAGCTGCCATGGGCTCCAAGTTCCATAGATCCTCTGTTCCTTACTACTCTCTGGCTGAGGTGAAGCTCATTTCAGTAGATTTGATTTGAGGCTGGTATTTGTGAATTACATAATGATGCTGTAATTAAAGTTGAGGGCTCATGTGTTCCTTTTGTAGCATCACAGCACCAGGATTTCATGGAATGGAGAGAGAACTTGGCACCCAGATTAAAAATAATTATACTTGCAAATTTCATTAACTCCTCAAAAAATGCTTTTGCCTGGAAGCTCTGCTCTCCTTCCTCCCACCACATTTCTGTCAAAGCCTCCCAGCTGAGCAGAGTTGAGCCAGGTCAGGCAAGCATGAGGGGAGTTCAGATTTATTATATTTTTTTCCACTAACTGTAGTGTGAGCAATATGAAAAACTTCCTAAATCACCAGCAGCCCTCTGAACTGTTTGGTTGGTGATGCTGTGCTGCTTTATTCTTTCCAATACCATTGGTTTAAAATCAAACCAAACCAACACCCATAGCTGGCAGTGAAATAATCTTTGTCTGAACTCCTTTAGGGTCTTCAATGCCCTGACACTTTGAGAGGAGCCCTGAGCAGAGGTTCCCAAAGGAGAGCAGTGGCACCAAACGTTTGCAGGCAGAGGCAGCCAATTCCTGTATGTGTGCTTATTCAGGTTTGGTGCCAAAATGAAGTGGGGTGATTTAAGGTTTTCTCCTCCAAATCAGTTTAGAAAAGGTAGAGCATGTTGGACAAACACAGGCAGGCCTTGAAAAATCGGAGCACTTGTGCTGTTGGTGGTGGGAAGGTGGAACTGAGCTGGGTTCCTGGAAATGTCCTCTTCCTTGGAACTCTTCTGAGAATGCTGGTAGGACAGTTGGGCTTGTGTAATCGAGTGAGAGTGAAGGGCTGTCACTGATGCTGCGAGTATAAATAGAAATAAATATTACCCTTAGATTTATTATAAATATGGGCTGTTTATTCTCTGGGAAATACTTTCCTCTGGGTTTTGTTTTATTAGACTGTTGGAGAAGTTGCCTGGTGGCTTTCACACAAAAGTCAGGATTCAATAATGAAGTAATAACATGGTTTCACAGGGAAAATATTTTTTTACCAACTATACTATCTGAAGATAAAGACATTTTGATGTATAAGCACCATGAAGACAGGCAAAGAAAACCGTACTGGGCAATTTTTATCTGGCATGTAACTGAAGAGATACAATTTAGATATCCCTGGCATAATAAAGTAAACCCCAAAGCATCTCAAGATCATATTATTACTGAGGAAGGAAAAGATGCAGGAGATAGGCCAAAAGCTAAATTCTGTTTCCTATTGACAGGAATAAGTCTTACACTTTATATGAGAAGGGGCCACACAAAGCAGACCAATACCTCCTCTTTATATAAGATTAAAAAATATTCCAGAGTATATAAAAGATTTTTTAAAAAGCCCAAACCTTCAACCTACTCAACTACCTTTGCTTTTGAGCTTGAAAAAGTGTCAAAGATATTATGGCAACACATAAATGTAATTCTCTTTCTTGAAGCAATTTTGGTTACTCCTGGATGAAAAGGTTAAGTGGGAGGTGATGTTTGCCTTATTTCCTCCACCCTTCTCCACCCAGCCCAGTCTGCACCAGAGAGTCATGTGAAGATATTTCCCTTAATTTTGTGGCATTATCTAATTTACAGTAATTACAGTCCTGGGCATCTTTTTATCACTGGGTTCCATTTTCAGTCTGCTGCTTTGTTCTGCTCAAACTCTGAGTCCTGCTGCTGGAGAAGCAGCCAGAAAAAGAAGTCAGTTTTGTGACAACATGAATTTCACAGCTTTACATGTAAAATAGGTTAACTGAAAATGAAGGAAATAGAGAACACCATTTTTACAGCTGATAGATCCTCAGATGCTATACATTTTTTAATACTTCAAATCCAAATATTTTGTGAATCACAGTGTTCTCCTCAAGTTCTCATTTTATGGTGAATGTGTGCAATTATCTTTACTAAGTGCTATCATTCTCCTCTGAAATTTTGGAATTTTTAGCTTTATTCTCATTTATAAGTTCTTCTTCTACATTCAGCACGTTGTTCCAAAGGTATTTTATTTGAAGCAGAGGGAAATTTACATTCCACTCTGTGAAATTAATGTCAAGAGAGACTGTCTATTAAAAGTGTGGAAGAAACTGCCTGTAGTGAGGCATTAGGAGAAGTCTGTGGCAGAGAACATGTGGCTTGCTAATGCAGCTGCTCTGGAGCTGATGGGATGAAGGCACCACTGGCATGTGTGTTGCATTTCTTGGAATATTTTGAGGATTATATTTTATCAACCCCCATCGATAACCATACTGAAAAAAACCTGCATCTGAGAAAGCTGAAAAATACTCATCTGGGGAATTGACTTGAAGCTGATTTGATGGTAAAAATCCATGCCACACTCTTGTTTCAGCTCCAGTTTTGGCTACACCTCAGAGACAGCAATGGATTTTTTTTTTTCTGGGAAGAAAATTTCCACTTCATACAATTGACAACGTAATTTATAGTAGCTAATCTTTGTCTCCTTCATTTTTAAAAGAGTTTCCAAATGTTTTTCTGTGCTGATTAGATTTAATTTTTAACTTGGCATTAGAACTGCTAATAATGACAGTTCTTTGTAGGATAATTTTAATTATTAATATTGCGGTTATTTTTAACACTGAGACATGTAGCAGATTTCATCTTTCATCTATATATAGGCTCTTTTTGAGGGAGAAGCTTCTCAGCAAACCCTAATTTTTCATTATTTTAGCAGAGTTAGAGGTAGCAACACCTGTAAAGCTGCTCAATGGCAGAGCTCACATCATGTCTTCCTTATTTAGCAAGTGGAGATTGTCTCAAAACCATGACTAAAAGCAGTCAGCACATAAACAATCCTCCTGGCTTGACTGGGTCTTGCTAAGGATCACGACAAGGTTGGGTCTTGACTGAGTCTGTCGTGGTCTTGGCTGTCACCACGTTTGAGCCTCTGAGAGATTGACAAAATCCAAGAGCTGGGTCTGTTAGTCAGAGAGCAACAGACATTTGACCAAGCCAAAAGAAGTCCCAAAACCAACCTACAATGCTTGGGAAATTTTGGGGAAAACACTTCTGAGCCTTCAGCATTTGGTCCCAGAGCATTTCTTTGCCATTTCTAATGTCATTTTTAATGTCCTTTGCCTTGGCCCTGCAGGTAAGCAAGCCAAGTCTGGTGCTGCTGTGCCCTGAGCAAAGCATTCAAGAAGGGAGGAGAGTGAAAGAAAACAGTTCTTGGAAGCAGGAATTGCAGAAGGCAAAGATGCTCATGTGGGAAAGGGAAGAGTTCTGTTCATCTTTCCTTTGTGAGTTGGGTGCAGCAGCCTGTGACCCAAGGATCTCATACTCTGTGTATTGGATGGGTTCAAATTCTCACAAGAAATGACTCCTTTTAAAGTGTATGGAACTGAATTTCTTACAATCCTATCCAGAGCCTGATCCAGCCCTCTGTGCTGTTGCCATGGCCAATAGCCATCCTGCCTAGTGTTTTACTTCACTGCCCATTTTTGCTCTCTGTGAAAAACAGAATTATTTCTGCAGCTTCACCTTCCCATGGTCCTTGTGAGCATATTCTCCCAGCGCACCTCCTGAAGGCAACATGCAATTTGAGCTCCTGTTTCTGAGGTTTTTCTCACAAGCTCGCTCAGGCTCTTGTGCAGAACCTGCTGCTCCGAGGCAGGAGTGCAGTGCTGATCTCTCCAATTTCCCCTCTCCATCCTTCTGCTCGCTCTTTGTGTTGCAGCTCTTGCTGTTATAAGACACTTCTCTCCGGCTCTTTGAGGCGAGGCTTTCATTGTTTCTCGACTGTTTTTAAACAGTTGTGCATATCTGTGGTGGTTTTGTGAATGATGTAAGTACCTGTCAAAGAAATCACTTTGCAGAGCAGCAAACTACCCACTCATCCTTAGTACGCTGAAAGGAGGAACAAATCATCTGCTTCTGAGAAAGAGCTGGCGAAGTTTGGAAATGTGTCGGGAAAATATTGCAGATGTACTTGCCATGCTGGAAAGAAAATTGTGCTGCTCTCAGAAATATAGCTCAGCCTTGTTCTTGTAACAGCCATGTTTACAACCTGCTTTAGCTTGAAGGATTTGTTGACTGTTTTTTGATTTGCAGCTATTACAGCAACAAATCGGTGGTGATGTCACGGAGCAGCTTAAAGTGCATCTTTCCAATCTGGTACCATCCCTATAGTAAAAGTGACATGAAACATTAATGGGTGTGCTGCACTGATGAGCATAAAGAGATGTAACAGTGTATTACGTTTTAATTCCTGATTAAGACTTTAAGAGGATGTCTTGTTCTATTATCTATGCAAATTGGCAGCAATGATGGCAATAAATCAGAAAAGAAGGACTTAAAATAAACCGCATCAATTGACTTGATGCACGATTGATTTCTCATGCTCATCAAATCCCTGGGTGCTTTGTGGTTTTTCTTACTGTGACAGGATTACTTCCCTTGATCTAAGTGGTCTGGATTTTTTTCTTTTTCCTAAAATTGTGGGTGTGTTTGGTGGAGTTTGTAATTAGGAGGGGATATGCTGATTGAGTCAAATAGATGGGCCCATGCAGAGTTTGTTTTCAGAGAGCAACAAGGGGTTTGGTTTTAGTTTGTTTTTGTTGGGTATTTTTTGTCTGTGGTGTTTGTTTTTGGTTTTTGTTGGTTTATTTTAGTTCATTTTGCAGAAAGTTGGTGTCATTTCTGATACATTTCCTGCAATATTCTGCCTTCTTTTGTTAGTTGAACCATTTGGACTGGAGTAAAATGTGGATGCAAATTAAATTAATGTTGAAAGTAGTGACATCAAAGTGATGTTCTATCTTAGACTCTTAAGAAGAGAGATGACTGTTCTCCTAGGATGCATTTTTTTCTTCTCTGAGATACTAGATCATTTTGTAGAATAACATGAAATGTTTTGTAGTGACAGCAGAACTTGATATTCACTAATAAGTTAATGACATTGAAAAGAATATATTAAGTGTAGAGACACATTTGTCTGCCATTAATATTACTTGGAGGAGAATTGGGTTCATAATTCATAATATGGATTGACGTCTTTGTAATATATAAATAATAAAAGAGTTGTTAATATATTTCAAGTGAGTGAATGCTGATAAAACTCAGAGCTAACTCACCATGTCATTGCTGCTCATATTTTATCTTGAGAACAAACTTGCCTGAGCTTTTGAGGCATCTGAGATCAATTGATCCATGCTGGCTGTTGTGTTCTTTAACCTCAGCCAGCAGCTGAGCCTCACCCATCTGCTCACTCCCTCCCTGCATGGGGTGAGGAGGAGAATCAGGAGGGTAAAAGGGAGAAAATATTGGGGCTGAGATAAAGGCAGTTCGATAGGTAAAGCAAAAGCCACATGTGCAAGCATAGAAAAACAAGGAATTAATTTCCCATTACCCAGGGGCAGGCAGGTGTTCAGCCATCCCAGCAGAGCAGAGCTTCAGTGCAGAACAGTAACTGCTGTATGCTGAGCCTGAGGCCATATGGGCTGGGCTATCCCTTGGTCACTTGGGGTCAGCTGTCCTGGCTGTGTCCCTCCCAGCTCCCTGTGCTCCCCCAGCCCACTCGCTGTGGGGTGAGGACCAGAAATGTCCTTGGCTCTGTTGGTGCTGCTCAGTGATAGGGAAAACATCCCTGAATTATCCAAAACACAGCCCTGCACCAGCTATTGGGAAGAAAATTAACTTTATAACAGACAAAGCCAGCACACCTGTCAGTGTATGAACTCAGCCTAGAGGAAATACAAGTTAATGTGATTTTGCTCATGCCTTTAGTCCTGTGGTGAGAGAAGTCACGGTAGCAGCAGCTGAGTTTGTGTGCTGGTGGAACATTTCTGCTGGTGTGTGGCAACTCGTGAAGCCACCCGACTGAACCCTTGGCCAGTATTTGCAAAAACAGATGCTTAGTCCCTTGGGGTTTTTTGCCTTTGTTGATGTTTCTGCTGAGTCCACGAGAGCTCTGCAGAGTTCACCCAGTGTGAGGTTGGGGTGAGTCTGGATAATGTTCATCCGTAGTAATTTCCATTGAAGCCTTTACCCAAGGATTTGTCTGAGTAATTTTCAGTCATATGGTGTCTCTGATCTTTTCACATAATGAATTCCATTTTTGATCTACTGAAATTTTGCTCAGTTTCATAGAGTTCTCTGTAAGATTAAAGATAAACTCATTGAGATAAGGGTTGTGATGTAAGAAGCTCACTTTTCTAACTCCATTTGCCATGATTGACTATATTCTTTGCTTTACATTTTTCCAGGTTATCAAAGGCAAAGAAGGAATTTGTTTGACTGGACTGGTGAGAGAGCCCAGTATGGGGTTTGGCATGTTATATGTGGGTGCAGTAAATAATTGTGCCTGGTAACAGGGAGAAAAGAACAATGGGATTACAGTGGATGAAAGGGAGAATGGAACAAAGGGGAATGGGACACCAAAGCAGCTGGAGAAATAACAGGGTTATCTGGAGCAGTTGATGCTTCTCTGGAGTATTAATGCTGGATTGAGTTGCACTAATAAGTTCTGAAGCTTCTGTCAATGAGAGCCTTGGCTTTGTAATTTATTTTTTCTATTTGAAGAGCAATGAGAGGGTAGAAGCGTGCTCATGTGAGTGAGTCAAGGGACTTAAGGGGAGAGAAAGAAATCTCTCCTGGGAGCATTAAGGGTATGTGTGAACACTCTCATAGATGTGGTTTTGTGCCCTATTTGTGAAACACTTCCTCCAAAACTGTGACTGGTATGTCCAGCAGAATAGCTCATTCCAGACCTTGTGGACATGAGCTCTGCTTCTGCACCATCCAGGTGAGCAGTTTCCCAGGGGTGGAAAGATGGTTTCAATCCTGAGCTGCTATTAAAATGAAGATACTTGTTGCCTTCAATGCATGCAGGATTATGGCCTCAGTGCCACAGGGGTAGGAGGTTAAATGAAATTAACATTTAAGGAATGCTCTGCAAAGGAATCAGGCGGTGCTTTCAGCCTGAGATGCCACAGTGAAAGGAGCACAGGTTCCTTTTCGGCATCCACAGCAATTAAAAAGAATTCAAGGCACAGAAGCTCAAACTGGTTCTTCAATTTCATTTAAAGTGTTTCTTTAAAGTGATTTTAGTATTGAAAGTTATTGGACTGTAAAAGAGACCAACTGCTTTAGTTGACTTCTCGGAAGTAATTACACACCACATGCTGTGCTTCCATAAAACCAGATCTGTTCCCTGACTGCAAGGTGGGAAACGACCAGGTGCAAGGGAAGTTTAATTGCTGAATATGCAGAAAGTCTGCAACGAGCTTTTAAAATTTTTACAAGCAATTGACTGACCTAAATTAATGAAATCTTAACAAACAGCAATTTCACAGATTAAGAGAGAGATTTTCAATTCAGTTCTCTTGGTGTGGGAGTCAAGGGATGTGTGAGGTTTTTTGTTTTCTCTAAAGGCTAGAACATTTATCTTGGTAAGACCATGGAAAGCCTGCTTTAAACATAAACCAACAGCAATGGGGTTGTTTTGGTGAAGGAAGATGTTCTGTTGGTTCATACATCCTGCTTGCTTTACTTGCACAAGGATTCCCAGAGACATGAGGAGACCTTTTTCTGTACAGGTGTTAGACTTTGGGCCTTTCCAGAGTCCCAGAGTATGGGAGAGCCATTGGCTGGAAGTTCAAGGAAAAAGGCGCTTTTTATCAGCTGAGTTTGAAAGGAAGCCGTATAATCTTACTAAATTCCCTTGGAAACAATTTCACTTTGGGGTAAAACCACACCTGAGGATTAAATTTTTTTCTTGCTCTGAGGTGTCATGAAATCCAAATGGAGGAAAAGCAGCAGGATTGCATTCTTAAAAAATAGTGAGTCTATCTTCTGCAAAATAGAAAGACGTCCTGTTTTCACAGATTTTCTTCTGCAAGGTGACTCCTGGGTGTGGCTGTCCCCTCCCGGAGCAGGGCTGGCAGAGGTCACTGCAGGGCGGCCTTGAGCTGCCTGTGCTGCTGGCCTCCAGTTCCTCCTTGTGCCTCACATTTTGGAAAACCAAGCTGGTGGCTTTGTCTTCTCAGAAATGCAACACGACAGTCAGAAATTGCTTTGTTCTCATGAGAACTTTCTTGCCAATAATCAGAATTTTAGGAAGGGCTGGAAAGACAAGAAGAAAACATAGAAATGTGCCCACTAAGCAGAATTCCTGGATCTTTTAATCTGCCACTTCACTGCTCTACCCTGCCATTGTCGGTTAATACTTCCTATTTTGACTTTAAATGAAACTTTGCATAGAGCTGAATACATAATAGCATTTATTTGTTTTGGCTGTATGCTAAAATAGCACATAAAAACAAAACAGATACACTCTGAAACGAAAAGAAAATTTGTCAGCATGTCTCACTGGCAAGAATATATATTTTTAACTCAAACCAAAAATAAAAATAAAAAAACCTTTGAAGCATCTTTATCTTCTTGAAATGAGTTAATTGCTAGAGAAACATGATTCATAAAACAAGAACACATCTGGGACATAGCACTTTTCCCCAGTAGTTCCTGGATGAGCTATGAACCTCAGATTGTGGATTTGAACTAATTTCCCTTTTCAGCCTGAGGGAATTTAAATGCCTTTCTCCTGCATCCCTGGAAAGTGCCTAGCTGCTGAGCAGTGCAGTCAGTGTGGGCTCAGCTGATTGCTGAAGGAAATAAAGCAGTGTCAGTGTCAGATTGCACCGTGGTTCCAGGGGCTCAGGGGAGCTGTGGCGGCGTGCTGGGCAGTGAGTGCTGGGGGTCAAAGCTGCCCCACCGTGGGGCAGGGGACAAGGGCAGGTGACAAGTGGGGCAGGGGGCAGGGGACAGGGGCAGGTGACAGTGGGGCTGCTCACGCTGTCACCCTGTCTGAGCCCCTCTGTTTTGCCACCTAGAGCCACTTGGCAGATTAAAACCTAATCATAGCTTAAACCTAACAATGGCTTGACCAAAGCAGCTTTCTAGGCAGGCATTGTGTTAAACTGACTTTTCCTCCCTACCTCTTCCCCAGATGGGGTGTATTCTGCCAGGGGAAGGTGTGTCTTGCCCAGCACGCTGAGATGCAGTGAATGTCAGAGGAGCTGTTCCAATTGAGTAAACAGAGCTCCATTTCTCCATAGAGCTCCACTTCTGTGGGCTTCCCAGCTGACCTTTTCTGTTGTTTCTCCCTCTTGCCTCCCCTGCTGCAGTCCCAGTGGGCTGGGGGCACTCAGAGCTCTTCTGAGACAAGTGTGTCCCGTGTGAGGTGAGGGGCTTTTGGAGGAAGCTCCAGCAACAGGCACTTCACACGAAATTCTCCTTTTAAATGCTGCCAGGCAGAGGCTGGGAGCTGCCGTGGATCTTGATGAACACCTCACTATCAGTGCCACTGCTTGAGGGAGCACAAGCATTTGTTGGGATTAAATAATACCTAGGAAGTTGTTATTTTCCTTCCAGTGCAAGCACTGTGGGCAATCCACCAAGGATTCTGTGGTATTTGGACAGGGAGTTTTGAGCTTGACCCCCTCAGAGGGAGCTGTGCTGCTTTCACCCAGTGTGCTCAGGTTGGTGGATTTTTTTACAGTATGTCACAGCATACATATGTTCTCCCAAAGCGATGACATGAAGGACACCTTAGCCTGGGGATATATAAAATAATATATAAAATAAACCATCTGTCAGGCTATTGCAGGACACTCCTCTGAAGGTCTCATGCAAAGCTGGAGCCTCAGCTGAGCTCCCACCCAGCTGGGATTGAGGGAGCCAAATTCTGAGTCAAAGGAACATTTCTGTTTCCCCATGGCATTTCTGAGCACTTGAAAATTAATCCTGAGGAAAACCAGTGTTCACTGGAAAAATTCGGGTAGTTCGTGTTGCCTGGGATTTCACAGAGGCAAGCTGAAGGTGTTTTATACGTAAAGGCAGAAAAAGTTGTGAGCTGGAAGAGAAGACTGAGCATCTCAGGGTTTTCTAGGAACACTCAGTTGAAAATTCAGCCTGTTACAGATACTATAAAAAAAAAAATCCAAGCAAACATCAAAGACATATTTTATTTGTATTTGCATTGCTTTTTTTCTGAGATCTACTTTTTTGTTGTTTAGAGACAAATTCCATTATTTTAACTCTTATCTAGCATTTTCTATGTAGTTAGTTAATTCATTAATAAAGCCTAATTTATATACAGTGATAATAGCTTGCAGGCTTGCTTTCTTCTCTTTCATTTTCACTGAACCATAAAGCTGGATGTTTTTTATGTTGCCTGAACTAAATCCTCTCTAATCAATACATCCTGCAAATCACCTGACTAATTTTATGTGGGAGTCATTTGAGAAGGATAAACTGCAAAGCCTGTGCTTTGAGATGAACCAGCCAGTGAGTAATATTTCAAACAAATATGGATTAGAGCTTTTCACATACTTTGCTGCTTGTTTATTTAAAGTGCTACTTCCCACTGCAGGTTTTTCCAAACATTTTTTGTTCTTTCACTTCTGACGATCTATGTGATATCATTACATCACCTGCTAGGTTTTGCTGTGTGTTTATAATTTTATATTTTAAGCCCATATGTGCAAATCCCAAACCCTGTGTGCTGGCAGAGCAGCAATGAGCAGGACTTTTGCTCTTTGAGACCCGTGGAGCTTACGGGAAAGTATTTTGACATCCTTGAGCCTTGCATCAATCCTGGCACTTTGTACTGGTGGTTGATACTGCCATAACACAGGCGAGTTAGAAACTGTCTTGTTGAGTTTGCCTGAGAGTCCTTCGCTACTTTTCAATTTGCCAAAGCATTTAGTGGAGCAGGGATTCACGTAACTCTTTGCTTGAGCTCTCTGGAGATATTCAGAAACTGTGAAACTCTCTGCCTTCAATCAAGGCGATCACTTTTTAACAAACCTCTGAGCTACTTCTGCTTAAATGTAAAGTGGTGGCAACTATGTGGAAATCAGCCTAAGTGCTGACATCCCCAAATTTCTCTTTGCTTTATGTGGGCTGTGGGCCAAGAAGGCAGGAATTAGCTCTGTGGCTGTTCTTTCATTTTGTGTGACAAAGAACTCAATTTATTGTTAAGCTGGTATGGGGATTTCCTGAGGTTGGATGTAGAAATTTGAGAGCAAAGTCTACAAGCAATCTTGTACAACTCAATCAAAGATTCATTCAGACTCAGGAGCTGTGATTTTGGTGTATACTACTGCTTGGGAGAGGTGAGCTTTTGAGATTAAAGAAAATACATCTTGAAACGTTATGTGTTAGAAATGTGCATGGGGGTTTCTTGTCTTTGTCAGCATTCTTTTGCTCACTGGAAATTTGAAGACTTGGGAAGAAATGCTTAAATATTCAGTGTACAAACGGTGTGGGGTATGAATGGAATCTTTAGGCTGGGTGAGAACCACAACCCTGCCCTGGGTCCTGAGCTTCCCTCCCACATGTGTAGGGTGAAGGTGTCTTCACCTGCTGGATGTGGATAGAAAATTCCTGCTAGGCTGATCATGATGGGCTGGTGGAATGAAGTCTTTATCTCCCTGTGTGCAGGGCCTGCCTTTGTGTGAATGTCTGGATATATGGTACCAACACCCTGAATTCCTGGTGTCTGGGTAACTGAGGCTTTCTGTGGTGTAAGCACCCTCACTGGACCCTACATTCCAGCGGAATTGCTGGGACAAGGTGAATATAATGGTCATTTAGTGAAATTGCAGAGGAGTTTATTTTTAAGACAGAAGAACACTTGGAATTGCCTAAAACGTTTTCTGATCCAAGAAAAGAAAACCTCAGCTGAGGTTTCAGTGCTGGGGCACAAGAAAAGCCTGTGAGAGATTTTGTTGTTCTCTGTACAGGAGTTGATCTCTATGGGTGGATTGAATGTGATGACCAAACAGACTTGATTAGCTCAGGTAATCAGTATCACAAAAAGGGATATTGTTTTTATGCTTGTGTCTGTGATGGGATGCTGCTGGTGCTCTGTGTGCTTCTGCCTTTATCTGTTCATTTCCAAAATTGCCTGATTGTCGTATTGTAGGGTTTTTGTAGCTTCCTCTCTGTCTGCACGGCTTTTAGATTAATGCTAAAAGATTTAACAACAATTTTCAGGGTGTTTCATTATCTTCATGCTGTTTTATGTCAGATTCTGACATCTGAGGTTTTGTCTGTACCATTTCTAGTGAATTTTGGTGACAAATATTAAAACCAGACGATCAGACCAAGAGGTGAAACTCATAGACTTAGGCCAGTACAAATCAATAGAGCATGAAAGCGAAATTGGAAAGATAGCTCCAAGCTAAGCTGCATTGACAGCTGATGGGCAGAGCTTTCCTGTGCTAGTCTGATTGAAGTTAAATTTGGCCTTTGCATAAGTTGACAGAGAAAAAGGTGTAGTGTGGGCTTGTCTTTGGCTTTCATCTGCAGTAAATATTAATCACCAGTGGTGCTTGGACTGAAATGTGATGGTGACAACTTCTGAGGAGCAGGAGGAGGGAATGTTGGTATTTTATCAGAATAAACTACAGTCTTCAATTTCTGTCACAGCATCTACAATTTTGACTTCTACGATAGTTACTGAACCACACTGAGAAAGAGTTTGTGACTCTTAGCACATTTTCAGTGCTACACAGAAGGTTATTGCCACTATTTTTAATGGGGCTGTTTGCAAACTCTTAATTAAATACATTTACAGTTTGCTGATACTAAACTGTGACATTTTCTCTTTACCAGACCAGTCAGCATCCACACTACACTGCAGTTACAGTAACCTAATTGTAGCACAGCCACAGAGCATCAGTTGCTCTCAATTTGGTGAATTACCTGAAACCTGTGTTGATCTCAAGGGGAGATCACGAGAACATTTAAATGTTACAAATACTTCGCAGGGTGGTGTAAGTGAACAGTTGAGATGAAAGATGTGCTCGTCTGTGACCTTCTGGAAATGTCAAGGTGCGGTAAAGTGGCAAACACCAGGCTGTGTTTAATAAAAGCAGTTATTAAGGTCCCTCCTGAAAGCACAGCTAGGTGCTGCAGAGCTCCTGAGCAGCGTGTTGTGATGAGGTGTTTAGTCTCTACATGAAATTTGAATGGAAGCTTATTAATCTTTGTTCTCTGATGCCCCTCTGCTTGCATCTGCAGAACATTGCTCTGCTCTGTATCCTGCTGAGACCTTCTCTGGCACTGCTGGCTTGAGGCCACGGGCAGCAAACCTCTGCCAGCACCAGCGTGGTTTGTCACTGTCGAGAAATCTGCCCTGCCCAGGGTTGCTGAGGAGCTGCCTGGCTCAGCTCCACCTGCCCCTGAGCCTCTGTTCTTGTGGCAAAGCTTCCTCAGGAATGCTCTTGTCCTGCTCCTGGCAAATGGGACGTGTGGAGCTTGCTGTGTGAGAAAATACCAAGGGCAGCAGTGGGAAAGTGACGCCTGCAGCTGTGGGGATGCAGGAGGGCTGGATTTGCCTTACAGGTTGCCTTAGTATAGGACAGAAAGGAAAAAAGGGATAGGGGGTTTCAGGCATCTCTGAAAAGCTCCTGACATGGGCAGTGCTTGTAAAATCAATATCAACAAAACACTGCTCTGTGCTCCTGCTGAACACTTGCATTCTGCAACAGTTTGTAGCTCTGGCTTGTGTTGCACTTTTAAATGTCTTAATGGGGCAGAACGTGCTTGCAAGCAAATGAAATCAAAATTATCCACAGAGGAAATGGAAGAGCAGAAGGGAGCAGATAACGTGGCTGTTTCCAAATGAGCACTGCTGTGTGATCAATACTCGTTCTGAGAACATGGTTGGCTTTAGCAGCGCTGGGCTCTTCACCAGTGGGTGAAGATGTTTGGGAACATCCCTCCACCCCTGTTCCAGGGCGGTTCAGCAGCCTGGTCTGACATGTTTGGGAACATCCCTCCATCCCTGTTCCAGGGCAGTTCAGCAGCATGGTCTGACATGTTTCGGAACACCACTCCATCCCTGTTCCAAGGCAGTTCAGCAGCCTGGTCTGACATGTTTGGGAACACCACTCCATCCCTGTTCCAGGGCGGTTCAGCAGCCTGGTCTGGCAGCAGCAGGGGCACCTTGGGGCATGGGGGGTCCACTGTTCAGGACCATGCAGTTGTCCAGCAGCTGATCCCAGCCACACAGCACCTCTGGTGAGCCTCCCAGAGAGGCCAGCAGGAGCCTCAGCACATCCAAGGATTGGGGTCGAGCCCAGGATCAGCTGGAGCTGTCCGGGGGAATCTAGATGTGATCTGCAGAAAACAGAGCACTGCATTTCAAAATATTCAGTGCTGCTCTCATTCATCTGCCTCCAGAGCTCAAGGTGACAGGAGGTGGGGTTGATTGAGACAAATCACTGATGTGACAAATAAAGCAGGGGTGTGAAGAGACCTGGAAAAGGGCCAAAATTTCTTATAGAATAGATAAAAGTAACAATGTATCTGAAATGTAAATGAGGGAGAGATGAGTGTTACCTCCTTTGCATTTCAGGTCCGCTTAAAGCAAACAAACCAACCCTGCAGGGGTTTTGGGGATTTTTTTTTTTATTTTTTTTTTTTTTTTTAGTATTTTAGGGTTTATTTTTAACAGGGTCAAAATTAAATGGTGTTTTTGTTGGACCTAAACTGAAATTTGGTTTTATGCTTTTCAGACTGATGATGGATGTAGAGATGTTAGCTTTTCATCCCACAATAGAAGGGGTAATAATTTTCTGAATAGCTTTAACAGAAGCCCCACAGTTCTCTTTTGAGGCAGAATGCTCTGTGAGTGCCCAATGACTGCTCACACCTCTCACCAGGTGCTGGGTTGCCAGCTTGTGTGGTAGATGCCAGAGGAGGGTGTCTCCCACTGGAAAGCGGGTCCTTGTCCTCTGTCTTGCATGGATTACACATTATTTTCCTGTTGTAGGAAACAGTCCTTGAGAAATACCTGTGGCTGAGGTGGATGCAGTGCTGTGGATGACATGGCATCTGTCTAAAATGTGTGTTTGGTTGAATAGTCAGTGTTTCATTGCCAGCACTGGTGTTTGGCTGTGGTAAACGTGCTGAAGCCTGTTCAGTGCCTGAAAGTCAGAAATGGGGTCTTGCTGGGCTCCCAAAGCATTCTGGATGCTTTTGTCACCATTGCTGAGATATTTTCCCTCTTTTTGACTAGAGAAGTTCTGACAACTTAATGCAAACACCTGATCTTCTGTGCTAACTTCTAAATTGTGGGGCAGGAGGCCAAGAGGTTTTCCATAATTTTCTTTTCATTTGCCCTGAGCTTAGCTGGAGGTTCTGGTGCTTGCCAGAGTCCCCCTGGGTAAGCAGCAGCGTTTGGTAAGGGTTGATGCCAGGAGGGACTAAGGTTCTCCTGTTTGTGAAGCAGACACAGAGTAAATGTGAATCTAGGCTTGGGAATGGCAGAGACAGTGCTAATTAGAGCCTGTCAGGCTGCTCACAAGTGAAACCATTTTCCCCCTTGACCAGATATTTGAGATTCTGAGCCTGAGGATGCTCTGCTTGGGAAGGCTGGGGTGTCCTGCTTCCCACACATGTCAGTGGAGCAAGGACACTGGTGCCTTGCAGGGTTGGAGCCCAAGGCTGCAGGATATGACAACTTGCCGGAGCTATACACAATTGGTTTAAGGGAAAAATCCATGATCTTCTCAAAGATAATGTACTTAGCTGGTTAATAGGGGGCCTGCTGGTCTGCAGATGCTGACTCATTTACTAATTGCCTCACTTGCATCATTGCATTGAATTGTAGATCTGATCTCTAGTCCTCTGCTATGCCACAGAGTAAAGGGAAATCATCCCATCTGCTGGCATGCACTAACCTTTGAAACCCAGGCTGTCTGGGAAGCAGTGCTGGGAGCCCAGGGGTGTCACATCCTCCAGCCCTCTGTGCCCAGCCCAGCCTCCTGCCAGTGCAGCAGCCCTCTGTGTGTCCACAGGCTGGGCATGCTCTGGAAAATAATCAAGGTCACGCCAGGTTGACCTTTGCTGGAAATGCATCTCATCCTCTCTCTATTGTCATCTTTAAAAAGGGAAAGTTAAATTAGCGATGAAAGAGATTTTAGGGGCCCGGGGGTGTGTTTGCAGTACAATGGACAGTGAAGCAAAAGCTGCAAAAAATTAAATGTTCATATCCTTTGAAGTCAGGCTAGGGTACTGTGACTCTGTTTTGATTCATGCCTGCTGGCAAAAATAAAGCAGGTTGTCAGGAAAGAAAGCCTTTCTTCAAATCTGTTTATTCCAGCTAAAATATTCAACCCACTGGTTGGTTGGTGTATCGGTGCTGGCAACTCTTGCAAGACTAGTAATGCCCCAGAGCTGCTGGGAGCCCCAGCAGAGGGCTGGAGTGGAGCAGGCTGTGCTCCTGAGCAGCACTGATGGTTCTGCAGGAGCCCGGAGCACAGCAGTGGCACCAGAGAAGCCCCAGGGCTCCTGCTTGGGCTCTGGAGTGGCTCTTTGGACTGTGGATGTTCTACAGCAGCACAGCCCTTGCAGCCTCTGGTAAGCAGCTTTTTCCTCTGGAGGCTTGAAGATGGAAGGACATGACAGGTTTGTGACAATGTGAGGCACAACTGGTGCCAAGGAGCAGCAGCTCTGGCCACTCCTCGAGGAGCACAGCTGACACTGCCCCTCCACACTCCCTGTTCCCAGGTGGCAGACCGGGGGTCTGGTGTGACGCTGCGGGAGTGTCTGTTGCTTTTTGAGCATCTTCCTCGACTCACACAGACCACTCTGTGCAATATCTGTTGCTTTTTGGACCCTTATTGACTTTTGTCCAATTACCTCTTCCCAGCAGAAGTTTATCTCTGTACCCATATCAGAAATCAGAGTGCACAGGTTAAAACTTCCCTGCGCTCTGTCACCCCAAAATCAGGTTTCTGGAGGCTGGGCTGGAGGCAGCCAGAGGAGCACACAGAGCTGCTGCCCTGGTGGTTTGTGGTGAATTCTCCTCCCTCTGCTCTGCCTGCTCTCGTGGTGTTGAGCTGAGCATCTCCCTGGTGCACAGACAGAACTTCCCTTCTCACCTTCTCTGGCTCACAGGCTCTGTGGCTCCTACAGAGATTGCAGTGTAAACATTCCCAACCAGAGTGTGTGGATGCAGTGATGTGACGGCCAAGTGGTTAATTATAAATGAAAGAAAAACTCCTTTAAGCCGTGCCAGTCCATTCAAGTGATCCAGATTTGTCTTACGGCCTGTGTGATCATGCTTCAGTTAACTCTGTCACAGTGGATTTCTGTGGTTTGCAATCTCCTCAGTGTTCAACCCTTTTCATTGTTTTTGACACCGTGTTTTGTTGTAAACCCTTGAAGTGGTCAGAAACGGTAAGCTAAAAAAACCCCAAAACTATTTTCTTCCATCTTTCTGCTAGATCTTTGAGATCTTGAGTGTAGTATTGATGGAGATTTTCTCTGGAGTATGAGAAGGGTTTCCACTGGTCATCCAATCAGTAAATGTCATGTAATTGTAACAGGCAATGATATACTATAATTAGATACCAGGGCTATAAAATTGTTGGAAAATCAACAGATGTGGAGGGAATGGGTTCTGGTTTTAGACTAGGACTCTAGATGAGAGAACAAACTTCTGAGGCAGATTTTGATTGATTTACAGGCCCATGGGAGGATCCACAGAGCAGGGAGCATAGAGGAAATCTGTGGCAGGAGGTGTCCATATCCATCACAGGGGAGCACACGTGGCTCTGAAATGCATCGATAGGACTAGCAGGGCACTTTGAGTGCAGGGCTGAGTAAAATCCTGCTGGGTTTTGCTTGCCTAAGACCATCCCAGTGTGCCCTCTGAGCAGCTGTGTTGGGGCTCTGCTCTGTGCCTCTCCTGTGCTCCGCAGAGCAGAGGATGCTGTTGGTGCTTCAGCTCTGTAAATCACTCCAGCAGGCAGTGTTTCCAGCGCTGGGATTTAACCTCAGAGGAAACTGCTGCTGGGAACATGACAGAATAGAGCAGCACAGAGGTTTTACACTGAGGAGGGCTGAGTATTTACATCCTCTTTGCTTTATTGGGTTCTCTATGGGCTGATGGTGGCACACAATGCTCAGCCCTAGCCCCGGTCATCAGTGCTGCAGTGCTGGTGGTTCTACCCAACCTGAGAGGTGAGCAGAGAGCTCCTGCCCATGGCATCAGAACAACTGGGAGAGCTAAGCAGGAGCTTTGTACCTCTCACAGGAGCTCAGGGAAACACAGGATGAAGCCTTTTTCCCACCTCAGGGTAGCCTTGCCTCCCAGGGAAGTTGCTGGGCTCGTAACGTGGACTGCACTGTGTGATCCAGGTGTGCAAACCTCACCCTCAGTGATTCTGACGAGCTGATGTTGGTCTTGATGTGTGTGAGCTTCCTCTCCAGGCAGGGATTTGTCACTATCATTGCCTCTAATAGCTTACTGGAAAAAATATCCAGATTATTTTTTAAATATATTTTAATTTGTTAATCTTTTATTATGCTGGAGTTAGAAATCTGTGGGGATGTAATTGGGGAAAATAGTAATTGCAGGGCCCACTCATGTTAGCAGCTTCTTCCCATAGGTACGATATGTTGTGGCAGTGTGTCTAAGACATTATTTTAATTGGTCTGATGCAGACCTTCCCAAGATGAATGATTTTTCTTCATTTTATTACTTCGTTTCTACTTCGTTACTTCATTTGCTACCTGTCATAAAAGAGGAGACGAGGAGGCCAGAGTCTGTATGGAGGATGCAGAAGACCAGTGCCTTTTGTAAATCATCCTGAGAGTGGTGAACATTTTTATGTCTGTGATCTCAGCCATGAAGGAAATTGCTGCTCAGCTTCTGATGAAACAGAACGTAGTGTGATAAAGAAGCAGGAAAGTCCATTCTGAAGATAATGGGGATGAAAGCTGTGCAACATCAGTGACTGTAACTTAACAGGAATGTAGGCGAGAAAAAATAAAAACTGTGCCTTGTTTCCTCCGCTTTTTCACTTAGTGTAAACTCATGCCCTAGGCAATAACAAATAATAAAAATAACACTGAAGCAAGAAATGCTGTACAACAAGACACGTCTTTAGTTTTTTCCCTTTTCATTCCTCGTCTTCCTAAGAAGAGAGCTCAGGCAAAGAACTGCTTTTTCTTTCCAGTGTCACTAAAAGCATTTAAGACTCACTGCAGTTCATTGGCCCTGCTTTCTGCATCGTAGAGCTTGAGAGATTTTGAATTTGTAAGAGCAGTTAGGAAGTAGAATGAGTATTTTATTATTGGGCAGAGAAGCAGAAGGCAGTGCATGCTGTAGATCTCCTGCCTACGTTATTTGTCTTCCTGCTCTACATGGGCACCTACCTAATAGGCTGCCTGCTCTGCTGCCAGAGTAACATCTAGCATCCTCAAGGACTACAACTTTTCTCCTGTTAGGTGTATGGACTCTGAAAGGTAGAAGAATTACCTGGACCCTCCTTTGGCTGGTGCCAGCAGTGCTGGGAATGTTCCAGCTGGAAAGGCTCCTGGACAAACAGGGTCAGTTTTTCCTTCTTGTGTTCTTTCTTTCTATGTTTTTTTCTGCTGTTCTTTCCTTCTTTTTGACAAAGCTGTCAAAGTTCATGATGTTCTGATTCTCTCCGAGTTTGCTGTACAAATTTAGTTTGCAAATTGAAACATGAATTCAATCCCCACCGTTCCATTGTATCATTTGTGTACAAGCATCTGCCAAAGTGCACTGACTTGCCCTGCAGGAAGTTATTTTCTCTGTGAGTTCCCAGCTGTGTGTCAGCAGTGACCTTCTGTGCTGTAGTTCCTCTCATTCCCTGTGGCCAGGCTGGGGCAGTGCAGCTCCTGGTCCCAAGCAGCTGGGACATTTTAGGATTCTCCACCCCTTGCCAAAGAGTGTGTTTTGCAGGTCCATGTATGTAGAATGATGCTTTATCATTGCCTACACTCAGAAGGTGGTTTTTTGCCCCAGTTCTGTGGCCTCCCCTAGACCATATGACATTTCAGTAGTTCTTCAAGAACTTGAAATATTTCATATTTTCCTAAAAATATGATCCTGTGATTCTTGCTGTTCTCATGGGAGCAGGATCATAACAGCATTCCAGAAGCTCTCACTATATTTTTGCAGCCATTTCCTAGCTCCTGCTCAAGTTGTAATTGTGCCATTTCTGTTTCCTGAGAGCACTTCTGGCACTGTTTACTGAAGGTGAACTTGCAAATCAGTAATGTCTTGGAAAAAATTTGCCATGTACTGTGTAGCAAATGCCTTGTTCAAAAGCATCTTCAGGCTGAGCGTGGGGATGACATTGCATGACTAAAGGCCTTAGCTGGCTGACCTTTAGCATCCCCCTAAAAATAGATCCCTTTCAATGCTGGCTTGCAGTGGCAGGTGGGGTTGTGCAGCAAGTCTTCATTACCTCTGGCGCTTTCTCAGTGAAGCCTGGGAAAACCAGGCAGGTTTTCACTGTCTGCTCTGTGCTAATAGCTTGCATTTCTCAGTGGAGAGGCTTCCTGTTACCTTATACTTTTAAATGTCTTTAAATAAAAGACGTATTGAGCACAAAGATCAATGCCTGTGCAGTTTAAAGATGCACACACTTCTTTAATGCCAGTTGATCTGAGTTTGAAATTCGTGGTTTGGTTCAGCTTAATAGGAACACTTCAGAACTAATATTTTATAACCATCAGTGCTTATGGAATGTTGTGACAGGATTGAGAGCCCTCAGGTTGGCACGGATTTTTTAATTTACTGACTGAAGTATGAGTTCACTTTGATGGAGCTTTAACTGGGATTTCTTTTCCGTTCTTTAAGTTTTACCTAATGGCTCTAAAAAGAAACCAATAAATGTGTTAGACTGGGGTTTGTATCTAATGACAAAAATGTATCTTGTTCCTTTTATGGCCTTCTTTGGTGGGGGAGGAAAAAAAATCCAACACAACAGCAGGAGTGATATACTTGGAAGAGAAAATAAACCTCCTGCTTTTAACTGTTTTGTAAAGAGTTCATCATCAATGGTGATGAGATAGGTTAGAAGTGAGAGCTGTGATTGATGTTTCAATATTAGTGGAAAAATCATTCCAAACAAATGCAATCCTTTTTAATCCTTATTGAAAATGGCATTCTCCTCTTGTGCCTTCCTCTTGTCAGGTTTCAAGGCTGGAACAGATTTTGAGGGTTGGTCTAGATGATCTTTAAACGTCCCTTTCAACCCAAACCATTTTATGGTTTTACGACTGTCCCGTGTGACATTTCTAACTTAATGCATATCTTATGCTACTTTCAGATATTGCAGTAAATGTATTTGCATTGAAGATTTACTGTGAGTCTCAGCACTGTAATTGCTGTGGCTGGCACATACCGTATTTATACTTTGTATTATTACAATTAATGCATGGAGCGTAAAAAAAACTGTAGAAACAGCAATGAGAAAAGGAAAACAAAAAGATATTTTTAGGAAAACGTACTTCAGTCTCACAGCAGGATTGTCTGTGTTTATCAGTGTTCTTGGGGAATTTTGGAAAGTGCTGTTCAACTGCAATTTAGAGTCCATGGCTGCTGCTCAAATTCTGTCTCAGCAGCTGGAGTTACTGTAATTGCAATTTCCATATTGTAGCTATTCAGAATCAATTAATAGTGTTTTGTTTCATGGTGAAATAAGAACAGTTCTCTGCTTCTTAATGGTATATCGCCAATTCAGAAATTACAGTACAGGCACACCCTGTTTGTCATCAGTAGAGGAGAATTTTGCCATTGTATCTTTCAGCCTTTAATTATGATAGCACCTATTTAATGTAATTTTTCTACCCTTTATTGTTGGCTTTGGCCCAATTCTGTTGCTTTTTGTGCAGATTTATTGATTAGGTTAGACTACTGCCTGCCTAACTGCAGGATCAGTCTAATTATAAGTAAAGGAGAAATTAATGAGAAAGTAATAGTAACCCTTCTGCTAATGATGGTCTGTGATGATTTCTGTATTCTCTTTGTAGTACATGGATTTCTGAGCAGGACACCCTAAAAACACCCTGCCAGTATAAGCAGTGGAATCACACTTTGTTCTTGAATGTGATACAGTGATGCATGAAAATGAGATGAGGAAAAAACAAGCAAAATCAAAGTGATAAATCACAGTGGAAAAGAACTCCCCGTGGAAAACCTCTGAGTTTTACAACAGAAAATTAATCCTTCTTATAATATTTGTTTCCACTTTATTCTCTCAGTCCCATTTTGAAGTATTTCAGTTTTGCTAACCACTTCTTTGAATGTAGTTATTGTCTGTATAGTAATAAATTTCTGTTCTGTCATAAATAAGCCTAAAATAATTGCGGTGGAATTATGTATCACAGTCAGGTGGTGACCTTCCTGAATGACCAGCATCTAATGCCGTCTGCTTTTTATAATGTGCAAATCAGTGAGGCAGAGAAAGAAGCAGATGTCGCTAGAATGGCTGTAATAACAAATTCATGCAATTATGCCATGCTGTGTTCACATTTTGCTTCTTCCAGAATCAGGTCAGTTTTGCATAAAAGTTTTTATTTTGCTAAAACTTGTCATGCATCTTTTAGCTGTGTGGTTTTCTGGATTTTTTTGGTTTTTGTTTGTTTGGTTGGGTTTGTTTTGGTTTTTTTCTTTTGTTGGTTGGTTGGTTTTTGGGGTTTTTTTGAAATACCACTTTAAGACCAGAAACCAAATTAGACATGCAAATAGAGAAAGCTTTATAAAGAACTTTTTTAATTGGCCAAAAGAAACTTTGCAGCATGATGCTTAGCCTGAAGTACTCTCCATTCAGAATGCTTTTTGTTTTATAAAATTGGCTGATGGTTTGGCATCTTTAGAATAAACAGACGCCCATGCTTAAGTATTTCCCTGAAGCTGAAACAGAGCCAAGGGCTGCACCACTAGCAGAGCAGTGCTTCTCCTTGCCAAGCATCTCCTCTCCATACCTCCGGAGTTTGGAGTTTTAATTGTGTACATTTTCTGTCGAGCTGCAGTTCCCTGATTATGTCCTCCAGGTAATGTAAGAGGGAACAATCTGTGCACAGCCAGAGCAGTTTGTCCCCTGTCCCTGCACAGAGCAGTTTGTCCCCTGTCCCTGCACAGAGCTGCACTCAGCCCGGTGATTTAGCAGCTCCAGGCTGGGAGGCTTTCATGTTGTAGGTGCTTCAGTGTGGTGAAAAACTGTGTTGTTGGAGGATTTCTTCCCGCCCTAAAGAGAGAGCATTAAAAGAGAATTTCAAAACCTGCGTCAGTAGCAAGTGGCAGTTATTCCCATGTACGTGTGCTTGTGCCTCATCTCAGCCAGGCTCTGTGGAAGGATCCAGAAAGAGCTTTCCTGAAATATTGCTGGTTTTCTTGGCTCATCTCAGTTTACTGACACTCCTCTCTATGACTGAATGATTGCTTTCTTAGTTCCAAGTCTTAAAATAACCTCTACTATTGCTAGAAGAGGTTTAATAAAAAGAAATAATATATAGCATTGATTAGCTCAAGATGCGGGTAGCTGCTGGCTAGTAAAACTGCTTTGTCAGGGAGAATATCAAAGAGGAGCAGAATCAATCACCAGGAAAAACCTGAACATTGCTAGAGGAAGGTTCCTGGTGTGCACTGAGGAGGAGCAGTGCTGCTGGCATTGCTGGCAGCTCTGGGGTCACAGTGCTCAGGACACTGAGCCATCGCCCACAGCCCTGTCAGGGACGTGTCCAGCCCTGGGGAGCTGTGTCAGCCACGTGTTTTCTACCAAAATTGATCTCCCCTCGCTCCTCTTGCCTTGGCTCAGAGGGAATGTCTTGAGGGAGAATCTTTTTTCCTGGCCCACTCCAAGGAGGGGCTGCTGGGCTCACACTGCTGAGGGATGGAACAGCAGCACTTGTGGTGCTTGGTTTTGCTCTGTGGGCATTTGATGAATTGGGCATTAGTTTGAAGTTTGGTAAGCTGTTTCCTCCCAAAATAGCCTGATGCCGAGGAGGGCTGGGGCAGGAGAGCTCCCATCTCTGAGTTCTGACAGGTCAGTCTGCTGGCAGCTCATGCTCACTCTTGCTCTTAGGTTTATGGATTGTCCTTCATGCAGAAATCCAAAGTAGCTTGAAAACCAGTTCCACATCCCATGTAATTCCTGACAGTATCATTTAAAACCTCTTCACTCAAATAACCTCTATGCCTGGATTTAGCACTCCTGATTGTTCTGATGTTCAATTGGCAGTGTGTCTCTAGGGCAGAGAGAAAAGTGCCGTGGCTCTCCGCGCTGTGATTTCAGGTGGTGTTCAGAGCCAGGTGAGGCTGCAGAGGTGCTGGGAGCTCAGGGCAGCCCTGGCAGAGCAGCACAGAAAGCCTGTCCTGCCCAGCAGAGCTGCTCTGGGGTGTTTGCCATCCTCCTCTCTCCTTCACCCACCCTGCTCACCTGGAGAGCTGGCAGAGCAGCCCAGGGAGCACTGCAGCTCCTGCTGCCATGGCTGTTTGCCTGGATGGCTCTGCTCCTGGCACCACCAGTGATGCCAAGGCAGACAAGCAGTGAAGGGGAAGCTAAGGAAAAAAATTGGTATGTGAGCAGATAGCTGAAGATGTGGAAATCATTTTCTATTACATACCTCACTGATTCTTTGTTCCTTTTTTGTCAGCGTTGAGTATTTCTGCCCAGATACTCTTGCCTCATCCATCTGCTTTTTTCTAATATCTATACAAATGATTTTATTTTCATAAAAGTTTTGAGGAGAGATTTTCCTAGGTAGATGAGGGGTTTTCAGAACGGATGTATTTGTCTATGTACCCTGCAGTAGAATGTAAATGTTGGGAGGCAGAATGATGTGAAAAGTGCAGAAGGACAGCTGAGATATCAATAAATCTTGATTACACCTTGCCCTCCTCTTCAGCAGAGGCTTAATTCAGTTATTTTTTTAAATCAGGTGTAAGAGTACATAGCTATTTAGGAATGTGTTTGTGGAGTGGAAGAGGGTGGGAATTGTGAAGTATGTCCTGACTTCGTGCCTCTGAAACACAGATCTGGTATTGATCATAACCCCAGTGCGTATCTTTTGTTACAAGTTTGTCTTTAGAAGAACAGAAGAAAAAAAAAATGCACTATATAGGTGTGTATGTGTGTTTATATAAATATTTACAGGACTTAAAATTGTGCTTTAAAAATGTGCAGTGTGAATACAATGTTTGAATTAAGGATGCAAAGTGCTTTGTTTTATTTTTTTCATCTTAACATCTTTCATCATTATGCATTCCATAGATGATCAAAGCAAAGCAATGATTGCCATGGGTGGGCAATCCTGCATAATAATGCAAGATGTAACAGAAACTGAATATAGACAGACATGAGGAAGACAGTGCTTTCCACTGAACTGACATGGAGAATTTACAGAACATCTCAGGGTCACAGAGTATTGTGAATAATGAAATACGTGTCTGTGCACAGGAATGATGATCTACATGGGAGCATGATGGGTGAAGGAAACATTGCTGCTGCAGAGCTGCCAGGGAATCACTTCAGAGTTTGTCTCCTGGCCTCTGATAAACAGCTTATAGCAAAAACATTCAGGCCTGCAGAAAGAAAAGCTGAAAAAACAGAGACGACTTTTTTTTTTTTTTTCTTTTTGTTCCTATTTAAAGGTTTTCCATAACTGAGAGCAAGGGTAACAACCCAGGTCAGACAAACTTAAGTTAAGCTACTCTTTGATTTTTCTGAAGAAATCCTTTCACGATGTCTCAGTGGCACAGTAGGTAGTCTTGAACTCTTCAGTGTTTGAACTGTGGCAAGGCAGGGAAAGAGGAGGAGATGTTTGAGATGGAAGAACTTTATAACGTTTCAGGAGAGTTTTTTTCAAGAACATTTGTCATTGGTCTGTTCTTTGTGCTTTAGGGATAGTCAGTTTGGCAGGGCTGAGCAGAGGAGAGCAGGACCAGTGCCAGTCGTGTCCCCTCCTGGTGGTGTCCCCTCCTGATGGTGTCCCCTCCTGATGGTGTCCCCTGGGCAGCGTCACTGCTCAAAACCACCTTTGGCTCCCACAGATGCTGCCCTGATTTTCCCTCTGGCAGGAGCTGCTTTGGTGGGTAGCAGGTGTAAGTCTGTAACTCCACAGCAAGATGTCAGGGCTTTGGATGTTGGTTAGATTCAAGAAGTACTGATTATTTCAGTTGTGCTACAGATCCTGCTTTTCTTTTGGTTAGATGCTATTTGAACATGCCATAAAGCTGAGGAGCTTCTGGGGATAGTGGAGACATTGAACTGAGCAAACCTTTTGAGCTGAGGTGGGATGAACCCAAATGTGATGCTCAGGGAGCCTCAGGATTAGAGTGACTGTGCTGTGCTCATGTTTCCAGCAGGAGAGGAGCATCAGACAGCTGTGGTGTCCACAATTTATTTTTTTCAAAACCTGGCCCAGAAGAGGCATCTTCTGTCTCCAGCTGTCCATGAGTGTGTGGTGAAGAGCAAAGGAGAGAGAGCTCAGTGCTGCTGCTCCCTCCTGCCAGCCAGGGACAGGGAGTATTCACACTCCCTGTCTGACTGCTGGCATGGTGAGGAGCATGGCTAGGTGTGTCTGCTGCATCTCCATCCTCTGCTTTGGTCAGGGCAATTTGAAAGCAGATTAAAAGGAAAAAAAATTGCATATTACAATACATTGACATGAAAATATATCATCCAGTGAGCAGCTTAATTTCCTAACTTGACTTTTAAATGGTAAAACACAAGTGTCTGTGTGGAGCTCAGCAGTGCAGTTCCTGTTGATGGGAGGGAACAGCAAGCCAATCCCTAGCTGTAGATCTTGCAGAAAATATATTTGCAAAGGATTCACAGAGGCATGAAAAGCTATGCTGGGTTGGCAGGAAGAGATAAAACCTGAATGCACAGTTGCAGGGTTTTAGTGGGAGGGGCTGCTCTAGCACTGCTGGTGGTGGAGCTTCTGTGGGAGGGAATCATGACAAATATTTCCTATTAGGAAAGTGGAAGTAATGACATATGTCATGTGTGTACTTTTTGTGTGAGATGTGCATGACTGTAAAGAAACAGATGGCTCCTTTAATTGTAATCATGGCATGTGGCTTCTCTGATTATGAGGCTATTATTCCTATAGAGATCTTTTAAATAAATTCTTTCTAAAGGGGGAAGGAAGCAAAATTGCCTTGCTTCAACTCATTAAAAATTACCAGGAACAGTAATGCTTATTAGGAAGGCTGTGTCCAGTGAACTACAAATATGTTGCCTAGAGCAG
The DNA here is from genome assembly GCA_013397955.1 of Grantiella picta. Lineage (NCBI taxonomy): Eukaryota > Metazoa > Chordata > Aves > Passeriformes > Meliphagidae > Grantiella > Grantiella picta. Next base: position 231,390 of record VZRM01005251.1, read on the forward strand.
CCTGGAAAAAAACAAAGCCAAGCCACAAATAAAATATAAATGCTAATTCCCAGAAGGATGTTTGTATCCTTGTGCTCATCCGGGGAGCTGAGGCAGCCCGGGAAGTTCTCCATCACACCCTGCTGGGGTTGCTCTCCCATCTGCACAGGCTGAGCTCACAGGAGGTTTGGGGTGCAGCTCTGCACCCTGCAGCTCTGCTGCTGCCCAGGCATCCGCAGGGCACAAAGCCTGAGAATTTGGCCTGCCTGACTTAAACCTATTCACGTTCCTTGGGTATTCCTGCTCCAAATTTTTCCAGTTGCTGCTTGAATGCGTTGCTGAGCGTTTATTTTTGTTGAAGCGAGATGGACACGTGATTTGGATGACGAGTTGGTTGATGTTTTCTGTCCCATGGATCAAGGCAGCCCAGGAGCCATAGGATGGAGAGGAAGTGGAAGTCCATAAGTCAAGGTAGGAGATGTGGTGCCTTTTCTTTTCCTCTTCCTACGCCAGGGAGCTAAACCCCTGAGACCAGGGTGAGTTTTAGGACAGACTTTTTGCTTTCTCCTCCCTGGTACTGTTTTCCTTTCCCTTGTGCCTTCAGGGCTCTGCCAGCATCTCTTTCTGACTCCCTGTTATCTCCTTATTTCCTCGCCAACCCTGGGATCCCCTCAGCCCTTTTCTCTGCACCCCACAATGGTGTGCTGTAGCAGTAAGGTGCTGCTACTGAAAATCCTTCAGCACATCCATTGCTTTGGAACAGTAATTTGATAGAGATCATTAAAACCCTGATAATTACAGACCTTTATTTCACTTTTTAAACATATAAATTGGTTTATTCTTTTTCTTTTAGTACTTCTCTGTTGAAGAGAATCCCAGATTCGAACCAAATGTGTTTCCTTCTGATCTAATGACTGTGACACTGTAATCAACCTCTGAGGAGTCCAGTGGGACTCCATCCATGAGTGTGATTCAGAGCAATGCTAATTCCTTCAGTCTCACTCACTGGAGTTCATTCCTACAGCTAGATGTGCAATGTTGCCATGGTTTAAGTGCCTTTTGGGCAAAAGGAAGATATACCCACTTTCCAATGACAATATTTAAATAGATCCTAGCTTTCATCGTGCAGGCTTGGTGACCTTCTGATGATTTTGAAGGCATGCTTGTCCTGCTTGTGCTCTGCTGGTGTTTTGAACACACTGTTCCATTTTTCCAAGAGTCTCCTTCACCCTCAGGGAGGACAACGTAGGCGGGGAAAATTCCTCCAAATGTCAGAAATGGAATGCTTCTCTGTACGGGAGTTTTGAGACTGATTGGCTTGATTGTAACCTATTTTTATGAAAAACATCCTAACTGCTATCAGATCTTCACCATCGTGAATTTTAGCTTTGCACTTCATTAAGCTTATACTTTCTGAATTCTCTGGCAAGTGCTGATGGTATTGAAATTAAGAGTGGTGAAAATGGAGGGAGGAAGGTGGGAAGAGGAGTTCCATTGTTCCATTTAAGAAGTGAGCATCATCCACATTTGAGTTTTGAAGGGAGAGTTCAGTGTTCAGCGGCGTGGGGGAGAGAGAAGGAACATCCAGTGGGGAGCTGAAGTGTTTGAGAGCTGCTATTACAGGTTTATGCCTCTTCCTTGAAGATAAAATAGGACAGATATGTGAGAAAAAATAGCAGTGATGGAAAATGCACAGACCACATCCATCCCCTCAGTCAAATGTGTGCTTTGGGGCTCCTTGGACATTTCTAGAGGAGCTCATTGGGCAAATTCCAAGCCTGGAGCACTGAAATACCCCTGACTTCTATTCTGCTTGTTCATTTCCAAATTTCTGCAGAGACTTGAGGAGTTTCTTAATTTGTTTCACTGAAATAAAGCTGAAGGTTTACTAAAATATTATATAATAGTGTCTTTACCGTCCTTCTCTTGATTTATTTCTATGTTTTAATGCCTAAAACCTCTCTGTACACAGAAAAAACCCAGCAAATGTTAACTAACTTAAATTATATGGATTTTCTTGGCCAGAGAGAAAGTGGAAGGAAAATGAAACCAAGATGTGGTCACAATTCTAATTGACATAGACAGGAAAATCTTTGAAAATTAAAACTGAAATTTGGCAGCGAATAGGAGCAAATTGTTTTTTTAAAAAAATCAAAATAAAATCCAATCACTTTGATAACAGAGCACTTGTTAAAGGGAAGGTGGACTTTGAAAAGAGCACAGGCTGCATTGTTTCAGAGCCTGTCTGGTGCAGTTCTACAGCAAACATTTGTAGTCTCCCAGACAACAGAGCTTAATTGCAAGGAGTAATTTGGAGAGTATTATGCTTGTGAAGCTTTGGGGCTTTTGCTCCTTCTTATCTGCCATGCTGAGGGTTTTTCTGGCTGAGAATTTCCTGCTGTCACCACCTTGGTTCCTCCTGATGTTCACACAGACTCCAGAGCATCACCAAAGCTTGTCTGGAGAGTGGTGATGCTAAATGGGATGTGAGACACACCAGCCCTGTGCAGGTGACTCAGAGGAAGTGTGTGAATTCTCTCTGAAACCCCACTGCAGCACTTTATTCACTTGTAATATAGTAGTTACTAAGGTATATATTCAGTGTTCCGTTTACAGCAGCAAAATAAGAAAGAGATATTAATTATTCAGGAGGTTACTCAGGAGGCCTTCTGAAAAAGAATTGAAGAAGAACTTTAGAAGTGTTCTCAGAAAGAATACTGGATTAAATTCTCCTTGCTTCTCTCTGAGCAGAGCCTTTGAAACTCAGTTACTTTCCATGGATACATGGGAGGATCTGTCTGGGGTAGTGAAGGAAAGCAGAGATTGAGCTACAGCATTTCTGCAGCAGAGCCAGGCCAGCCCACAGCGGGATGGAGGATGTGCTGTCACTTCAGCTACAGTGACTTTCCTTTAGTTCAAATGAGAGACCTTGAGGGTAGGAAAGTTCTGGTTATAGTCCCAGAATCCTCCATGCACATACCAGCTGCTTCTCCCAGCATTGCTGGATTAGATACATGACATGTAGCTAAATAAATAAATACATAAAGTCAGTTTAACAAACTTTTCCGTCTAAAGTGAGCTCAGAGATAATTTACAGGCAGGTGTTTATCAAGGGCAGCAGCCTGCTGTAAGCCTGCAGGGCTGCCAGTGCAGTTACCTCATTATCAAACGCTCAGTGTCAACCTGACTTTCAAGAAACAGGTTTTTGTTTAGGAAGCAGCAAACATGGATATGGATTATTTTGTTATTGTTGTTCTTATGACTTGAGCAAACATGCACATGGATTATTTTGTTGTTGCTGTTGTTAGGCACTTGATTTACTGTGTAGCAGAGGGTCAGAAGTCTGCTGCACATCTGTCTCCCTTTTATTAGGTGAATAACGGTCTTTTTTAAGTGTGCTGAGAGAGTAGAAGGTGCTTTGTGTTAAGCGACTTAGTTTCTCCACTGGAGGACTCAGAATTAGTCTCACTCAAGGATTTTGTGCTTCACCTGCAGCCACTGCAATGGGTGGATGTAGTTCAAGGGCCAAGCTTAATTATCCTGAGCTTGATGCCTGCTGCACCTGTAAATGTCCCTGCTGAAAGGCTAAATGCTGCCTCAGTTCTCCTTGTACATTCTTTTTAGTGTCCCTTTTTTAAGCACAGAAAGTTTTTTAGGTTTTTTCCCCTAACTGTGGGCAGCAGCTCTGTGCAGTTTTTATACTCTCAGCAGCCTGGGCTGCATACCAAGGTCACAGTTGGTTCTTATTACTTCAACTATGGCACAACTCATGATTTGTCCTTCCTGTATTTCCTTCCCAAAGGTTAAACCATTCTTTCCACCAAATATAGGAAGGAGTTTATCAGTTTTATCTGTAAACTTCTGTCCTTCACGACTATCATAACAGTACTGTCTATATTGTAGAATTTCCCTTCATCTAGTTAAATAATCATTTTCTGGATGAAAAAGGAGACCCAAAATGTTATAATATTCTTGCATTTGAATGGATTTTAAAGCCTGAGTAAGTCAAGGTTTTCCATTTTGCTATTTCTCTGAAGTTTTCCTGAGACAGAAGAGGCATTTGGCACAGCAGGTCATCTCTGGTGGTGTCTGCAAACAAGGCTGCAGTCAGGGATATGGATGGTGGCTGTGCTAATGAGTGCAGGTTACATCAAATTGCCTTAATGAGCCAGTGCAGTTGTGGTAGCCTTACTGCAGAGCTGAATTAATGGCTTAGAAGGAAGTTTGTTAGCCTGCTTTGCTAGAAACCAAATCAAACAACAGCCGAGCATATTCTACAGTGACATGGAATAGCAGAATTGGAATTTTAATTTACCTCAGACTGTGCGTGATCCTTTCTATTAATAAAACAACCACGTACCAGCAGACAGGTGTTAAAATAACAATCCCCCTGGTGACGGTGCTGGCTCTGTACACAGAACCACTGTGATTTTTTTTGTTTCTTTTCACTTAGCTGTGGTGTGAACTGTTTTTTCTCAATTGTTTCATTTCTGGCTTATGTGGGATAGTTTCCTCTTGATGACGTGCAATGGCAGAGGGTGTTCACAGGCTGTTATGAAAAATACCATGTGTAATTTAGGGTCAAATTAGCAAAGATTAATTGCTGTGTACTCGAAAAATTACCCATCAATTGTTGGCTATGATTGCTACTATTTAATAGCTTTGGAAAACACAGCCACAAAGTCTGTAATCTTACATGTAAATCAATGTTTGCTAGACATGATATATTGACTTTAAATGACAGATTATGAATCACAATTTGTTTTTTTGGAACTTACACTTTTCTGCAGAAAGACATGATTTAAACTGTGTAACTTTGAGCCTGCAGTTTAATGATCTTATGGAAGGAAATGCTGTAGAAGCTGGAAAATCAGATTGAGATTTCCATCTACTGCTTTCAGGGCAGCACCACTGATACAGGGATTTATTGTTTGCTGAAATTACATCTGAGTGATCTCTTCCACCTCTTGTAGCAGAGAAGCAGAGGAAATGTGAGAAACTGGGCAGGTTTTGAAACAGTGCATGGGAAGGTGCTGGAGCAGATGTCACCAGAGAGATGCACGAGGTTAATGCAGAGACTGAGGTGTGAGTGGATTGACACAGACCCAATCCAGATTTTCAATTGAAAGTAAACTTGTCTGTTGGGGACTCTGATATAAATGTGGCATCTCAAGAGGGCTCAAGTGTGAGCAGATGCTCTCCCACAGCACACTGGGTGATATTGTGGCTGCATGTGAAGGAGTCTCTTGTAGGGTCAGAACAGTTGTTCACAGTGACAGAAGTTTTAATAAAGCCTCTTTATGTCCTCACAGACTCTCACATCTGCCCTTACAGGAGCTGTTGTGGTTGATAACAGGTAGGAGAGGAAGAGCAGCAGTTCTGGAGTGGCAACAGCTTACTCAAGTGAAATAAACAGATATTTCCACAGGTCTGAGGGACACTGGTGGTTTGAACTCTGGGAGCCCAGGCCAGACCTTTTGCATGAGGTGGAAAGATTTCTGATGGGCTTGCAGGGAGCTGATGTAGATTCACAGCTGTTAAAAATGCATTTCCCCTTTTGCTCTCACTTCTCTGTCGCTTGCTCTGCTCCAGGACACCCCAGGTTTGCAGCTAAACAAATGCTTTGTGACTAGAGTCTGTTTTCTTGGAAAGACTTAAGTTAAAAAAAGAAAATCAAAAAGAGGCAGAATCTCAGGCTGGAAACTTTGCTTTTCTGTAGAAAAACTTTACCTTGAATGTTTCCCTCCTCCTTGTGTCAAGTGCTTTCTCCCACTTCTGTCCTTTCTGACAACTCCTGTGTCAGATGCAGAGAACAAGAGTGAAAGGAGAAAAAAACCAAACAAAATGATAAAGAGATGTCAAGAGTGCCAAGGACAGCAGTCAAAGTTTGCAAGTTTTAATTTCAGTCGGATGTGAGAGAACTGAAAACTGATTTAAGGAGAGAGCATGTGGGTGCCAGGCTAGTTGTGCGGCCTTGCTGCCAGGCTGCATTCGCAGGGGTGTGGGCAAGGAGTGGGGTGGAGATGGGAGCACAGGGTGGCTCTGCTCCCTGGGCTGCAGGACAAAGCAGCAGGGTCAGGGGATGGCAGGGCAGCTCCTGAGCTGGGCTTGGCAGGCTGAATAAAAACCCCAAAGTAATTTGTGGTGTTCTTCCTTCCGTGGCTGCTGAGGGCAGATTCAAAGCAGTGCCAAACTCCCATCCCTTATGCATTGCCAATCACCTGCTGAACAATAACTTCCTGTCAGTAACAACCAAGATTCTCACCGGGATCTGCATCATTTCCCAGAGCTGTCACTTCTTTCTCTTAATAATTCATTTGCTTCTATAATTGTTTTGCAGGGTTTTCATGACATGCAGGGAGTGTCTTCAGCACGGTTCTTAACACCGTGGGTTGTGTGGCTTGCTGAAAGATGCTGACAGGTATCAATAGCTGCCATTCACCTGGGTGGTCAAACTATGCTAAAAACAGTATGCAAAGATATATTTGGGCAACAGATTGCCCATCTTTTCCTGGCTCTGCAATGGGCAAACTGGCTGTGGCTTATTAATATTGTTATGATCTCTGTTTTAATAATGAAATTGTTGGCAGATGACAAGGAGTAGATCCGAACACAGTGAGTAGGAAACATCCTCTGTAATTATTTGGTTAAGCCTTAAGTAATTGGATCAAAAGCAGCTGCATTTAAACTACATGCTGTGGTTCATATTTAGACTTGCTCACAGCTCCCCTTCCAGATTCTGTTGGTTTCATTTCTTGCGGTGAGGACAGGGAATGGTTCCTGCTTGGTCTCAGCAGTCCTGGGAACCATTGAGAAATGCCAAGGGTTTGGCATTGCTGTCATGACCTTTCCCACAGCACCAGACAAGGGCATGTAGTGGGATGGAATGGGAGGAGGGACTCTGTGTGTTTGAAGAGCAAAATGGATGGTGAATCATCTTTTTAATGATAACCTCTTTCATGTGAAAAGCAAGCCCACAAACCCTTTTTTTATTCACCAGTTATTGTTCATGTGCCTCCAAGATAACTGCTTGTTAAAAGCATGTCTGCATTGTCTTTAAAGATTCAAAGATGACTAAAAGATCTTAGTCCTGATATTCTTAGTCTTGATGTTTTCCTCTGTTAAACAGCTAGAGTGTTAAGAGGTAGCCATCTATCTATCCAAAACTGTCTATATAAATATGTTTATGGATACAACTGTGTCCATGCATGCACCTCTTTCAGGAAATGTCTGCATGTTTTAGTACTTGGTTGTGTTAGTGCCTCAGTGTTTCATGGCAAAGATCCCCCATGGATTTCATTCTGTGCATAATTCACTTTTCATTGAGTGTATTCACTGGCCGAAGCCAAACTGGCAAGGTAAAGACAACACAGCAGAGATGACAAAGTTATGTCACAGAGAGGGTCTGGGAGCTGTAAAGGGCTCTGCTCGATAACTCTGCTGTCATTCCTTGCTGAGGGATGAAGAGAGTGTGAAAAATGATTGGCACTTCTTTCAAACATATTTCACATCTTCATCTTCTAGCTGCAGAGCTTTGGACTGAAATCCCCTTGCCCTGAACATGAAGGGCTGCAGTAGCAACTGAATGAGTTCTTCCAAGGGGAGGTTTCCAACCTTTTCCTTTAGCTATAACGAGCTGACAGGCTTGTCATGAACTCAGTGAATACAGACCACTAGTCCTATGCAGAGCTCCAATTAACCTCTAAGATGTTGCACTGAAAACTCGAGGAAGTGCAGATCCATTGTTTCCAGCCATGTCTGCAGGCACTACAGGAGTCTCCTGTTCCTGCAGCAGCTGAGTGTCACAGCAGGGCAGCTGGGACACTGCAGATCACAGCGCTGCTCCTGAGAATGAGCTGATTCCCCCTCTGCCAGGGGAAACAGCTCAGACTGTAGGAGGGAAGGACTGGAGAGGAGACTCTAGAGTTTTTCATTGTTTAAGTAGTTCTAGTGAAAAGAAACTTGTTTTCAGCATAATCTGGCTCTCCCCAAAACCTGCTGCCATTTCTGTTCTCCGCTCCTCCTTGGTCCTCCTGGCTTCCTGCAGGGACAGTGGTGGGAAAGGTGTAGCCAGAGGGGCTGGATGTGAGATGTGGGATTGTTCCTCAGCTCAGATGGAATTTCATCTGCTGTGGTAGCATTTGCACAATAAATACAGCCTTGCAGGAAAATAAATAGACTGTAGCAGGTCAAAGAATGGCTGTCTGCAGCCTTGGCTCTGCTCTGCCAGCCCAACTTGCTGATGTGTTTTAGAGGAGCACTTTGGTCTGTGAGTTGGTTACTGCAATCCTTGAATAAATCTGTTGGACCAGAGTTCACATCTGCCCAAGACTGTGTGTCTCTCTTGCAGAAACTACTTTAGCATCACCTCATCTATTGTCTGTGTATCATCATTTCTTGCCTTTGATATTTTGCTGTGAAGGGAACAGAATTGGATTCAAGGAACATCTCATAGTTTCATCAGGATTATTTTCTGTGGCACTTTTTCATTTGTCCTAAGTCAGGACCCATTTCTGAGCTCTATAACAAATAATATTGGAGAAAAAAGTGTTTTCTTGGTGCCATTAGCTCCAAATTTGGTGAGGAGTACTGCTTGCAGTCCTGCTAGGAGAAGCTGAGGGAGCTTCATGATATATATAGTGCAAGTCTTTGCAAAGCAGTAATTTAAACAGCAATTTAAGGAAAACATCCTTCCTGGGAAAAAAATCCCCTGGTGAACATTAGTTAAAATATTTCTACTAACAGTCATCTGCATCAAGCAATCATTTATGACTTAATGTTATTCTTGAATTCAGAAAGCCTCCTTGTTTTTGTTTCACTGAAGGTGGCACACCTGTTGGAAATCTTCCATGATTTGTGAGCATTTACATCAGCATCTGGCAACAAAAATCTGCTTGTGAGGAGCAATCTACTTTCAGAAAGATTAATTTGGTGGCATTTTGCAGCATCAAATGGCCCATCTCAAAAGACAAGTAGTACCTTGATCTAACTAATTTTATCAGCATAATTTAATTTGTGATCGCAGAACACTTGATCTACAAATTAAAAAGCAGAATTTGAATCAGTGTGGAGGGGGCAAGAGCTGTGAGTTTGTTCTGATCCAGGAGGCAGTGACGTGTTGTGGAGGCATTGGTTGGGATCTGAGCCTCAATCCATGGAGATGCTCTCCAGACTCAGTCCCCTTGCTAACCCTTGGTGCTCTGGGCTTTCTGGAGGTGCTACAGTCAGCCGTGACATCCTGCTGCAGGTGGGGCTGCTCTGCTGACACTGTTCAGCACAGGGGGAAGGATTGTCCAGCACATGCAAGTTCAGAGCAGGGATTGTTTCAGGGAAAGGAGGCTGGCAGCGTGAGCACGAGTTCGTGTCGCTGCCGTAATTAAATAAATAAGCAAGCAATTAATCAGAAGCTGTGGCAGCCTCAGAAGCGAAGCATCCCCAGCCTCCCTCATCGCTGTCGCTGGCGGCACAGCAGCACTGCAAGCCTTGCACAGAGATGTGGCTGAATTCCTCAAGAAAAAACACCCAGAGGGACGAAACACGATGCTCTCATTCCTGACATCTTAAGCTTGTCATTGATGCCGAGCCTGTTTCCCCCAACGTGATTATCTCTCCCTCTGTCAAGGAGGCTGATGCCTCAGCTAGGAAATATCATCCCCAGCCTGTCATCTGGATTCTATAAAAGGAAATAGGTCTGTAAAAGCCAAAAATTATATTTAGTTGCAACTATGGGGGGAGGAAGGAAGAAAAGAAGAAAAAGAATAAATAAAGCACGAACCCTTCAGAAACTGAACAAAGGAGCAACAAAGCACTTAGGTTGGACCTAATCATCTGCAAATGTTGATGCATTCATTAAATGGAGACTGCAGAGATAAAAGTTACTCTTCTGTCACTCCTTTTATCTCTACCTGAAGCATTCACTTGCCAGTCAGGTTTCTGTGTACAAGTCATAAATATTCAGCTTTTTCTGGAATAGTTTTTACCCAGTATTTGCTTGTTTTCATCTAAACACTCCATATGCCAGAAGCAGCAGCAGTAAAATGCTGGAAGCTGGAGGTGTGCATTTCAGTGATTCGGCCTTGGATAGCTTTGATAGCCTTATCTGACCAGGTCTTAATAGCCTGGGAATGAAGAGTGAGCCAGAAAACCCCTAAAATCTTGCTGGTTGAGGCGTGAAGGAAATTTAAATGTTGTCCGTGCTGCAGTCAGTGCTGGGAACAACACTTGTGTTGTGTTGCTGCCCTGTGGGATAGGCATGAGTGGCTAGCAGAGATCAGTTCTTATGGCTCAGGGTTTAATAGCTTTCTGTGTGGTGCTGACCAAGCAGGCTCAAGTGCCAGTGGTTTAGAGGCCATTCAGGAGAAGCCAGGCAGACATTTTACAGGCTGTTTTTACAAAGTTGGGCTGGCCAAAAGACACGGACTTGTCTCATTATTGCAACTTGAGAGAAGAAGTGTTCTTTTGAGTTTTTATTTCTCTAGAAACAGACAAAATTGTTCTTGGGCAGCTCCCACTCCCCATTTTGTTGTTGGCTGAGTATCTTCATGGCAAATAAATGGGAAAAAACTGTATGAGGGCAGTGCTGTAGGACTGCAGGCACAGCAGCCTGCCTGCAGCGTGAGCCACCAGGGGCGCAGCAAGGTGATGGAAAGATTTAAAATGTTCTCTTGACTTTGTGCTGGAGCATCTGTGTTGAATCCCTGGAAGGGGGGAGGCTGTGCAGACCTTTTGTGCTGGTCAGCTGCTTTTTTGTTAGAGATTTCCTTGCACATGGGCTCTGAGTTCAGATTGAAGTCCTGCTGACTCTCCTGGGGCTGTGAAAACCTAACCAAAGCTTGGGATGAAGCAGATTTTGTTTGTTTCTGTTGCCCATGGTGTGCCTGTCCTGGGTGGGATGGGGGATTTCCAGAAGGAAATGAGACTTGTCTGAGAATGTTATCCTGCCACAGGTTCATCAGAAAAAACTCCGTGTTTGTTTTTCTCCTCTCTCCTTCCCACCTGCATGATTACCTGGCCTTCAGTGGAATTTGGTTGCTGTTCATTATTTCAGTTCCCTACCCAGAGGCTGCCATTTTTATTTATTTCATTATTCTAATTTATCATCGGAAAGAAAATAATATTTGACCAAGAACTAGAAGCAGTAACTTTTTCAGAGAACTAAGCTTTTGAAAATTAAATTTTTTACTCAGTTTAATTTCATGGATGCACAATTTCTATTACATGTAGGCCAACTGGATTGCAGCAGCCGTAAAAAAAATACGTATTTTAAGCCTTGTAATGTGTTATTTATGAATGCATTACAGTTATAATAATTCACTTACAGGGCTATTGTGACAACAGCACCTTATCTGAAAAATGGGAATTTGCAATATGAAATAGTTAATTACCAGTAAGAAAGAGAATAAACTGAGAGGGTGCATACAAATTGTCAGCACTAACAGTCACCCTTTGTATAGTCTGAATAGCACAATAAAGGAGAAAGCCTAATGGAGGCAGAAAAAGTCCTAACTGCCATAGAAACTTAGGAATTAGTCTGCTGTCTGCAAATCTCATCTATCTTAACAGATGTTGGGTAACTTCTTAGACTTTGCAGACCTGATTCAGAGAGAACTGCAGTGGTGAAACAAATGGGATCCATTACCAGTGTGCAAAGACCAGTGGATAACTTAATCCTGCATGGGACTTGCTTGGGAGTATCAGAATACATTTGCCAGATGCAAGATAATGTCAAGTTAATATTTAAAGCTGTAATCGCAGCACAGCGTGTTGGAACATAATGAAAGACACCGAAAGGAAGTTAAATGCTTTCAGTTCAGGCAGCTCATTCCAATGAAGGGAAGCAGGGATGAAGTTTCTCATCTAGATGCAGTGTTCACCTAACGAGTAACATGGCAAGGGCAAGCAAACTCTGGTGGTTACTGAGAAGTGCTGGAGACTCTCTGGTTGACTGTAAATACTTCAGCCCCTGTTCTTTGCTTCCAGCATCAGTTTTCTGTGGCTTTGTACCCGTGGTGCTTTTGTGCTGTCAGTGTCCTGCGTGGGTTCAGTGGTGCTGAGGAGTTCTGCTCGGTGCCTGGGTGCTCCAGGGTGCAGCTGTATTGGCAGAGTGCAGCAGGGTGCAGATGGGCCCTGCTGATACACCTGCACTCTGCACAGTGCCTGTTTGTGGTTTTACCTTCCAAATCTTCTGTGGAATTGTTACTTTCCTGTCTTCTGACTGTTTCATTTGTTCCCCATGGCCGAGTGAGGCACACAGAATCACAGGGTGCTTGGGGTTGAAAGAAACCTTACAGCCCATCTTGATCCACCCCCTGCCATGGTGGGGACACCTTCCACTGCCCCAGGATCCTCAATGCCCTGCTCAGCCTGGCCTTGGGCACCTCCAGGGGCAGCCACAGCTTCTCATGCAATGGTAGAATCACCGGGGTTGTAAAAAAACGCCAAGATCATGGAGTGCTGTCAGCTTTGACCCATGACCATCTTTTTGACTAGCCTGAGTCACCGAGTGTCATGTCCAGTTGTTTCCTGAACATCTCCAAGGATGGTGACTCCACTACCTCCCTGGGCAGCCCCTTCCAATTCCTGACCACTATTCCAGGGAAGAAATTCTCCCTGATGTCCATCTTGGGGACAGCATGGGTTGTCCTGGGTCCCTGGCCAACCTGAGTTTTGGCTTTTTGCCTAAAACTTCAGTGAAATTCCCATTATTTTCACTTTTTGGCGACCAAACAAATGAGATACAGTATACACACCACCTGTCAGTAACACAGTTTATGTTTTGTTCACCCACAGCTGTTTCAAGTGCCCTTCCAGGCTACTGCCCACAGCAGGACACTTTGTCTAGACATGATGTGAAGCTAAGCTGTTAGTCAGAATCTATTAATATACGATATGCAAAGCATTCCTGGAGAGAAATTTCAGTGCTGAAATGTCAGATATGGCCAAGGGAACCTACCTTTTGTTGTTCCACCTGGTGGGAGAGAACAACTTGTGCTGGGTGAGGGCAACAAGGTCTGAGCCCCAGCACCATGAGCAGCTGAGCCAGCAGGCTGCAGGAGCTCTGCGCTTGAGTCAAGCCTGGTGTCAACCCTCAGCTGGGAGACACAACAATTACAGCAATCAGTCAAGTCAGAAAATCGACAGAACCATTTAATGTATGTGAGAGTGACAGTGAGTCATCTCTGATCATTGTGTTGAGCAGCCTGGAGATCCACAGGCAGTCAGGACAGCCTCAATCCACATCTGCATGACAGCGCAGGACAAGGAGAGGCAGCTCAAAGTCACTGCTTCTGCCTTCTCAGAGGGCTTCACACGGATTGATTGCAGAACACTGAGGCAGGTAGGACCATTTTGGGGCTGGGGTAGCACATCTGGGGTCTGCAGCTTTTATCCCCTTCTCCCTGGTGTGGTGGCAAGCAGGTGCATGCAATAGCAAGCACACAAGTCTTTGTCAGTTGTGTATTGTGAAATGGATAAAGGCAGACTAAAATGCTAATAAAATGGTGCAAAATGCTCTTCAGGATTTTAGTTCAGGAGCAGAGTGCATTGGTGGAATGGAAGTTTCAGATTAGTGTTTTAAAGGTAAGAGGAAAGGTGGGTTTGTTTGCAACCTGCAAAGACCTCGTTCCCTAAATGGATTATTTGAGAAGCTGTTATGAACTCATTTTGAGTTTCCCCACTGTCACATAAGATGCATGTGGAGTTGTGGGGGCTAATATTAAAAATACTGTAAATGCTTATGTGGCATACAGGGCAAGAAACAATGGAAGGGCTCTTGCCACTGGCGATTAGGAATTGTGCAAATACTGCTGAGAGCATGGTTTGCACACCTGAGCTGTCCGAACAGTGCAGTGCTCACTAAGCCCTGTGTATTGAGCACTTGTTTTGACAGCTGTTTAGGCCAAATATTCAGCTGCTGCAAATTGCTCTGAAGGTTTTCTTGATTTTTCTTTTTTATTTGTTTAACTGGAGCTGGAATTAATCCTTAAGTTTCAGCCATTTACAGCAGCAGCGTCCTTCTCATGTTTTAAAGTTTATGAATCAATTTTCAGAGTAAATGTTTTAATTTATTTTGAGGTCCGTAAAGGCCCAGTAGGCTTAAATACGGTAATGACTCAAAATAGTGGCTTGTCTCTAATACAGATGATTTCAAAGCAGTACAAGAGTGAGTGTGGTATCCCCAGACAGAGGCAGCTCCCCAGCTAAAATACGCAGTATGCAACGTCCTTAGTTTGAAAAGAGTGGCTTTTTCTTGTACTCAAATAAAAACCACATACTACATCCTAAAAACTAGAAGCTAATTTATAGCACAGTGTTGAAACAGTGTCTTTTCTCTAAGACACACATTTGTCTTTGCTAACTTTGATAGACTGTTGTAAGCTAGAGGACTGCAGCATTCACTTCATGCACTGGAATGTGAAATGTGATGATTTTTTTCGTAGAGCTCTGCTGTGCTTGCTGCCTTGGGTTGTTTTTATGTCATTTACGGTGCTGAACATCAATGCGAGCACATTATGCAATGTAGTATAAAAATACACAAAGGCAATAAACTCCACTGTTGTTTCTGCTTTAACAGAACAACCTAATGTGATCATTTTGCCTTTTGATTTCCGGAGAAGTTAATTCCAAATAGTGCATTGCATCCTGAGTGTTTGCATGCAAGTTTGTGTCAGAGTTCCTGTGCAGAGCTGGCAGTGGATGGTAGCTGTGCAGGCTCAGGGAGTGGCAGCCACCCAGGCATGGAGATCACCTGTAGGAACACCTGAACTTCATGCTAAGTTGTGTGGAAATACGTGCTGGTTTGTGGAAGATCTACGTTTTACTTCTGTAGTGCGCCCTTGTGGCTGTGCCCTTCCCCTTGGTGACAACGTGTCACTCAGTCAGGAACAATGCCCACAGATGGCCTTGGCTGGGCTGTGGGAGCAGAGCAGAGATCTGCTGGGTCACAGCCACCCATCTGACTTATTTATGGTTTGACTTAGCACAGCCTGGGGTTTGAACTCCTTTTTGCCAGTTAGCAAACACAGGATTTCAGTCCCTGTGGATCAGGCTGTATGGTGACACTTTGGTGTCACAGGTGTGTGCAGACATCTCACTGAATGAGCTCTC
>VZRM01005251.1:246911-326544 GCA_013397955.1 Grantiella picta
GCTCAACCCCTGCCCATCCTCTTCTCACCCCCTGCTCACCCTGCTCACCCCCTGCTCACCCCCTGCTCACCCCCTGCTCATCCCCTGCTCACCCACAGCACAGGGGACCTCACCACAGGTGCACTTGGAGGGGAAGGAGCTGGTGGCTTCATGCTTGCTGAGGTGAAGTTTACTCCAGTTTCTGCTGCAGTTCTGTCTGCTCAGGCTGACCCATGGGCAGTGAAAGTTCTCCCTGCTCCATGCTCAGCCGAGTCACTCACTGCAAATTGCTGCTCACAGCAAGGAGCAGAATCCTTGCTGCTGTCAGTGACCTGGTGCTGATTGCCCCTCTCGCCTTGCCTTTAAGGTCATCTAGCAGCTGCCTCAGTGCTTTCAAAGCTACCACTTTAAGCAAAATAATAATACCATTTAAGGCCATGCTGTGTGAAAATTATTGTAATTGTGGTGCCCTGAGGTTGCCGTACAGAGCAGATACGCTGGCCAACACATGAGATTACCATGTCACTGTACAAAGGAAAGTTGTTGGGGAGTTAAGAAAGATCTCAGTTTACAGAACATCTACTTGGACTCTACAAGGGATATTTAAGGTGGACAGTAACAGGAAAACAGGCAGTTTAATCTTCTGCTGATTTGTCTTGTTGCTAATTAAATTAATTAACAGTGAAAAGCAAGACCCTTCTCTGTATATGCAGCAATTGTGTTGTAGCTACACTATTGTAACAGTGGCAGATAATTGCCCATGGATTTGTGCAATGTCTGAAAGGCTTTAGGGAAGTGTAGAGAGGGGAAAAATATTTTCAAGTACTGTTTCTAAAACTATGTCAAGTGCAGGCTTCTGAAATGCAGTCCTTTTATTTCAGGATGGGGGGAATGGGGTGTTGTGGGTGTTGCTGCACCTCAACTGATCTGCTGTTCAAGTGTATAGAATGACTTAACACTGCATGGGCCAGATGTGGGGAAAAAAAGAGCTGCCAATTGTCAGATTATCTGAGGTGAATTATTCAGTCATAATGCTGGCATCTGGGCTGGAGAAAGCTGCTGCAGCAGTGGCTTCCGCAGTAGGTAACACACCCTGGCAAACAGAAGTGACAGTGTGGGCAGAGGTTTTCCTGGTTGTCTGAGTGACTCCACTGAGCCTACAGGTGAGGAGGATTTTTCAGAAGGGTGTAACTTGCTGGGTAGATTTTTAAGGTGTGCAACAAGTGATTTGTGCAAAATCTTGTGTGGATGGAATTCAACTTAACTAAGACTAACTTAGACTTAACTTAACTTAGACTAACTAAACTTAGTCTAAGAAAATAGTGAACAAATATTGCAGCCTTTCATTTGACTTTAAAAATTGAAATGCTTTGTGTACATGTGTGTTTGTATATAGTGACCCTATCTGCATAAGCCCAATCTTTAACCTCTTACAAATAACTTCCAACCTTAAAATGAAGAGTAATATTAATTTCAGGTTTGGGGTTTTTTTTCCCTGAAAAGATTTTTCTGCTGTTCAGCATCTGTGTGCATAGCTGTGGTCAGAGCTGAAGCAGAGCAGTGTTCAGGGTTCTGCTGCTTCCCAGGGCTGTGAGAACACCCTGTGCACCTCTCCATGGCACACCCCAGGTTTTTGCTTCTGCTCATTAATTTTCTGTGCTTTGCTTTGAAAAATTTCCTCTGAGGCCATTTCTCTGAACAGCTCTTTCTGTAATGAGTTTGAATTTTAAAACACTCGATTTCTTGCATCCTTCCTTTTGTTAATCCTCAGTAAATGGGGCAAATAATTGGGAGGTGTCCCCTGTCCTTTTGTGAATGGTGCTTCTGTTCTTGTCTGCTTCTGCCAGGAGAAATGCCCAAGAGCTGCAGCAGTGACAAGGCTGAAGCAGATTTGCAGACAGATGCTCATCTCCTCCTCCCAAGAGGTATCGCTGATCCTTTCAGATTTCCAGGAGGGATGCAGTCTATTAATTGATGGTTTTGTTACCATTTTCAGGCTACTATTCCTTGTTTTGCTTTTCCTAGAGGATCCTGATCTTTTTTAGTTCTTTCTTTGTGTTTTTGTTTGGGTTTTTTTTCTTCCCAACACTAGGGAAGTTTGTCTCTTTGAACCCCAGCTGTTGACAATATACGCTCCATAAACAGGAAGAAAAAAGCTACAGGCATTCCCACTTCTCTCTACTTCTCTTATAATTTGAAACTATTCTCCTAACTCCAAATAGGGCTACATTAATAATTAAATTCTCATTAAAGTTGTGATACACAAGAGTATTCTAATATTTCTTAAGCAGCAAGCTATAGCTCCTGGAATTTCTCAAAAACTGTTAGCTTCCCACTCATCCCTGGACCTTCCCAGCAGTTCTGTTGCACCCTCTCCTCTGCACACCTGATTGTCACCACACTTCAAGGACATCCTCTTGAAATCAGTGATATTCCTTGCTTTTTCTCCCAAGCTTTGTCAGTGGAGAACATAAGTTCACTGTTGTGACACTGAGATATTCTTTGCCATGAGCTGCTCAGACTGGGTTTTGTGGCAGAGAGGAGAGCTTTGGGCAAACTCATACTTTCATCTGGAGTTGCTGCCCATCTCCTCCTCTGTTCCACGATGCTCCTTATGCTTCTTTCAGGTGTTGTTGGAACAGAAAGGGATGTCTGATCCAGCACCTAGTGTGTTAGGTGGCAGCCACACATTGGTCCTGAGAGCCAACATGCTTTGTGGCTGTGCAGTTTGGATGGCTGATGTTCTGAAGCTGGCCCAGCATGTCCTGCTGTGTCAGTGTCCCCAGTGTCACACTGCTGTGCTCCCTGGGCTGCTCTCTGCTCCCTGTGCCTGTGGTTTCTCACATGCAAACTCCAGAAAAATGAATGCTACCCTGTAAATTACGATCTTGTCTGCTGTGCTGCATGGATCAACCCACCTGTTTGGAAAGCAGCCAGCTTGCATTTATTTTAGCAATGGGAAAAGCAGGAAACCACTCGGAACAAGCAGAGAAGAAATATTCATTCAGAGGCAAGCACAGCAAGCAGTGAACTGAGCTGCAGTTTAAATAAGAGTGGGCATGTCTGGCATAGCAAAACCACAGATCCTGATGGCTGGGAAGGGGAAGGTGATGGAGAGTAAATTGTGGCTGTTGGTAGCCTCTGCTGAGCCCTGGTGGATCTGTGTGCTCAGCTCAGGTGCAGGAGGTGACAGCACTGCCTGGCAGCTCCTGGAAACTGCAGTTCTCCCAAGCCAAGCTCTTAGAATCAGAGCTGTGTAGGTAGGAAGAGACCCAAGATCCTTGAGCCCAATTGCCCAGCACTGCCATGTTCACCCCTAGGCCATGTCCCCAGGTGCCACACGGCTTTTAAATCCCTCCAGGGGCTGTGAATGTCATTGTGCAACCAATTTCAGTGCCCAACAGCCCTTTTGGTGAAGAAATGTTTTCGAATGTCTAACCTCAACCTCCACTGGCACAGCATTCTGCTGGTGACACCAGGAAAAGGTATTGATAAGCTGGCTTTTCCTGTTTATTCCTTTATTCTTCCCTGCAGCTGGAGGGATAGAGCAGAACACTCCTTGTGCTCCTGATCCTTTTCCCAGCCCTCCCAAGTCTCTGTAGTCTCCTTGTTTGCCCTTGGACTTCTTGTTGCAACTTCATTGCTGCCTACCTGAACAACCAGTAGCTGCTCAATAAATGTCAGTCAGTCTGAGGCTCTACCAGGGTAGGAAGACGGGAAGAGTTACTCTTCACACCAGTAACTCAAGCCATGGGAGGCAGCTGATGTCCCTAAGAACAGTTTGCATCAGGGGCTCTAGTTGCTGTCATTGCATGTGGGCACAGGGAGGTCGAGGTTACCTGCATGGCTCAGTGGTGGCCAGGTGAGTTAATCCAGGGCTGTCTGGTTGTGCATGGTGCCTGGAATAGCTGGGAAATGAAGCTCCATGCAGAAATGGTGCCATTTCCACAGGAGAGAGAGGAGATGCATTCTTAGCAGCATTTATCAACAAATTTTTGATGTCATATGTCTTTGTCTTTATTATCCACGAGGATCTAAATGCAGCCTTATCTGGGCTAGTCTTTTCAGAGGATAACAGCCTATTACTGCTAGCAGTTAATCCAATTACTCTTTTAGGTCAAGGGGGAGTGTTCTGTGCAAATATTTTTGGAAGATCTGAAAAAATTTATTCTGTGTGTTTGACCCAAAGAGAGGATATTTCAGATTTTTTTCAGGAGATCAAAAAGTGCAGAAATTCTTGCATATGTTGGAAGAAACATGGTTGAAAGAGTCGTCAGCTTTCAATTTTGATCAGAAGACAGTCGCTTACTTAAAATATGAAGATATTTCACAATGGAAAGTAGTTTCAAATCAGAAAGTAAATCACTATCTAAAATCATCAGAGAAATTCTTTGATGTGGGAATGAAGGTGGAGCTGTGCAAACCTTAAGAACTAATTCAGCATGAAATGTTTTGCCTAAAGTAGGTTTTAACCATATAATTTTGGCTCCCTTCATTCCCGATTCTCTAATAAGGATTTCATTGAGTGTATCAGAAGGGACTGCAGTCATTTTGAGTGATCCGTCTAAAGCAGGGAGGAGCTCTGTCTTGGAGAGGAGAAATGCACCTGTTTGAACTACAGTTTTTAGTGGAGTTTGTTGTAATTCATTGATGTGAAGGTGCTGCACTTCTGGCCATGCAGAGTGTCCTGCTTTGCTCGCCTTGGCCAAGCCCTGGGATTAGGACTGCAGCATTCCAGCTCCTCATGCACACCTTTGGAGGAGGATTTCTATTCTTCCCCCCCCCAGGGAAATTGGTTTGGGGGTTGGCAGGAATCTTTAGGGGTGCCTGTGCTGCAGGCTGTGATCGGTTTGGGGTGTTTGGAAGAGGTTCATGGCTGGGGCTGCTGCTGGGGTAGCAAACACAGCCAGTGTTCCATGTGGGATGGGAACCTTTCCAGATGTTGATGTCCAGGCTGCAGCTCCCTGCAGAAGTGTTGGTGACTCTCTGCCTTACCCTGCAGTGCCAGCAGGAGTTTGACCTTGGCTTTACCACGAGGAGTATTACTCGGACATCAGCGGTGAATTTTAAATATTCCTGTGATGTTTATGCCATAAATAGGAAGTTACCCTCCTTTTCCCACCAGACATAGAAAAGGACTCTTGAATCCCAAAAGCCTCAAGTTCTAATAACCAACTGCAATCTAATTTAGATCAGCAGTTGGAGAGCTCATTAGATCAAGTGTTGAAAGCCCTTTCCTGGGCAAGGGGTTTGCTTCCTGAGTATCTGAGTTCTTGGAGACAGTCACTGCCCAGCTCAAAATTAATGCTCTATTCATGCACACCATAAAACTGTCCTTTTAATATCAGCTCAAAAATAAGCACAGGAAGTAGTTGCCATAGAGGAAATTTCTACTATTGGTTTGAGAACAAAGAGCAAGCCCTGCTTCCTTGTCAGAGTGAAGGAGCTGGGCTGTCCCTGGCAGCCTCTCATCTGTCACAGACCCCAGCCAGCAGCAGCTTCCAGATGGAAAGAGAGTTCTTTTTGAGCCTACTTTTCACTTTGAAAAATCATCTAAAGAAAGTTGTGTCCTTCACAAGGTATTTTTGCTGCTTTGTTTCTGTCAGTTTGAAACAAGCTGGTGTGGTGCCTGGTTTTGGTGGTGTACTGGGGAGAAAGGAGTGATGCAAAATGATGGACCCCAGAAATGGCTTGCTGTGAATAAAAATTAGAGAATTGGCTGCTTGTGCTTCCTGTAATATTTATCTTCATTGTGAAAACTGGAAGTCAGAGTCAACCAGACTTCAAAGTTGGGAGCACACAGCTGCAAGCTGCAAATAAGAATTCTGGGTGATGCAGCAGTGCCAGGGTTGTTCGGTGAGAATACTTCATCAAGATTTTGGCAAAGCTTAATAGTGAAATGGTTTGGATAGGCTGTGGTGTCATTAAGAGATTTTGAGTATATTACAGCCCGAGAATACATTTCTTTTTTTAATTAGCTTCTAAGTATTGTTGTGCTCTGAGTTTATTAGGTTGTGCAGGTAGCTAAAAAAAATCACACCTTCAACTGGGAAAAATTAGGGGGAAAACAAAGCAGTGATGAAAAGAAGCAAAGGGAATTTTTATTGCATGTACATCCAAGAGATTTTCATCAGCTGTCTCAACTAGGAAAACGTTACTACAGAAAAATACTCCACTTTCTACCCTTTACTGTCCTACAGGCACTCATTTGAAGCAAGTTATTTTAGAGAGGGTTTTTTTTTAGACTGTTCCTGTAAGGAGCTGAAAGCAGCTTGATAGCCTCATGTTTTCCCCTAAAAGGAAAAAAAAAAATCCTTCCTGACTCTAAACAGCCCCAGGGGCTGAGTAACCTCACTTGTGGCCTCTGTCCTTGATGTGGGTGACAGCAGAGGATGAAGGAGGTGCTCTGAGCATCACTGTCCTGTGTCCCAGCACTGCCAGGAAGGTGACACTGCTGGCATCAACCGCTGCTCTCATTTCTGCAAAAAGAGTCATCCTGGGGGAATGGGTTTTTTTGCAGCTTCCTCCCCTGTGCCAAAGGGGGGATTTTCTTCACTTTGGGGATGCAGAGTTTGAGAGGAGTTCTGATGCTCTCTGTGGCTTGAAGAGCAAGTGTATAGAGATGCAACTTTAGTCCTTCGAAAATGCCAGCAAAACTAATTTATTGCAAGTGTAAGTATCCTGGGGCTCACAGCGTGTAAAACTAACCAGACTATGAAAAGTTAGGGAACCGAAGGAGGAAGAAAATTCATGTTTAAGGTAATGACCTGAAAAGTTAATTCAGGGAGTAAATGGATCCATGCAAGTATAATTTTTTTGTGTTAAACTGTGTCATACATACAAGAGCAATAGTTCAACAGGAACAGGAGGATTTGTTTTGCCTGGATTGTATTTACCCTGTGGTTGCTACAGCCTTTAGCTAGCAGATCTGAAGCCTCTCTATGTAAAACCAGGGGGAAAGATATTTCCTTACAGCTTTATTAAACTCTGAATTACAGCAAAGATTATTCAGTTGGAAGCCGAGCCAAGGCCTATGGACAGGGTTGACGTTGTGGTTTCTGGCAATTCTAGATGGGACTGAAATGCGGTTGGACATGAAAGAAAGACACAAACCAGTGGACTGTTTAGCTGTGTGTTTATATAAAGTATGTACGTTTGAATTTATCTTGAAAAGCATCCTGGTGCCGGTAGTCATCCCAAAGATGGCTTTCTCTCAGTAAAGCTTCGAGGAAGAAGGAATTTTTTTCCTACTGGCTTGTTGACAGCAAGTTTTTATAAATGTAATTATTATTATTATATTTGAACTAAAGAACGTGCTACAGGGTGATATTTAGCAAGCTGAATGTTTTGATGTAGGAAACATAACAGTCACTGCAGTTATTTTATACTTACTTCTAAGCAAATTCCTCTCATGGATGCACAGTTGCTGTGGGTTTTGGTCTCCATCAGATTGTGAGGGGATGGGGAGGGGAAGAATACAGGATTCATTTTTTAAAAGCTATGTAGTATTTATTTATAACTTTCACCTGAGAATATACAAGTTCTTTAGCAGTATATCAATTACCCATGTCCATGACAAATGAAGTCTTATCCCTGGTTTATTCATGGGAAGGTGGGGATGTAGAGCACTGATGTGTTCTACCCACGAGCATGGGGGCACATTAGGATGAAATGAAAAAAAAAATCAATTAGGTGCTGAAATATAACAGCAGAGACAGAGCTGAAGATTGGAGGCTGGCAGAGTGGTGACACATCTGCCTTCAGGGAGGTGGCTAAGGAAAGGTCCATGTGCCCCAGTGAAGATTTCTTCTGTCTGCTCTTGAGGACAGCATCCATGGATGGAGTGAAGCTGAGCATCTGCCAGGCTTCTCGTGGGTCTTCTGCTCCCATTTTGAGCTTGATGCTGTTTGTGATTATTGCCCACAGGAGCTGAATCAAACTCATAGGTGTGTACATTGCACAGAGCAGTGCAAGCAGGTCCTGGGAACTGCAGTTAGTCTGCAGTGGAGCAAACAGCTGAGTGCAGACAGTGTCCTCATCCATAGCACAGGATGTAAAAACTGCTTTGAATTCTGTTAATTCCCTGAAATGTATGGTTTCTCTCCTCCTCTGATCTGTGTGTGATTCTTTCATACATGTGGGTTTTATCCCATTGGCAGTCACAGCAAATGCCTGATGATGTTTCTCCCTTTTCCAAAGTGCTTCTTCCCAGTTGTTCAATGATGATCCTTTCATGGTTGTGCACTGATGATCTTTAGTCATCAGAGATGGCTGCCATCAGGTTTTTAAAGCTTTTTACCTTAGATTCTGTGCAGTTGAAAGTTGCCTGTGGGTTGGTTCTTGGGGCCATAATTGGGGTCCTGCAGCTGTGATTTCAGTGGCTCCATCAGGGTGTCTGGCTGTCATCACAGCAGGGAAAAGGACACAGTGGTGTTAGGGGTGTTCCTGGTTTTGTAATGAATTCTCAGCCTGACTGGAGGCCATTCATCATGGTAAGGAAAGGTTTTAGCTGTTCCTTCAGAGCACTGACACCAATTCAGTTATCCATACATCACTGCAGCAGTAAGGCTGTGTGAGTGCTGTGCTCCTTGGGGTTTGCTCCTGGTGTCAGTGCATGGAAATGCAATGGGATAATGTTTGTTTGAGGGGATCCAGGTTTCAATCTGGCAGGTTTTTAAGGTGTCCATGCATTGGCAGATACTTAGGAAGCAGTTAAATTGTTAGAGTCAATGGCCAACAGTTCGAGAACCAAGTAAACTTACCCAGTGCAAGCTAGTGCATCTGTAGTTTTACACTAGCCTATCAATAGTTACTTTCCTCATTACTGAAATTTTACTTTGCTAATTCTTGGCTTTTTAATTTTTTTTTTTTTGGGGGGCTTTTTTTACATAGGGTTGGGGAATCTAAGTTTTTGCTGTAGTTTTATATCTCTGTGTAACGCTATAAATAACAATTGGTGGTGAGAAGCTGTCTTGTGAAAAAGCAGTTAATTTTTGTTCATGTGAGATGATTTGTGCCTAAAGCCATGAGCTGAGGAATCTCACTATCTCTGTTATTAAGGTTTCATTTTTTTAGATAGCGGAAAAGATTTTATTCTTTCTGCTAATGGGATACTTTGAGGTAGCTGGAGCTTCCTGTATGCTATATATTTTATCTTTTTGCCATTTAATAGTCTGACCCCATTCAGAAAACATTTCAGACTGCATATGTTTTTTGTTATTAATGGTAGTATTGATTTATAAGATCAACTTTAAAAATTACTTGCTGGTTTACAAGAAAACCATCAGAAGGATTAATGTGCTTTCTCTTTGCACATCTACTCTTCTATCCATTGAAAATGATGATCAAGTCAAATATCACTGGATTATCATCCTTGCTTTAAAGAATGGGGTGTAATTATATATCCTGGTAAAGGCATGTCCCTTGTCCTGAGGGACACTGAGAGACACTGATGTGGCACTACGTGCACATGGGGGTGATTACCCACCGATGTTAACACAGAGATTGCCTGTGGCTAGGCCATCAAAGCATGCTTGCTTTGCTTTTTTCTTAATTTGCATGGAGAATAGATAGAGGTGCTAGAGGAGAATAAAGCAAATATAAGAGGGAAATTTGTTGCTTTTTGGAGTGGAGTTTTATTCTACTGTTTATTAAAGCTGCATGAAATGGTTTGAAGTGTTCAGGTTTATGAAAAGCATTGTTTATAAAAGTAAATGTTTTTTCCTACCCTTCTACCACCATGCCTAAGATACTTTACACCTTAAAGTTTATTTTCCTTCCTCTGAACCTTTCTTCCCCTCCTGTCTTTCCCCCACCCTGCCTTTATGTAGCTGATTTGATTCTCTGGCTTGCTTTCCTCGAGCTCTAACTTGAGTTCATTTTGTTATGTGGTGACCACAGTTATGGATGACGCTCCCCCTGGCACTCAGGAGTACATTATGTTACGGCAAGATTCCATCCAATCTGCGGAATCAAAGAAAAAAGAGTCCCCTTTTCGTGCTAAGTGTCACGAAATCTTCTGCTGCCCGCTGAAGCAAGTGCACCTCAAAGAGAACACAGAGCCGGAAGGTTTGTGGCACTATGGATCCATGTTCTGTTTGTTTTCTTTCTTTTCTCCATGTATGTCCCCGAGTGTGCTGTGTGTTGCCAGCCTGGCGCAGGGAGCTGATGCACTCCATGTCCCTTTGCTTGCCTGGCAGTGTCTGGTGCAGCTCACCGACACTGAGCCACCCACGGGATCATTCTAGAGGAGAACTGACGCTGCTTTTCCTTAAATAAAGTTGGTTTGTTTCAGCTCTCATCATTACACACTGCCCGTTTTTTTGGCTGCCGAAAGCTGCTTGCTACTTAAACAGCATCAATTCCTAGTCGGGTCTTTGCAGTAACATTTCTGAAGCTGCACTCTGCTGAAAAAGTGGCACTTAGATTCGGCTTGTCCCCAACACCTTCCACCCCATAAGGCTTCTGCATAGCTCTAGAGAATGCTCATGGCAGCTGTACTTGGGTGAAGCAGGGTGAACTTTGAATGTAATGCACGCCTGGTTGCATTTTGGGAAATGAAATGCATGCAGAGCAGAAAAAAAATGAGTAGATTGTTTTCCTTTTCAGATAAAGCAAAGGTATGGTCTCTTCTCATGCTGTGTTTACTAATATGAAATTGCCAACTAGGTATATCTCGTTTATCTAGTGTACATAAGGTTAAGCTATTTTAAATTCTTTTTTTTTTTTAATATTTTTTCTTATTGTTCTATATGTGTTTTGCATTACTGCTTCATATGCCACATGGTAAGCCTTCTACTTTTTGCATAAGTTCCAGTATCTGCCAAGACAAATAATGCTACTGCGGGTACAAGTGTTTTAAGATGAAATATTCAGGGCTGGATTTTGCCACAATCGAGTCTGCAGGAATGGCAGAGTGAGCAGGTTGGAGTTCTTACTAGAAATCACTGGTATTATTCTCTCTGTAATGATGGGCATCGGTTGCTGAGCTGTCACTATTAACCCAAAGTATTTCAGTCAATTGCTTTCTCTTGTTACATTCCCCAAATTTTGCATGAAAATTGTTTGTACCACCTCTGGGAGATTTGTGTCTTTTTAAATAAAAGTGTTTTATTATAATAGCATTTATCACCTCACCAGAAATATTAAATCTGAAGCACATTCTGGTTTAAGGCCTGGGGAGAGGTTTCTTGTTTCAGTGATGATACAACTGCATGTTAAAATTGGGGGTCGAAAACAGTGCAATTGTCCTCTCAGTTCTGGGGCTGACTTGACGGAAGTTGTGATTTCATAACTCAGTACACATGAAGGTGAATCTGAAGCACTCTTCTGGATTAGCAGATGTCATGGATTTCCTATCCTGTCAGGGTTTGTGTTGTTCAGGAGTAAATTTGGAGCCCAGAACTGTTCATGTCGAGCTCCTCGAGGAAGATGATGGCAGCTGAGATTCTGCAGGTGCTCAGCAAGTGCTATTTGGTGAACAAGAAGATTCCAGACCGTGAGGCACAGAAAGGTGGGGTTTACCCTTGGCATCCTGCACTGACATCTGTATTTCAAATTTTCCATGTGCTCATGTGCAACTCCAGCAGAAGCTCATGGTTATTTCAGAACTTGCACTGGGAGCTGGATTCCTGCTGGAGAGGAGCACTTAGCTGGGTCTGATCATTTCAGTGAATAATCAACAATTCCCACCCCAGTGGGCAGTCCAAGAGGAGCAAGGAAAGCAGAGCAATGCTGAGCCTTCCCTCCAGAGCATGATACTCCTGAGGACTGGTTTGGTTCAGTGGTGAGGAATTTGGGATCTGCTGGGAAAAGCTCACACTCTGCAGGCTCTGAGTGAAGACCTGGGGAGCATCAGTGCAGCCTTGCTTTTGCCTGGAAGCCAAGAGTTGCTGTTCTTAGGTTCTCCATAAATCTGCAGTGTCTGTCTCCAACAACAGCTATGTTGCTCCTTCCTCCATGGCATATGGCATTGTTATTCATTTTTGGTGGAAATGTTTGGTTCGAGGGGAAGCTTGTCATCCTTTATTGCCATGCACAAGGATGGATGTCTCTCCCCTTGTTTATCCCTCCTGCTCTCCTGCAGCAATACTGCATTCCTAGACAGGCACAAGAAGCCATGGCCATACTGGTTTGTCCTGCCACCATCTGAATGGATGGCAATTCAGAGGGGTATCAGTTTTTGTTGTGTGATTTCTATGTGTGTTTCTCTGAAAGATGTCTCCAGCTGGGGAGGGAAAATGCCTGATCAGGAATCCTTTTAGCCTCTGTTGTAGCTCAAGTTGCCTGGACTGCATTTATCTTTTTCTTCAAAGTCTGTGAATTGCTTGGCAATGGTATTCAACCCACTGAACAGCTGATGTGTGTCATCCTCAGGTTTGTTGGCATGAAGCTTGAAAAATTTTGATTGTGAAGTGATGTGAGCTGTGCTTTCCCTGCAAACCCTGCAACAGTCCATAGAGGTTAATGGAGAGGCTGAATCCTTGCAGGATACCTTCCAGTGTGAGCCCAGCAGTTAACAGCTCAATTGTGCTGTTAGGATAAAGGAAAAGAAATGTTTAAACTTGTTACTGTGACATAAATTACATATTTTTCAAGGTACTGGAAAGTATGACAACCAGGAAGCTGTTAGCAAAGTTCTCTTAGTAAAATGTCGTCATGGAAATTTTATGGAAAATTGCAGACCTGAAAGACTCTGCAGAGTATGAAAAATGCACCTTTTTATCTGCCGAATGATGACATGGGAACACACAGAAAAGCCTGCATGTTTCTAACTTTGCAGCTCTTTTGTTTAGATGGTGGATTTCTCTGCACCTTTTAACCACTTTTATGCAGGGTTATTGCTCGGGGAGCCTCATTTATCACTTCCGGATTTGGACTCCCTAGGCATGTAGGATGGTATCAGGTAAAAGATTTTCCAGGCTTTTTGTAGGGGTGTTTGGGGAACATTCTGCTATTTGCTGAAAGACTTAAATACCACCTCACGCTGGCATCTGGGCCTGGCGGTCATCATTTCTCTCATCTCAGGCCTATTTCATTTCTCGTATCTTAGGCTTATTTCTAAAAGTGAAAATGGGAATGACAAAATCAGATCCATGTCTCTTAAATTAATCTGCCTTGGTTTCATGTTCGTTTCCTCACACCTACTTGCCTGCTTGCAATGTCATCATTATTCTCAACACAGATGTGGCTCAAATAGACCTCAGGAAAACAGGTCCAGGGCCAGAGCTTTGAAATCAGCCTAGAAGACACGTGGAAGGTCCTTGGCCCAGGAACTACAGCAAGTGGTAGAAGTGGAAGCAAGGAGAACAATAGGAAATCACAACGATGCGATCTTCCCACAGTGTGGAAATTTCCATTGGAGCTTTGTGCCAGCAGGGTGATGCCTGCCAGTCTGGATTGCAGCTCAGATGGGATTCTGCAGTTCAAATGGGATTCTGCAGCTCAGATGGGATTCTGCAGTTCAAATGGGATTCTGCCCTCCTTAATGCCCTGGGAAACCTGGACTGTGTTAAGAGCAGAGCTGCTGCTTTACTCTGCATTATTCCAGCTCTGTTCTGTCAGAGTCATTCTGCAGTTTACAATGCCGTGGATCTCTCAGTGTAATCAAACAAGCAGAGCTGACATCCTTACCTGGATGCTGATCAGGTCCTGTGGGCATTGGGCATTGTTTACATTTACATCCAAGCAGCAGCAAAATACAGAGTGTTTTTGTAGCTTCCCTCAAGCCAGAATACACTGCTAACACAAGAAGGGCCATCTGAAGTACATTTTGCAGCTATTTGTTCTCTTAAATAGTTTAAACATAAGCTGCTGCTGCTATCTGTATAAAACATGGTTACATAAAAAGAAGTCAGCTCCTGGAAAACTAATTTGAGTTGTATTATTACATCCAGGGGAGGAAATAAAATGAGAGAAATGTTTTTAAAAAACACCCATTGGTTAGTCACAGTCACACAATCAAGAATCTTGGACACTTGCCCATAGTTCTGTTTTCATGTGGGTTTTTTTTTTTTTGGTAACATTTAGTCTCCCTCCAGGCATACATAACCTTTTTACACAGAAAAGCAGACAAGCATGGCAAAATACGTATTGGGGATGGGGAAAGGGAAATCTGGGATAGCAGCTGGTGATGAGCTTCCTCAACCAACAGGAAATCTGATTAGATAGAAAATGTTAAGGATGCTAATGTAAAACAAGCAGCTTTGTGGTTGCCCCTGACAATGGCTTGTTATCTTCATCCCTAGCAATGGAATGAGTGGCAGAGCCAGTCCTGGGGGTGAGGGGAAGGTAGGATGTTTAGGCACATTATGTGCAAGGCTACCTCTTCCACCTACTCCATGTGCACTGGCACTTTTGTCTCCAACAGAAATTTGGAGCTTTTATGTTGTAATACAGAATGTCCCTTTGGTGCTCCAAGCGTCGTGTCACCACTGATAGTACTGTTACTTGGCACTCTAATTATATCCTTTTCTCCAAGACTAAATCAGTCCTATTAGCCCTGCTCGCTCATTTAATTATGTTAATGCATGTGTGTTTCTGCATTTTAGAGGAGAAAAGGAAAGAAGGGGGAGGAGAACTGTGTTTGAAATCAGAGAATTGGGAGAGGTTTTTAAACTTTACATATTGTTCAGAACTAAAAATGACTTTGTGTTCCAGTGAGGAATGATAAAGAGGGATATGAAACAGGCACAGCTGCCTGTGTCCAGGACATTCACGGCAGGCACACTTGGCAGTGGGACGCCAGGGAGGAAGTTCAGCATCTCTGTATCTGGGCTTCCTTCAGCCTCAGCTTCAGCCTGGACCTGCAGCTGCCTGAGAGGAACCTGCTCGGTCATTGAATGGACCCTACTCACTCACATGATCTATTGAAACTATCCAAGTTATGATCCTTTAATACTAAATTAATCACATTTCATAAGTTTCCATTTTTCTCCTCATATCTTCTGATTTCAGTGGAGGTGAAAAGCCAAGACCTGGTACCCCATCAGCTCTTGGTACCCGATTAGCCCTTGGTATCCCATCGGTTCTTGGTATCCCATCAGCTCTTGGTATCCCTTTAGTCCTCGGTACCCCGTTAGCTCTCGGTACCCCGTTAGCTCTTGGTACCCCGTTAGCCCTTGGTACCCTGTTAGCTCTCAGTACCCCATCAGCTCTTGGTACCCCATTAGCTCTTGCCAACAGGAGTCTTCATCCCTTTCGTGCTGCAGCTGAGCTGTCTGTCCTGGAGCTCTTCACCCCATGGAAGGCAGGCAGTCTGCTGCTGACTGCTGTTGTGCCCTGCAGCCCTCTCAGTGCAGTGCCTTCCTCACTGCCCTTGCCTTCAGCAAAACCTTGTTCTTGATGCTGCTTTCTCCTGCACATCTCAGGTCTTCCTGTGGGGAACGTGGAGCTTTCACCTTGCCTTGTTCCCATGTTCTGGCACTGGCAAGAAGGAGCAGTGAGCACAGCCTGAGCATTCTTCAGTACTAAATGAAAGGAAACTCTTAAAATCCTGCCTGTCTGGAGACACATGGAGTTGCTGCAGCCATGGGATCATATGCACAGTGAAGGAGGATCTGAAGGGAGGGACAGAGACCAAAAGTCAAAGGGCTGAAGCTGCCACCAATATAATGGTGTTTCCCCCGAAGAGAAGCTGTCTTTGACTTGAGTAATTAACTGATAACCTTCTGTCTCAGGGCACTGGGAGCAGTGGTGACAGCTGCACTCTTGCTTGCTTCAGAAGCTCAGTTCATAAAGCAGAACAGCTCAGTCCCATAAGTGGCTGAGCCCTCTTGCCCTGATCCTCCAAAGCCTTTAAGCACACGATTAACTTTAAACATGTGAGTGCTCCCAGCAGAGGCAGACGGGTTGGGATGTATTTAATGAGCTTACCTGAACACAGTCTGGGCCTGGCTCAGGTTCAGGCTCACACAGTGCAAATCCAGAGTAATTCCACCAAAATCCAAGATTTACTCAATATTTACTTGTCTGCAAATGAGATCAGAACCCCCTCATAGAGTTTAGCTTGATATCTTCTTTCGTTGCTCCCTCAGGAGTTAATATGGTCCTTACTGCCACCGTGATTCATGATTGAACCTGCAAGTCATCATAGCAGTCCTGAGCAGTAGAGAAATTGAATGTTTCCCATTATAAAGAGGGAAGTGAAGGATTTGATTCTCAAAACTGTTGGACATCTCATCAGAAAGAGAAGCAAAAACATTGGATCACCTGAGCTAGGTACTTCACTATTATCTTTGGAAGGTTCTGAGGAGATGATGCTTCTATCCATGCAGAAATACAGCAGAGTTGGCAATTCAACATTTTTCCATGAACTTAAAAGTAGAATATGATTTTTTTCAGGTTTCTCTTCAGCAGTGGCTCTGCAGCAGTCTGTGCCACTGAGCTGGTAGTTGCCTCCAGCCCTCCCTTCTCTCAGCTCTCAGCATGTGCTCTTGGTTGAGCTGTGGTTCAGCAAACTCCACCACAGACAACTCCTTTTCTCACCATGTGAGCTGGGGAGAGAATCAGCTTGCTGAGGGAAGTGGACAGGAGCAGGCAGAGTTGGCAGGAAATCAGCATAGCAACAGGCTGTGGCTTCTGCTTCAGCTTTCCCCAAACTGCTACCCTTGACTGCTTCTGCTCCCTGCACCTTCTCTACTTTTCTCCAGGCCCTTGGCTCTGTGCTTGGTGCTTGCACATCCAGCTGAGTGCTACTGTATCAAAAACATCTCTTTTTAAGGTGGCTGGATATGGTTTGAAGAATAGGGTACTCTGTTTATACTCCTGAGCAGGAAGAATCCAATTGTTGCTGTAATGAGGCTGTCATTAGGTACTACAGTGATTACAGAGGAATGATTATTGAGGAAGGAAATTGAGGCTTTGAAGGAAAGTCACTGAATGCAGCATTTCAAATGGCTTACAAACCTCTTTTGTTCCTGAGTTCACATGTACCTGCCACGTCTCAGGACAGTGCAAGAGCTCTCCTTAGGGCTTAATTTAGCTCCTGAGAGGCTTGAAGATCAGTGTCTTCCACACAGCCATGATTCCTGCATCCTATTGGGGTGTTTCGCTAATGCTTTTCAACTAATACACCTGCCAGGTCATTCCTGCCTAAATGAAAATTAGACTTTTTCCAACGTCTCTGGCTCTTGCTGTCAGCTGAAGGTGGCCTGAAATGAGGATTACAGCTGGAAGATCCTTCTCACTGTGCATACACACAACATCTCAGTTCAGGAGACAGCGTGCAGACCTCAGGCTGTCAGACTGTGATCTAAGAATAATATGGCTGGAGGAAATGTAGATAAAGTACCAAAGATAAAGCTAGCTAATACTAAAGTGGTTTGTTGAACTGGGTTTTCGTAGTGGTAAATTTCAAAGGTGCAGCTGTAAATGTGAGTTGTGCAAATTTTTTAGCCAAATTTGTACTCTGTAGCATCAGAAAAGCTTAAATAATGTCATTAGGAGCAGTTGTAGAACTTCTATTTCAAGATAATGATTTTTAATTCTCAAACTGGACCTGGCCTTACCCCTGAAGAGGTTACAGCATCCCGAAAAGAAATGTTATCTCCTACCTTACCTGTGTACTCTTTGAGAGAAATCTTTTATCTGTGCCTTTTGCTATTTTGTTTGAATCTCAAAGTAAATATTCACTATGGAGACAGTATCTGGCACTTAGCATAGCTGAAGTAGGACATTTAGACCAAATGAGTCACCCTGATACTCTTTTCTCATCTCATCTTTAAAGGACTCTGAGATCTTCAAAGAGTGTTCCTTGTATGGAGGATGGCCTTTGTCTTGCTACTTTTCCATCCCCTGACTCTCCTGAGAAGGCATCAGACTTCGTTCTTCAATCTGTCCTCATTTTAAATGAGGACGTGTAATTCTTTATTAATAAGGAAGGTTCTTCTCTGTACCTCACTCAGCCACATGGCTCATCAGAATTACTGCACAAACCTTTATCAGTGGGAATGTGTGTAGTATTTAAATACCGAGTGCCTTTGGACTGAGATCATGGGAAATCTTCCCTGATGTTTTGGTCAGGACAAGTCTGTAAACACGGAGGAGTTCAACTTTCCAGCTGTCACTGAAGAGGTTCCTTGCCCAGGGGAATCAATTGCCAAAGCGTTCAGGCAAGTCTGTCTGGAGCAGCAGAGCACAGGGCAGAGATCTCCTGCCCCAACCTTGGCAGAGGAATTGGTCACCTCAGAATAATTAGCTCAGATAGATAATTGTCTGTTCTTTCCAGTTCCAGGGTTAGCCCAGCCCACACCTAACCCAGGGCTTTCTGCTCTTCATCTCATCAGCAGTCTCTGATAGCTCTGAGAGCACAAAAATGAAACAGCAGAGTTCCTCAGAGAGTCTGAACATCCAGGCTCCTTCTGTGCTGGATGATCTGGAAAAGAAGAGGAGCTCAGTCTGTGCTCCCTCAACGCTGTGTTTTCCTCTCATTCCTTGTTCTGGATCCTCTCTGTTAGAGCTGGGGATGCTTTCTGAGCAAAGCTGAAGAATTTCCACAGCAGTGTATTTTAATTCAAGTCTGTGGTGAGCACTACATGCAGTAATGTGCATTAATGTTATTTGGTGATTGCATAAGCAGTTAACTTTCCGTGGTAGTACATTTGTCTCTACTTTTTGTTCTCTTTCAAATGTCCTGACCTGAAAGCTAAAGAAACTGAAGAAGCTTTACCCAGACCTCAGTGAGCACCAAGATTGCAAAAGGCCAGTTTTCATGGAACACTTACATAAAGTTATTGAATGCTTTTTTGGTAGATCTGAGTTCTTAGGGAAAAGTCCATGCTCAGACTGTTTCATATCCAGTTTTTTTACTCACTGGTATCTATCTACAGAATGTTCTACAGAACATTGCTGTTCCAAACCTGTTCCAAACAAGTTCTTTGGTTTTGCTTATATGCTTAAAAAGCTCCAGCTTTGTAGGACAGTGCAAAATATTTGCACATCTTCTTTTAAGCCAGCCCTTGTCCTCCAGGACAGAAAGAAGTACTACCAAGCCATGATGTTCAGGAAGAACTAACAGATATTTTCTGGGTATTGTTCCTGGGGTTTGATTCTTTCTCCCATGTGTTTGAAAACACTGAGACAGACAAAATGCAAAATGTTTTTTTTTTTTTTTCTGAAAGATTACAAAGATTTATGTTAAACACTGGAGTGGAGAAGGCAAATAAGGCTGCAAAGATTTGGAGCTGTAGAGCATATCCAGCACATGGCTCCACTTCCTCTTCAGGAACACAATGTTGAACTCTTTCTGCAAAGAAAACAAGGAAACACGGAGAAATCCTTTCCCGGCTTCTTGGACATTCCTGATCTGAAGCTGTCTGCCACATTTTTCGAGGTGCTAAATAATTCTTGCATGGTGATTTAGGAAGGAAAAAATTCAGGTTCAGGTGAGTAGACTGCTTTTGGATGAACTTGGCTGCAGGTGAGACCCAAAGCTGAAGCAGAGAGACTCCTGAGCTCCAGTGGTTAGAAGGATGCTGTGTTAGAGAGGAGTTGGAAACCTGGATGGAAAACTCAGAGTGGGAGAAGTTACCTGAGAGAACAAGAGATCTCCAAAGAGAAACAGATGAGTTGCTCAGCTAAACTTTGTTTTGAGCAATGTCATCTTTATTATGCCAGCACTGTCAGAGGAACATGGTGTGATCTCCATGGGTTGTTCTGCCTCCCCTGTGAGGCTCAGACCCCTGAATTGACCACCAGCTGCTTACAGAGCACAGCAGTGGCTTTTCTAACTCCACATTCACAGCTCTGTACATGCCAGGACATGCATGAAATTATTTAATGCTCTAAACAGTGGATTCCAATCACACAATTGGTTTTTCATATCCTTATGTGCTTTTAATGAAGTACATTGACCTCTGCAGAATGCCGCCAGTTTATGTCTGATCAGGTGTATTTATGGCAGATTCTTTAATTTGCACATGCAAATGAAAACATGGATGCAATTGTTCATCTGAGAGACTGAGGAAAATCACAGGGCAGAACTATGACAATTTGTTATTGATATCTCCTATAGCAGAATTTGTACTGTCTCAACAGAATTGAAAAGGTGCCTTTTGAAAACTAATGTCTCGAAGGACATCATAAAAAATTCCAAACCCAGCACTCCTGCCAGGCTTTTTTAGTGGTGTGGTTTGGAGTTGGTTTTTTTTAGTAGTTTTATTGCCAACTTTTAAAGTCAGCTTGTTTCCAGCAGAATGATGTTGAGATGGACACTCGCCGGTGTTTTTCTCTGTAAGTCCTTGGCCAGTCTTATTTGTTGGAATCCACTCCTGCTGAGATGTGTGCATTGAGAGAGGTGTTCGGCTCCAGGCCAATTTACCATCTGAGCTCTGTAACTCATCCCCAAAGATTCCATCCCACACCTCTGAAAGGCACCAGTGACTTCAGCTGGTGCTGCAGAGGAGTTCTATATTTAGCTCTCCTCTCCTACAGGACCTGTTTCTTATTCAGGTGCCAAACTCTCTACCTTCACTCCCTGTTTTATTTCTAGCAATCTCGCTGTATAACCTCTGCTTCACGAGTCATTCTCTCATTCTCTTCCCCTCTGGCTGGATGTCTGAGCTCAGTGTTTTGCTGCTCTAAGTCCATCTGTTTTTAGCTCCAGAGAAAAGCTCCTGGCTGGCAGGCAGGGGCAGCAAGGGGGAGGAAAGCCCAGTAAAATACTTTCACATTTGCAGTCTCCTGGACTTGATGAACACCTAAGGGCTCAAACCCTTGGAAATATATTTTTTTATAATCCATAAATCAAAGTTTATAAGGAAAAATATGCAAACCTGAACATCAGATTTCTCAAGAGACTTGTAAGGCTCCAGGTTCATTAGAAAGGAAAATAGTTAAAAGATTAAGCTGTAGTCTTTTGATTTAAGATGGGACTCGAGGGAAGGATCAAAACAGATCGCTTCTTGCAGTTGATTTGCAGAGCAAATTCACAAATAGTTTTGGACTTATTAATGACATTTAAAAATCTAGTGGCAACAGTGTTAGGTTTCAGGCCAGAGTGAAGGTGATGCATGTGCTGCACTCAGGGTGGGCTGAGTCAGTCTGGTTTTTGTGCTTCTTCTGCGTGGGAGGACTCCATCTGGGCTATTTTTAAAAGCCGTTTATTATGTTAATAGTTGATGCAGGGTTCTACTCCTTTCATTGTCCTCAACCCAAAGATGTATTTTTCTTCAGACTAAAAATTATTTCTCCTGGACAAAAACTCACAGTTTCTCTAAAAAAAAACTTCCAACTGAAGACCAAAATCATGAAAACCAGTGAAATCTCTGTTTCTCTCACTGCTAACAAACAATCACATCACAGGTTAAAATAGAGGATGACCAAATTTTACGTTAATATGCATATCCAATTAGGAATCTCAAGTTCTATCCAATATAAACAAATCCGCGGAAGGATATTGTCTGAAGTCTCTTCTGCTCACACCTCAGCAGAGTGTGTTCACTCTGACAGTGTTTGACAGAGAAAAAGGGCAGCAATGACAAACAGCACAAGCTGCAAGCAAAGAAATAGCTAGGAAATTAGAGTATGTAGGGAAAATCAAAAGTCAGTGAAATTCCTGTGGTTTATAGTCATTTCCTTCTTGGTTGTTGAGTTTGTGGACTGGAAGTTGAAAGACTGAGCACAAAGAAACTAGCAAACATCATCCCCACAGCAGAAGGAGGTTGTGCTTGCTGAGTCCCACTGGCACAGGTTCAGCTTTGAGACATTTGCAGTTCATTGACTGGGTGAGCTGCCCTGCAGCATTACTTGCTGTTGTCCCAGGACAGTGTATTTCCACCTAAGGGTGTGATTTCCCTAAGGCAATACACTTGGTTCTTACTTGTGTTAGGTCATCCATACATTTTGATGGTTAGAAGGAGTCTTGCTGTGACCTTACATTGTTCTTTTAAGAATATTATATTCCCTTTTAGTTCCCTCTGCACTAAGGGCAAATAAAAGTCAAGTGCATTTGAGTTTTGTGCTTTTTTAATAATAACAAATATATGAAATGGCTTCAGACAGTTTTGAGACTTTTTCTGTAGCCTCCACACTATAATTAGTTCTATTAGTGTGGAATAGTGGGAAACCTTGGAGTATGTTCGTTCTTATGGTGAATGAAGGAAAATATCAATGCAGAGACCAGATAAGATACTCTGCACAGTATATCAAATTGTTCTTCATGGCAAAATTGCTTGATTAGGACAATTAATTCAGAGGAATTGTGCCTAGGTGTAAAGAGAGCTGAGTAATGTCAGCTTGGTAAGAATGCTGTAAGTTCATGTCTCCTGTGAAGCAGTGGGAGGCAGGAATTCCACAAGGAGAAAAGATCTTTCTATGCATGAATTGTGTAAGCATTGAGCAGCATTCTGTGTAGAGGAGTAACACAGCAGGAAGTGTGGAACTCACGCCACCCACAAGGCACAGTAGTAAGTTTTCTACGTGGATTTCAAGCCTGAGAGGATTAGGTTTTTCTGAATTGCAAGTGTGCTGCATGACTCAAGGCAGAAGTGCCATTAGATGATCTGACTGATGGAGGCCACAGCATCTCCTGCAGACTGAGGTGTTGAGCTCAGTGCCTTGTTGAACTCACAGAACCACAGAATTTGTCCAGTTGGAATTGAGTCCAACTGCTTGCCTTGCACAGGACAATCCCATCACACTGGGGGCCTGAGAGCTTTGTCCAAATGCCGAAGAGATGAGTGTCTGACTCAAGTATATCTCTTTAAAAGTAATTTCATCTTCAGGAGGCACCATGTTCTTGATTGTCTGCTTTCCTCTCAAAAGACGGAATTTCTCTGAAAAAATGGGTGATGCAAACATCTTACCTTAAAATTTCTTTTGTCTTATCCATGTTTTAACTGGATTTTCTAGGCAGAGCAGGTTTTGGTATTTTTAAACAAAAGCAGATTTTCCTTAAAGTGCACACAGAATAGCAAGGTGTGTTAATGGAACATTGCTTTGTGTGGAGTTTTGTAGAAAGGAAGTTCCCCAGCTGTGTTTGCTCCAGCTGTAGAGCATCTGCCCAAGGACAGAGTGTGCTCAGCTTTATGAGGGAAAGAGGGGAGCAGGAGCAGGAATATCTCTGGCTTGGAATGCAGCCTTTGGATCAGCTTGGCACTGCCCTTGGAGGCTTTGCTGAGCACCAGCATAGCTTTGGGGTTGGTTTCTTAATGAACTTAACTCCACAAAGCATTTGGGACCCAGTAGGGAGTTATTTCCAGGTAATTAATGAACCCAAATTCAGAAAATGGTTGTCAGCGGATCTCAAACCCATTTGTTTGTCTGCAGAGTTCTGCTGGCAGATGTGAAGCACTAGGAGATGCTCGAGGTGTTGGTGAGATTTCCCCCATGCTGGAGTGTCTGGAGACAGAGCTGCCCTTCAGTCCAGGCTGAAGTGCTTTTGATAGCTGAGACACTGAATCAACCAAGGCTGTTCTTTTCTGGAACAAAGCCATTTTAAAATTAAATTTCAAGTATGTGTCTTCCTTACTTCTCCTCTTCCCCTCTCCATTTTAGAAGTGGATAAATACAGTGGAGGAAATGGCAATGATGAGTATAAAATTAATCCCCTGGGAATGTTCCTGAAGGTTCTGCTGTCAGGGAGCAAAGGTGCCACCAGGCTTTCCCCTGATGTCTTCTCAAACTTGGGTCTTGTCTAACGTACAACTTGAGAATTATCCTCTCTCCAGGTCATCATTGTGCTCTCTAGGATTATGATCCACCCTTTGTACAGGGAATATTACCAGAATGCTGTGGCCCTTGAGACCTCCTGCAGGTTTGCCCATGAGAAACATTTCTTGCTGTCCTGCTGCTCTCCTCTCTGGGCACCTCTGGAGTGGGAAGAACACTTAGCATTTGCATTGCTCTTACTGCCCCAAGAGAGATCTGCCAAGCAGCCAAAGTGCCTTCAGTTCAGGTTCTGTGGGGTGAGAAGGTGGGGAGGAGCAGGGCAACAGCACACTTATGCTTCAGATTTAACGGTGTGGTGAATTATGAGCAGCTAATTGGAGTGATGTGATTAAAGGCAATTAATCAAAGTAGGGAAATATGCATATTTCCTAAAGGGTTATTGCTGTATTTATCCCCAGGTGGAATTCAAACATTGGCAATTTTTCAGGTGATTCACAATTCATTTAA
Organism: Grantiella picta; assembly: GCA_013397955.1. Classification (NCBI taxonomy): domain Eukaryota; kingdom Metazoa; phylum Chordata; class Aves; order Passeriformes; family Meliphagidae; genus Grantiella; species Grantiella picta. Next base: position 271,005 of record VZRM01005251.1, read on the forward strand.
AAATTACACTATTTGAAGCCCCATACCACCCGGTCTGTAACAAAATAAAGCTCAAGGAATTGGCATAAATGATCCTATATCTATACGGCCATAGGAAGATTGCTAATGAGCAGTAAGGAAATTGCCTTGTTAATCCGTTCTAAAAAAGCAATAGGAAATTGTTTTATCAGGTCTATTAGAACAGCTGCATGTGCTATGGTTGGTTTCATCCAGTAAAATATTGATCACTGAGAACCTTTAGCTATAAGGAGACAATACAGATTAGAGAAATGTGCATTAAATGCATTAAAGTCATGTTTCAAATGGATGATTAGAGAGAGTGACTTCAAAAGGAAGGGAAAAGAAAAATATGGAAACATTCAAGTTTGGCTGGCGGGAGAAATATTACTTGAACTGTTTTGGATTATTCAGATTGCGACACAATGGCTTTTTGTCACAAAAAAATGTCTTGATTAATAATATGGAAAAGTAGGTTTTAGTTTTACAAATGGTACTGAATTGAGAGTAAAGCAGATAATGAGAAACAATTTAATCTGATACATGATGGGGATTAATTTTGAGTACCTGGGTTGTAATAGGGCAGCACAGCTCAATGCAGATAAATGGAAGATAATAAGCTTACGAGTAAAGAACTCCATAGTAAATGAGTGTTCAGATGCTGCAGCAGGCTGAGTCAGGGGGAAAAATGAGAAGTTACTGGAGAAAAATGGCTTATTCAGCAGCAAAGGCAATGAGAGGAAATGGTTATTGAGCTGCTGCTGGAGGGCCAGAGCAGAGCAGTCACACCTCTGCGGTTATTGAGCTCACCCATGTGCTCTGATAGTGGGCAAAGTGCAGCTTCCAGAGGGAAATGCACCCCTCATGGACAGAAATGGTCCTTGAGGTTCAGAAATCTCTGAAGAAAACCAAGATCCAGTACTGGAGAGAAGCAGGAATTCACAGTTTTGTAGCCCACTGGCACAAGACATGTAGATTTTCTTCCACTGACACCAGGTGGAAATTTTAATTCATGTAATTCAGAGCAGGACTCAGGCAGCTGCCAGAGCATCTCCAGAGAGGTCTCTGGGAGGTCCAAGGGGGAAGCCCACATTTTGGAGCAGAGCTCTCCTGAGAGCCTCTGTGGTCTCAGAGAGTGACTCATGTTTGCAGCAGTGTGGATGGGCTGGAGGGGAGGGAAGGAACCACAGAACAAAGCCAGAAGGGAGGAAAGTGCAGTCTGTGCTGCAGATAGCTTGGGGGATTCTTGCTGTAGGAAAAAGTTCTTCTGTCCCCTCAAATCTTCAGGGGTTTTATTTTTCCTCTTGTTTTCAAATGTTTTGCTATGATGACTTTATCCGATTTAGGTTTTCCAGTACATTCGTAGCATAATATTCATGCTGTTGTAACATTAATGCATAAGAGGCCAGGCGTGGTTTGCAGGAAAAAGAAACATTTTTAACTCACACTAAATGCATCTTCCTGCAATATATACCCACAAAAATCTGGGTTACATTCTGAAGTCCTACATGTGTTCTAAAGATGTGCAACTTACCTTTAAGAATAGAACATTAAAGGTAGAAGACACAGAGGAGCAACGTACTAACCTCTAGGGATGCTCCAGCATTCCAACTTAGCAATTTAATTAAAAAGACAAGTAATTAAAGAATGAACATTAATTAAAGCAACTGTTCTCTTCCTCTGCTATTAACATACTTTTTTTTATGGTCAAACTCTATAGAACAGTACTGTCTTACCTCTGAAAGATGGAAACTGATGGAAGTGCACAGCTGGGATGCAGTGGCACATCTGGGTGAGCAGTGGGCTGGGCAGGAGGCACAGCTGGGTGACCACAGACAGAGGGTGGCCTTTGGCCCTGGCTGGATTGCCCCTGGCAGTGCCTGAAGCCGTGGCTGGAGCTCTTCCTCCTCTTGCCCTTCAAGCTGGAAGGACTTTTGCTGCCAGACTCGCTTTCCTCAGCCCATTATAGCAACAGGGGCTGAAGCCACGTGTGAAGGGGAGGTGATGGCAGTGGGACTGAGCTGCCACAGAAAGCCTGGGTGTCTCTGACAGCTCTCAAGCTGGGCACAGCATCAGCACTGCTTCATGTGCCTCTCAAAGCACACAGCACTTTGAATACATGAATGCCCAAGCAAGTTAGCTTATATCCTCTTTTTCTGTTAATTATATTTTTATGGCTTCAGAATCCAAAAGCAAACTTTATTTTTATAAAGCCTTGTGCATGTCTAACGAGAGTCTTGACATGAAAGCTTTCTCCATGCCCAGGTACCTTGGGAATGAGGGCAGTGCAGGAGCCCTGCTGCTGTGCCAGGGCACTTCTCAATTATACATGTTTTCGTCATGATCTTCTAAATCAGAGTAACCCAGAATAAGTTCAGCAACGTCCTGTAATTACTAAACCTCGTCCTGCCTTTTGGCCTCTTGAATCTGCAGCTATGAAGGCATTGGAACAACAGCCTATAGGCTAACAGTTTTGATTTTACCTAAATTACAAATTTTACATAAATTGCAAATTTCTTTTACAGTTATCACTTAAAATTAGGACAAAATGCTCTGTGATTCATGAGTTGTTCCAAGGTTTCAGCCAAAGAAACAGAAATGTGTGCAGGGAGGGAGCTGGTTTCATCCTGCTCTGTGCTTTCCACCTTTCTGCACCTCTGTGGTATGCCCAAGAGACATAAGTGAAAACAAGAGATTTTTCCAAAGCTCTTCCATAGGCAGACTCTTCTCCAGTGTCTGATGTGGACAAGTGAGGAAAAAGATTTGGAAGAGACTTGCCAAGGGAGGTTTTTCAGGGTCTGCTCTTGAGGAATCTTGGTGCCATTGTTATTCTGACTCAACAGGCTTGGGATATTTCCACTCACCCAGCTCAGTTCATATTCACTGTAATGAAGCATCCTTCCCTCTGGTCTGCTGGGAACCTGCCTGCCTTCAGGCCCATGCAAAGACTTCAAATCATACCTCACCTTATTTTATTGACTAGCTTTTTAAAACAAATTTATTGTAAAATTAATACAATCAAAAGGAGAGTTTAAATAACAGAATATTCAGCTAAAGCCTTCTTCAACAGATTTGAGTGCAAGACTGAAAATGAACTGTTGTCTTTTCAGTTGCACTTACAGAATGCAGATTTGAATTGGAAAAAGGACATTAAAATAGCTTGTGCAATTTAAAACAGACTGAGTCAAACTGACAAAGCAGAAAATAACACAAACTCGAGATGCATTTGTGTGCTATATCATGTTAATGATCCTGTTTTCTAAACCAGAAACAGCTCAATAATGTATGTTGTTTCCAAACAAACGTATTTTTTATTAAAATAAATTAAAATAGAGAAAAATACAGCAGTGTGGGATGGGAAGGAAAACAATTATTCAGGAAGATTAGGCTTGCTATACATCAGAGGTTTTTGGCATGACCCACTGTGAATTTGTGTATTGTCTGTAAAGAATTTATCTGCAAATTTTACATCTGGCCTCAGTCCTTTTGTATGCAAGACCATGAGCTTTATGTGACAGAGATAGAGCACAGGAGGAAAAGTTGTGCAAGTGTGGTACAGAGATACTTTCTGAAAGCCATTCTGGAGATCCACCAATCTGTCCTTTGAGATGCAGGAGGACAAGAGCAGCAGAACTGGAGAAAATGGAGGTTTGCTGCATGTTTGGTCTAAAAGCCAAAGCATTTTTGTATATTTTGAATTAATTGAGTATTTTGAATTAATCTGCTTGGGTGCAATGGATAATTGACAAAAGCGAGTGAAACCCCTGGTGGCAGCAGCTGTAAGGTAACAGCACATGCTGCTGTGTGTGGGACTGCTGAGGAGTCTCTGCTCCAGGCTGTGTCTGCAGTGCTGCTGAGGCACTGCTTTGGTGCTCCTGACTCCTGCAGCCACAGCAGCCTCCAGAGTCACCCTGCCTGCCATGAGGTAAGACCACAAAGGTTGTCCTTATGCAGGCTGATCTCCATATGTTCTGGGCAGACGTGATGCTGCCTGGCACTGTGATGTGATCATTCCTTACATCTGCATTTTGCTGTACATGATAGGCCTGTAGTGCTGCATGCCCAGAGATCCCCTCTGGCTCATCTGTCATCTTCCCTTGACAGCTATTAAACAAGGATTTATCAACATGACTCTAAGGTACCTTTTTGGCACTTTTAATATGTAGAATTTTCAATACGGAAACTCTCCAGCTACTTGCTGATGCAGACCATGCAGCAAAGTCAAGACAGATGTCCTTAGGAGGTTTTGATTCAGCGTCTGCTGCAAGAACAAAGCTGGGTCTTCAGCTGAGCTGAGGAGAGCATCCTGCAGTGGTTCATGCTTTGGGCCCCATGGTTTTTTCTGGCTGCTAACTTGGCTGTGGCACAAATCAGCCAAGGGGTGGTTAGGAAGAGCTCAATGTGCCAGCTGTGCAGTGTGGCTGGGATGTGTCCTGGGATGTGTCCTGCTCAGCTCCAGTGCCACCAGCCCAGACCAGACACACCTCTGACACTGTACTTTAGGACTGTTCAATTTGAGGCTGGGCATTGGTTTTCTAAACTTTTATGCAAAGTTCATTTTATTCTGTAAACACACAGAGTTAAATATAGTGATTTGAGCTGGGTCTTCTAGAAACTGGAGTTCACATGGGGGTACCTGGGAGTTGGTGTGCTTGGGCTTCTGTGTCTCCATGGAAGTGCCAGTGATCAAAATGTCTAGCAGTAGATTAATTGCAGCTAGCTTTTGGCAGTGATTCACATTCAGATGTTTTAGTATTTAAACCACTCTCATAGTATCAAAGAGAGTCGGCAGAGGAAAGGATAGGAAGTATCTACTGGAAAATGCATATACTTTTCTTTCTAGTATTTAGGGTAAGTGGGCTTGCGTTTCTACCTGGTCTGGTAATTCCCTTATTTGGTGCTATTCTTGATAGAAACAAACCTTGCAGAAAATTCCCTGGTCCTTGGCTGTTAGAGGTTATACCATGCAGGTAAAAAAAGGTTGTGCTTGAAAAGTAAAGTCCTGATCATTTTGAATATGTTGTATCAATCACTGACCTCAAGTGCTGTTTAGATAACGTTCAAGTTCTTACACAGTCTCTAAACTGTTGTTTTGCTGAATTATCCCATCCATTACCAGGTTTCTAGACAGAGACATCTGCTTTGCTCTAGTGGAGTTAAATCTGTGCTAAGTGCTGTGATGTCTGCTCTATCATACAACATTAAAAAAAGCTGAACCAAGAAATTAATAGTAAATATGAATTGTATATTCTTGTATAAATGATACTGAAGTAGAGGAAATTTCAAGTAAAAGGATGGCATTCCATTTATTTAAATTCAAAGGAAACAGTGTAAATTCACTACAATATTCCTTATTTCCTAGGAACAAAGACCAAGAACAGTGAGGAACCTTGGATCTGGTTACTGTGCCATGACTTGCTTGTAAACTCAGCTCTGAGTTTTTCACTTGACTCTCGTGGACATTGTGATGGAGTTATTTTGGCTCCAAACCTACATCTGTTGTGTCAAAGGCTGTTACTGTGGGCAGCTTCAGACTTGCAGATACAAGCCATAGCACTCCTCAGACCTTTCTCCTGCAGTTCCCTTGTGGCAGGAGTCTCGTTGGCTGGAAAACAAAACATCATTTGGTTTTGTTATAAAGAGATATGGCAAGGCTGGCAATTAAATTCAGTGCTTGGGGTTAGCAAAAATAAAATAGTACTAAGCAGAATATCAATATTAAGTGCAATGTTTAGTATGTGCTGCCTGGTAAATTCTGGCAAGAACTGGAGAGGAGGAAATCTGAAATAAATGTAACAGTAGCTTAAAAATCACAGGGAAGTGGATCACTCAGGAATATGATTGCAGAGCTGTCTGTGTGTTCTGCAGGCTGAGAGAGCAGAGGCACTGAGGCAACCACTGGCCGAGTGTGCAGAGCTGGGAGAGCACAGAAGACACTGTGCTGCCCCAGGCTGCAGCTATCCTGTGAGTCAGCCTCAGAAAAATGGAACAACAGAACAGAACAGAACGTGGTTTTGAAAGTAGGAACTTGCTGTAGGACCCAGCAAATCAAGGGCTGTTGTTAATCAGAGACCTGGCAAATACTCACAGCTTTTCCTCCATTCCTGAGAATCTGCAGGAAAATTATTCCTTCTGTGGTGGACATGACTCCCTTTCCCCAAGGTTTGCTGTGCCAAGGGAAGGACATTTCTGATGGGGGCAAAGGGGGAGTTTTTCCTTTCTCTGCTTGTTTTTGTTGCTTAGCAGCTGAGGAGCTGCTTGTGCACAGAGCGTGGGGCACAAACTCCATTTGTCATCGTGATAAATCTTATTTGTAACATTTGTGTAAAGGATGTGACACATTAGCTCAAGGAGAGATCTGGGCACATAGGGGAGCGTACAAAATTTAATTCTGACTGATGGGCTGTCACAATGCAAATGCAGCATGGTCTCACATGAAGCAGTAATTGCACCTGTGTTGCCCATTGCTTTGGGGATTTTTGCATTCTCCCTACTGATTAAAAAGGTGTTGCTATAGTAGCTGGAACAGAAGTTTTTTCAGTGTCTCTTCTCCTGTTTTATTGATTTTTCCTGCTTAATAGAAACTGTGTCATCCCTTATTTCTGCAAGGGCCCAGTTGTTTATAGCCTGCACATCCATATATATCAGCAACTTCTGCAACAGCTGAAATTTCACTGCCACGTAGGTCTTGTTGATAGACAGAAATAAGACACATTTTTCCATCTCAGGTGGATTTTCCCATAGTGCCCACTGCTCCCACCCTGTGCAAGTGACAGTGTGGTCATTCTGGGCTGTTGTATTTTCAGGTTTTCTTCCCTACAGGTACCTGACAGTCAGTCCTGCCTCAGCCCAGCACTTACTGTGGACATCTATTAATGGCAGTAAAACCCTTAATTTGTTCTTATTGGGTCATCTTTGGGCACCTAGACAGAAGGCTTGATGAAACTGAAGCATTTAATGATTCTTTTGTCTGTCCATGTTTTGAAATGTCTTATGAACTGGCCCATCTGCCACTCTGTGGGCTCCAGAGAGGCTAAAAAGAGGCAAAATACAGGGAAACTCAACACAACTACAAAATCCTTCCTCCTTCAGCTGAGAGTGGATGTGCATTTCTTCCAGTGGAGTGAATTCATCAATTGTAGGACTCCAGCAGGCAAAGGCAGAGCAGTGCAGAAAGATCCAAGGCTTTGTCTCGTGTTATTTGTTTTTCCATCCACAATTTAAATCAGGTTACTGATGGCAGAAACAATAATTTGTCAGTTTGAATGCTAATTATGTGCTCAGAGCAGGATCTCTGTCTCCATCCCTCTGCAGATTCAGTTTGTGAACCTGATTGTGGCTTCTAGATGTTACCATGTTGCAAATATTGAAGTGTTTGATGATAAAGATGACAATTTCATCCCTTCCAAGCCTTAATGTGCAATTTGAAAACAAATGCCTCCTTCCAGCTGGATGCCTGGGAGCTGGTGACAGCTGTAGGAGTATTTATTTTGTAAAACTTCACTGCTTTCCTTCCTTGCCACCCCTTGTTCAGTGAGATGAGCAGACAGCACTGGGAATGATGAAGCAGTTGTCTCCTCTGGCTCATCTCGTGGGCCACACAGATCACATTGTTCAACAGTCTCAGTTTGCTGGCTGAAAGCATTTCGTTTCCTTTTGACTTATATTTTTCTAATAAAGGAATATTCAGTACTCAATATGCCCGTGGCTTGTGGAATAGTTTTGTGGTTTTCTATAGCAGTTTCAAAATTTCTTCTCAGCAGTGTGTTTATCCAAGTAACCAATGCTTAATTGGCCTAATAACCACAATTGACAGGATCCTGGTAAAAAAAAATCTCATGATATACAGGCCAAGAGCTTAAGAGAATTTTGTCTGTGGAGGAAGTGCCACTCACACAACACATGGTGGATATTCAGGTGTGTTCTCTTCTCACATGGAGATCCCTAATGTCTTTCGACATTTAAATTCTCTTGGTCACATCTAAAAATCACAGAAGATCTGATGGGATGAATAATTGCTTTAGGAAATGGCTAGTAATTGTTGCAATCATCTGTCTGGTTTGGCCAAGTCTGTTTTAAAAAGCCACATGAAATGTCAAACATCCCACAGATAAAGGCTTGTCAGCTGGAGAGCAAAGCAGAAATCTGTTCCCTTGTCACAGTGCTCTGGCTCCACTGTTTCTGTCCTGCGGTGGAGCTGCAAAATTGCTGATGACTAAAGAGTGAGTCTTTTAATTGCATTTGGCTATTTAAGCGTTACAGATCTTCACACCCCTCACTGAATTCTCTGGGTGTTTTTCTTCTCATTTTATCCACCCAGTGTAATGAACATTAATACTGTAAGACGTTCATCTTCGTCTTGCTTTGTGAAAAATTGATGCTGGTGTCACTGAGGTGTTTGATCTGGTGGTTAGTCACTGGCTTGCAGAGTAACAATCCCTGTGGGAAGATTATGTTTATCACATGTTTCCTGTAGGTTTAATTACAGCCAGAGATAAAAACAAACATTGGATGCTTCATGGATTGATTGGAAGAGCCCAGCAAAACATGGAGAGGAGCATAAAAAAGAATGTTGTTTTATCCTGTCTCTCAGATGATATTGAGTAGCTGCAGTCTGCTTGTTCAAGTACCATCTTAGCAGAGCAGGAAAACAGCTGTTCAGTGTTCCTGGAGCAGCAGTGGCACACTGATGATGGTGCAGAGCTGCAGGGTCACCCCCAGCTGTGCACGGAGTGGGTTGGTGCCCCTGGCCCCACAGTGCAGCACTGCGGATCTGGGTGGATCTCACAGCCTTGGCTGGCCACCCTGGGCAGTGCAGAGGGAACCAGCTCTTCCTCCTCTATTCCAGAGTATTTCTTCCTCTGTCAGGTTAAATGCAGCCTGCCTTTCTTTCTTTCTCCTGCTGGAAAAGTTGGTAATAAGTATTTTCTTGGCATTCATTTCTTAGAAGACTGTTAAGATTGACATAACAAGAGCTAAGTAGTAATCTACCTTTCACCTTTATTTTCATCAGTTCTCTGGCTTAAAGTTGAAAGGAGTTGGGAAAACTTGTCAGAACTGTGTGTTCAATCAAATACATATATATCTTTGGGTAAAAGAGTACCAGACACAGTACCATCGATGCCTGGTTTCTCTATACCAGCTGCTTTTGTTTGCTCACAGTGGGCTGAAATATTTGTGCTCATCTCCTGTGACATTTAGCCATTTTTACTGCTTTTTGTAGGTAATCAAATTCCCCATGGGCTCCTTTGGCTGGATTTGCAAAAGAGGAGGTACTATTGCCATACACCTAACAGTTGCACCTAACATCCATCAATAGTTAACATCTACCCCATTCACTTCTTGCTCCTAGGTACAGAGAAAACTTAAAAATGTCACCTGAGTTAACACCTTTCCTCTAATAACTGACAAAGGGATAAATCCTCTTCTTCTGAACGTGTTGAAGCTGGCAGCAGAGTACCCAGCCTGTCAAAGTTGTGTGCTGCTGACAAAAGACCATGGTGGGATCTGCTCACACCTTCAGCACTGTCCAGGTGCACCCCAGACATGTATTGAGCAAGGTGACCTGGCTGAGGCATGGTGCACAGCCTGGCCTGTCCTGGCTGCTCTAGAGGGACATGATGTCACCAGAGTCACCTGCCCATTTATTTCTGGGTGTCTTGTGCATCACTCATTGCCACAAAATCCAGGAGCCAGGGCTGGGGGACTCCTGCTTCTGCCCAGCTCTGCTGGAGTTCTCCAAGCCCATCAATGGAAAAGCTAACTGCTTCAAAGGCTGATCAATCCTTTGGATCTCCAAGGTCACTGAACCTGAGGATCTGTGGGAATCTTTCAAGTGCTGCAGCTCAGAGCAGAGTTGCTTGGAGCAGGAATGCTAATGACATTCAAAGAGGCACCAAATCTTTTATGCTGCTGTGTACTGTGGGTTCACTGCAGAGCATGAAATACATTCTTGGGGTTTTTTCTTGTTCCTTTTTCTAGTGCTGCTGGCTGAATGCTGGGATGCTGTTCACTAAAGCTGTGCTTCCAACTTTCCTCCTTGGCTTTACAAAGAGAATTAAACAGGAGTAGGACTCCCTCTAATGCTGAGATGTGGAGTTAGAGCTCCCACCACTATAATTGAGAACTTAGTTATACACAGTTCCTTAATTAAAAAAACTGTAATTACATTAAACTACCTTTTTTTTTTTTTAAACTGCTTCCTTGCACAGGAAATGAAGGTAGGAATGTTTAATGAAGCTCTGGAAGTATGACTGAAATTTGCAGTTATCACTCTCTAACAAAGGCCTCTCTGGCCTTGAGCTTTGGCTGATTGAGAGCCTAAAGAACCAAATCTCTGTTCCTCAAATTAAAGAACAGGCAGGAAGGAGTCTCCAAAGGTTGTACAGGAGCCTGGGAGTGATGCATCAAAAATGGGATTGCTGGAGAAACCTTTCTCCCTCATCTCCTCTGGGATGTGATGGTTCTGTGGATGGAGAAAGGGCATCTACTTCTGGGACCATCAGCCAGAATGTTTGATAAGCTCAAAATCTGCCCAGTGGAATTACCTGGCCCATTTCCCTTAATACCGGTTTATACCCAGGCCAGACTGGAAAGGGCAAATCTGTTTCTTAGAACATTGTGGTTTTCTAAAATGTGGTCCTGCTCAGATGTGGAACAAAATGCAAGACCACACGGTTCTTGGAGGGAATGAACCCTAAATTTGGTAAGTTGGAGTCTTACAGTCTGAAGGTGAGTTGTCTGAAGTTGCCAGGTGCTAAAAAGACTGTAAAAAAAAAGAGATAGGAAGTAGTGGAGAAAACAGATGCACTTGCTGATGGTAGGGCTGCATTGGTAATTCATCCAGCTGAAGTTTCTCTGCCTAGGGTATTTATATATATAAATAGTATTTACAGAGTCCCTGAAAGCCCCCAACTTATTCACCAGCATCCTCCCTTTCACTGCCTGCAGAGCTAGAAAAGCACCACCATACTGAAACAGACAGAAATTATCCTGTTTATGAACCCTGTGGATTTTGTGAGCTTATTTTTTCTTTGACTCAAGAATAAGTACAAATTCAGTTATTGAAGAATTTTCTGATTTTAAAGGAATTCACAATAGGAATAGCTTTAAAACAGTAGTGGTGATTTTGCTGAAACTCTCCACTGAAATTTCGGTGGGTACAGGTGTGTCACTGGAAAAAAAATTACAGAATAGCCTCCTCTAGTGGCCAATGCTTTATTGAGATTTTTCTGAGTCCTTGCATCATGGGGGTTTGTTACCTAGTGGGGAAAGTATGCCACAATAATGTCTGCAAAATAAGTGGTGAGAGAACCTTTGTCTGCTAGAGGTTTATGCTTCTATTTCTGGTAACAGACCAAGCATCTTCTACCAACAAACTTTCCTCGTGTGCTCAGTTCCCATGAGCAGCATGGATCAGGATGTGGGCTCAGGGCAGGGATGTATGGTGTATTTAATGAGACTGACGGGTTGATGAATGACATTGGCACATAAGGACTCATTTACTCTGCTCTTGATTTTCACTCACACATCTCTAAATTTTTCGTGCAGCATCTTGTCAGTGGAATGGAACTTTGGGACGAAAATACTCAATTCTGTGCTTAGATGAAACTTCTTCAAGGCATTAGCATCTGTGGCTGGTGAGGCAGTGTGGATAGCAGGGTGAGGATGAGGAATTCCATTTCATTCATACCTGTACAAATCCAGTGCCACTTCTGGGTCTCCATGTCAGGGAGTCCCCAGTATAAATTTTGTCTGAATCCACTTGCAAGATGTTTTGCTTTTCCTGAAATGTATTCAGGGAGCTTGAGGCTGACTTTTCAAGTAGTGCAGGATCTTCTTCATCAAACTCACATTCAGGGATGTCTGCTTCTCCTTTTCTGTCCAGGACTTAATTCAATATTTTCAATAGTTTATTTTCATGTGTTACCACAGGAAAATAAAATAACAGTTATTCACAGTGTTATAAAATATCAGGAGAAATTAAGAATAAAATCTGAAGGATTAAACCCAACCCCAAATTTGTATCAAATTAATTTACTTCCAACCCATTACTTTCTTTTGGTAAATAGAGAAATCATTGTTTTATTAGAGCTAATTTATTTAATTATCATAAGTGAAATTCCTTTTAGGAGCACTGATGTGTGTATTGATTTTGGCTGTAAATGCTTGCAGACTGCTGAGAGAAGAGCTTTCCCAGTGAGCTGTGTTTGCTCAGAGTGTTTGCAGTGCAGCAGCAGAGTGGGGATGCTGGGAGGGGCAGGAGTGCTGCCATCCAAACCCTCCGAGGCTGGGCTGCTGTCCCTGGCCTTGGGACAGCTCATGCCTCAGTGTGACCTGCTCAGGGTGGTTGGGATCTGCCCAGGAGGGCAGGCAGTCACTGCCACACTCCATCTGGGCTGCTGGAGGCTCCTCTCAGGGAGGGAGGAGAATCTCTGCCCATCTCCTCATTCCTGGCATCTCCCAGCGTTTCCTTGCCGTTGTCTCAGTGGGATTTTCACTGGAGGTTTTTAAAAGCACTTCGGGGAGCTCAATGAATGCGTGTCAGGAAAATGTAATGGGTTTTGTGCTCCCATCTCTTTTAAGTGGTTGTTCAAATCCCATCACAAACATATGCACAACATCCAGCTCTTTTCCATCAACAGGCAGACTTGGTTGCTCTTAGTTTTTGTCTGTTATGAGCAACCAGGAAAACATTCCTTTTGGCTTGAGCCACTGATCTCCAGCACCTGACCTACCAGATATGGGTAGATCATGTTTTCATGAGGGCTTGGATCAGGCAGTTGCTGTGTTTCCTTTCCCGTCTTTGGTGAGTAAATAAAAGCTGTGTTTGAGTTAGAAGTTTGCCAGGGGGATTGAAATTTCCTTTCCAGGTATCAGACAGATGTCACCCCACAGGGCTCTTGAAAATCCACAGGTGACTGTACATCTGATTTGGGGTTTTTTCAGTGTTTGCTGAGTGTTCATCAGCACTGCCCACACCATGGACGTGGTTTTCCTTGGGCTGCAAACGGCCAAGCGAGGAGCAGGGGTTTTGCTCTGAGCTCTGCACAGCCATCCTGCCAAAAGCCTCTGCAGATATTGGTCCTAGTGGAGATTTGCCTCATTTCCCCCATACCTTAGAGGTGGAAATCATTCCAGATGCTTGTCCTGGGGTGTTTCTGTGCTCCCCTGGGTATCTTGGGAATGCCTGACAGAGCGTTCTATCTGCTCCAACAGTAATATTGCTGATCCAAGGCAGCCTGGGTGTCCTGCATGGCACCTCTGGGGCAGGCAGAGTCAGCAGCTCTGCTGGGAAATAAATGTTCTCTGTCCCACTACAGCTGCCAAGTGACACAGTGAAGTACCAGGTCCCCCAGCAGGGCAGCATCGGTGTCACCCTGTCCTTGTGGGACAGCACAACAAGGGCTGCTGACTTCACAGGGAGTTACTAAATAGGAGTTACTTCGGGTTATACTTTGTTTTGCAACTTTGCTGAAATGCTCTGAATAGAATATGAAATAAACGTCATGTTCCAAATAGGGTACAATAGCTTCAGAAGTCTAGGCTTGTACCAATTCTGTCTTTGCTGCTTTATTTTTAGGGTATAACAGCAGGGCATTTCCAGCTATTTGCAGGCAGGTATCAAAGCGTCTCTTTTACTTTTCTGTTTTGAATTCTGTGCCTGACTGCAAGTCCTGATTTTGAATATGAGCTAAAATTCTGTTGGGCTCAGGAGGTTGTCATAAATTTTAGAAACTGCTGGGACAGTTCCTGACACTTGGGAGTTTGCAGCTGTTTAGCTTCATAGGCTAAAAAATTTGAATTCAAAGTTTGCCCTTTCTTTTAAAACATTGCTTTTAAATATTGCTAAAAGTTGCAGAACACTTTTCACCCGTGATGCATTGTGTGAAACGTGAACTGCACAGCTCTTTGCAGCTGCAGTGCTGCTCAGTGCTGCTTGCAGCCTTACAATCAGCACTAACTCAGGAGCCTGTTGGAATATCTGCCTCCTTCCATAAAAATGCAGCTTTGTGCTCGCTGTGATTTTACCACCAGGTGGCAGAGGAAGCCAAGGTACGAAATTGCTGTTCTGGCTTCCCTCAGCTTCCCATTAGAAAGCAGAAACATTACCTGCATCAGAATATTAAATAGTTTCACTTATTAATGAGTTTCTGACTTATTTTAGATTGCATGACAGGGTAGTGCCACCAGGTGAAAAAGAGAGGGGAAAAATATATTTTCCTGTAAAAATAATTGTATTTTTACTAATCCATAACACAAAACTATAAAATTGGATTAATGAAGTCACTTTGCTTTGGAGCTAACATTTATACTTCTGAATCACTCCATGAAAATGTAATGACAGCTAATACAGCAGTAGTCTAGGCAGGGCAATGGGCTCCAGAACCCCAAATGGTTTTGTGTCTGCCAGGGCAGCAGTTCAGAGCACTCTGTTCTCCTTTTCCTTCTCCTACAAGGGGCAGGAGCTTTCTTTTCTTACCTGTGTTTCCCTGCAGGTTCAGCTGCTGTTCAGGGCTGCAGGATGTTGCAGGGCACTGCTGAGACAGCAGTGCTGTGTTTGCTCAGACACATTCTGCATTTGAGACTTTTTGGTCATAACAGCAGCAGCCAAAGGGGGGCCTGAGCAATCAGCCTCTTCCTCTGAGACAAGCTCGTTGGGGATTTTGCTGCTGGATTCCAGGGAATAAGTCAAGCCTGATTGTTGTTTTTTTCTGGATGGGATCTGTTCCAAACTGCAAAGCAGGATTCTGTGGAACAGGATTGCCTCTGCTGGCTGCTCTGGCAGTGCCTGAGCCCTCATTTCAGCCTGCCTCGCTGCTCAGGTGCAAAGGAGACAGAGTTCCTGTGCTGTGCACTGTGCTGATGTGTGGCTGTGCTCTCTGCGAGGAGAGTGCCTGAGAACATCCTTGCTGCACGTTCCCCAAACAGCCAGCCAAGCAGCACGGGGCCATGAATCCCCTGGGATCTGCCAAATTATCTCTTCTGGCACATAATACCATGGGTACACTGACCAAATTCTGCCTTAAATGGATGCTTTTGAAGGGATAATTTGAGCTTTTCTCTCTGGATGGTTAGAAACAAAAATGCTCTCTCCAAACCATCTTTTCCTCTTCCTCTCAGCTGTCCACTCACTCACTCACTCACTCACTCACTCACTCACTCACTCACTGTTGGTTTTGGCTGGAGCTCCATCTCATGTCATGGTTCCTTGGCAAGACAAAGGATTAACTGAACCAGGTCATGTTTTCAATATACAACTCCAATTATACTGTAAAACCTTCAGAATGATCCTGAACTGCTTAAACCATTTTTGAGGTCAGCTGAAGAGTATGGAATAATGGCATTTTAATCAGATCCATGTAACTTTTAGGGAGCTATCATTACAAATTGATGGAGGCTCTGGGAATCCACTGTTGCTTGTAGAAGAAGAACTACATTTACAAGCAGATTAACCTTGTTTGTAATTGCAAGGCTGTAAGAAAAGCCACTGTAGGCTTTTCACTGCCTGTCAATAGTTGACACAGGTGACATAAAACCTATTGACTCAAGGTCAGTTCAGAAATCAACAGAATTCAGCAGGCCATTAGAAAGGGACTTGTCTACATTCTTCCACATGGCTTTTTGACTTCTTTTGCTGAAAACAGTGTCATTTCCAAGCAGAGAGCTCTCAATGTCAACTTGATTTGTTTTTTGCTCCAGTGCAGTTTTCCTAGTGTGGTACTGTTCCTTTCTGGCAACAATAATTAAGGATGTTTTTAATTGTGCAATGTAGTTGTATAACAGGAATATTCACAGCTTGATTATAAGCAATCGTGGCATAATAAACGGTGAATATTCTAAAATGGTACAGTTCACAGCACGATTTCTGCATACTTTGTGTTGTCAATTCCGAGTATATAAGCAGTAATGTGTATTAGGAAACACTGAAATACTATTTTTGGAAAATCGTTTATTAGTAGTAAATCGGTGAGCTTCCCCTTTCAGGCCTAAATTCAGCACAGCATAAATGCTGAGATATTAAAATGCTTTGGAGGCTTCAGTTGCCAGATCTCATTTTAACAGCTAAAGCCCAGCATCTGGAAGGTGTTGGCTTGTTTATGACTTGCAGGGTCTGATCCTTAGCAAATCTCAGGCATTTCCAGTGGTCGTGCTGGAGGAATTCAGAGGATGCTGCTCCTCAGATGCTGATAGATGGTTTTCCTGACAGAGCAGAGGATCTGTGCTCATTGTGGGTGAGCAGATTGCACCACAGAATGGACCATGCTGGAGGGATGCTGACCCTGCTAAAGAGCAGAGCCTTTGCAAATAGCTCTTCTCTACTACTTGTAATTGTATGATTTCACAAGGAACAAATCATACTTGGAGACAATATCAGACTTCTAAATCTGACTCTGCTTCTAAATTGCCTAAACCTCATTATTCACATAATGTGTGAGCATGGATTTAACTTGCTGCTCTGAGGAAAGATGTGTTAAACAAGGTCTCAGTCTAGTCCAGCAGGAGAAGATTCAAATCCAGCCCTGGATTAACACAACTGAAGTAGAACTGTAGCCACATTTTGGAGCACAGTGTTTGCAGGATTGAACATCCTTAAATGTCAGCATTTCCTTCGCCTGTCAAAATTGCATTGGGAGTGGCAGCTTTGGTTGACCTCAGCTAGCATATCTGCAATGTTTTTCACTATATATCAAAATATCAAATGATGAACTTTCCTGAAAGGCAGTGACAAAGCTTAACAATTTCCAAAGGTAAATATTTCAGAACTGTTGGCAAATTTAATTCTCGCAAGTGTTTTTATACTAGTAACGTGTGGTACATCAAGAATTCAGCTTATTTAAAGTGGAAAGAAATTGTCGTGCAAATTCAGCCTCGTGAATGTTGTTGAGCTATTCCTACTGCAAAATGCTTACAGAAAGGGCATCAAATAAACCAAGCACCAGGCTTGGCGTAATGTACTGCAGGATCCTGTTACAGCCATTCTTCGTAATTCTAGGAGGCAGAAAACAAAATTTGACACTGAAAAATAATAAGTTTAAGTAAATCATGTAGGAGAAATGTACATTTATGTCCAAGAAATGGTTAGATGTTGCCAGAACAATGCAGCTACATTATGAATCTTTAATGATCTCTGAAAGTCATAATGGTCTGTCACTAATGCCCATTAATGATCTCTCTATACCACGAGTATGGGCTTGATGTTTCTGGCCAGTACCTTAGAGAATACTTTAAATGTGCCTTAAACTTTCTCTGATCTACTCCCTGTGTGTCTGCTGCAAATGTAGACTGCAATTGCCTGGGCAGGAGCAGCTTGTAAGGCAGCATGGCTTTGGGGATAAGGAAGTCTTATTCAGGTAAGATGTATTTAAGCAATATTTTTTACAGGAAAAAAATGAGAAGGTATTTCCTGGCAACTAATCCTCTATAGAGATAATAAACTATATAAAGAAATCAGATATTAGTATTTCTTTAATATTAAGAATGTGGTTGTTCTTTGACTTAATGAATTTTCTTTGGTAACTCTAAAAAAAAGTTATCTAAGAAGGAAAAGGCAGGTGTTACTGTTCATTCCTACTGATTGAGACTGTAAATATACTGAATATGCTGCTGAACCGGCAGATTTGTCCAGATTGAATATGTATTTCACATGTCAAACAGGTTGCTTTTATGGCCTTTTAAATATCCATGGCATGTATTTAGTTAATTTTGTATGCAAGCTTTTGTCAAGTGTAAGGATTGCTTTAGAGAAAAAACAAATGGTTCTTTACTAATTGCCTTTCATCAGAGTACTGCGCTTAACCTTAACTGAAGACAATCTTGTTACGGTTTTAATAACTTGAAAACATTTTTAAAACAAAATCATCTTAATTTCTCTATTCTTTTGTCCGTGTTTTAGCTGAAGGCTCATGATGGTGTAATTTCGTTTTCTTCAATAATGAAAAGTGTGTTCTCTGCATGGGGTACGTGAAATGATCAGATTACTGTGAGAACCAATGCCCTACGGCCAGAAGAGACAAGCAAATCCAGGCACTTTTGGAAAATACCCCAATATCAAACAATAATCTGATAGCACAGAGCGTACAGCATTAACCGTGAGACTTGGGCTATATGTCATTGTGTATTAGAAATAATAAGCCTAATACTCAACTTTTATGACAATGCATGTAGCTTCCATGTTTCTTTTTCTCTTTAAAATTAATACAATGAAGTGTGCAATGCCAAGTAAGCAGTCTGCAATGGTTTTGGCATTTACAAAATAGAATCACTACGTGTATTAACTATATTTCTAACTGCTAAATGCCTTTCTCTAATGCAGAAACAGTAAGTTTTATTGCATGGTGGTGGGAAAGGTGAAGTGGGTCTGAAGCAGAAGCTTTTACTGTAGGTTAGGTTTTGGGGAGTATTTTACAGAGCCCCAAAATGCAGCTGGTATGGACTGGGATGTTGGGGTGTAACTGCTGTGTATGGGGCTGGGGTGTTGTTCCGGGAGCTGGAAGGTGTTCAGGGCTGCAGTGGGTGGGATGAGGGATGAGGGATGAGGGATAAGGGATGAGGGATGCAGGATGAGGGATGAGGGATGAGGGATGAGGGATGCAGGATGAGGGATGAGGGATGCAGGTTGAGGGATCGGAAATGAGGGATGCAGGATGAGGGATGAGGGATGCAGGATGAGGGATGCAGGTTGAGGGATGGGAAATGAGTGATGCAGGATGAGGGATGGGGGATGAGGAACACAGGATGAGGGATGAGGGCTGGGCACAGAGGGGCAGCCCCGGCCGGCAGCACTGCGGACAGTGCCAGGTTGTCCAGCACAGTGCCACTGTGTCCAGCAGAGCCCTTCAGGGGCAGTCTGGACTCAGTGCTGTGCCATGGGCTCTGCGGTGGCCCTGCCTGAGTGGGCAGCTGGCACCTGATGGCCACTGTGGTCCCTTCCTGGGACATGCCTGGCCATGGCGTGACTCCTGCAACCCATGGAGCTGCCGTGGTCACTCAGCTGCGCCAGGCACAGCCCAGGGCTGGCTGGGTGCTCCACTTGCTAAATCCAGACCTGGCCAGGCAGCTTCCCAGCAGCTCTGCATCTCTCCCCAGCCCTGCCCTTCAGAGTTGGGTGTTACCTGCAGCTGAGGCACCTCTGGGGTTTGCTGTGGTCAAACATCCCCACTGACAGAACCAGCACTGCACAAGAAGCTGGATGACCTTGCTGGGGCAGTAATCCCAACTGACTGCAGGTGTCCCTCTTGTTTCTGCTTTTTGTCATTTTAGTCGTTTCCAGTACTTTCAGTACTGGAAATCTGTTCCATTTGTTTGGTTTGTAACTGTTTACAAATTCATGTTTTACTGCATATTTCCTGTACAGGGAACTCTGTATTTTGCTGAAAGCTTCCTGAAAAGACTTTACATCAGTAAGTAGGCTTAAATTTATGGCAATAATGGTTTAAAAATATAGTCACTGAGTAAGTTGTTTTATACATTGCAGAGCTGGGGAAAAAAAGAAAGGACTGAGGGAGGTGAAGATTTCTTCCATCGTTAACAGCTCCCCTTTGATTCCCTAGTGTTTGTGCATCTCAGCCTTCTTGTAACATTTTGGGTTTGATAATACTTGTGAGTCAGGAAGAAGAAAGGCAGGAAAAAATGCCTGTATTTGTGTCTGTACAAATGGAGAACCCATATTTGCAGAGGAAATACAGCAACTTCAGGGAGCCATCTCATACCTGCCCCATGTAGGAAGCAGAAAAGGCAAGGGGGCTCCCTTCAGTGTAGTTACATGGAATGGGCAGAGTGGAATCAAATGACAGCATTAAAGATGTACCCAGATAAGCCCAGATAACTTCATACAATGCAGCAGGTTTATTTCTGTGCCTTACAATCTAAATCTGCTCCTTGTTCTTTCCCAGCAAAAGCTCCCACATCTTGCAATGTTGTGTTGTAGATAAAGCTAAACTAAGTTTATTTTTAAACAAGGTAAAGTTGACCTCAGCTGAAGGATAAGGACGTCGAGGTACTGATATGTTTTGTGGCTACTTCTCATCAAAAGCATGTTGTAATTTTTAATGAAACAAGGAAAGAAGATCTGGTAGGAAGAAGCGGAAAAGTTGAGTGATAAACAAGGGGATGGGGGTTGAAGGCAGAGGACAGAAATGCTGATGATATTAACATAATTTGCTTAATAGTGTGCCTGTCTGCTGTGAATTGAGCTCAGCGTGATTTAGCTGTATGACTGGGCTGTTGCAAAGGCCACACATATGGACTGGGAATTTAATTAAAATTATGGTGTTATCTCTGTGTCTGCTTGTGCAGCTTAGTCTGCTTATTTTGTGGTGGTTTTAGGTAGAAATGTAGCTACAAGTTGGACAGTTATCCAGTCTCTGTACAGGCAAATGTGGCCCGACTGCAGTTCAGCTGGACTGAAGCAAGGAATAACAGTGCTGAGCTTAGGCAGCTTCATATCTCTCTCTGATTTCTGAGCAGTGTTTCTCTGCATAGCAACAGAACCTTTTTGAGATTTCTGATGAGGTCTGAGTCCCCAGAAATGTTCCAAGCTGCCTAATGCGAATATTGGGAGCAGCAGCAGATGTTCTGCCATTAGCTTCCTTCTCTGAATTGACTTCTCTGAATTTCTTCTAATTTGCTTATGTGAAATTTGCATACACATTTTTTCTAGTCTCCAGACCTATTTAAATCCCACAGAGCAGATGCTGGTTTGTGGTTCACATATATTGGTTTGCTGGCCAATATTTTTCATGGTGTTGCTTGTGAAAACAGCGCATCTAACCTGTGGTAAGAATTCTCTTCTGTTTTCTTGTGATGCATTGTATTTTTCATCTCAAAATCCATGTGATTTCTAGACATCACCTTGTTTTGCTCTTGCCAGCAGCAGCTCCTGCAAGGCCCAGAGTTGTCATGAAGCTAATTTCTGCAAGGCCAATTGAGTGTGGGAAGTGCAACTGAGCGACTCTTTGGGCTGATTTTCTGTTCCCATGTGTGAGTGAGCACTGCCAGAAGCAAGACACTGAGCTAGGCTGACTTTCATTAAGTGAGGTATAATATTGTTTATCATAAAGATGTATGAGGTAGATTATAGTCTGAATCACCCCACAACAGGTTCAGTAAAGCAGAAGTAATGTTTTCCTTCAAATGGCTGTGAAAATAATGGTGGGTTTTTGAACGGGAAAGAATTGCCATATGGGGGTGCTTTTCTCTCCTCTTTCTTGAATATCCAGCCAAGATACCTGGACAGATGAGCTTAGAAAAACCTGCTTTTTACATCACTGAACTTGTTACATCTCTGCTCATACCATGATTATTACATGGTGAACTGAGACAGAATGGAAGCTCAGGCATATGGTTGTTCTCCTAGTCCTCGAGGATGTATCTTCATTTTGTTTGGGTAAACTGGTTCCAGTTCCATGAGTGAGCAAGGCTCTACTTCCACATTTACTGAAGCAGCACTGACTGGTGCAGGGCCTAACCCCAGTTCTGGAGAGCTCTGCTTCCATCCAAGATGTGGCACTTCTTCCTCAAAGTCCCTTTCATTTGCAACCAACTCTGCTCACCTTCTCATCTGTGTGTGTGAATGTGGTGCCATGATCTTGGCAGTTGGGTAAAAGTCCCAGAAAAGCAGTGCCAGGCTCTTCTGATCCCAGCCTGGGTAACTGATTTTCATTATCAGGGAACAGATGAGTCTTACATGGTTAACTCAGCAATGAGAATTGCCAAGTTTGGCATCCATCAAACAATCACAGTGGTTTGGGCTCTGTAGTTACGTGAAGTCAAGCAGTGGGGCAGAAATTGGTTCTGAACAAAGCAGGGACCATGGCTGGGAGAGGCTGAAGAAATGCTTGGGTGCAGATGGAAGGAGGAGAACTCTCAGAGGCTCCAACTCACTGGAGACCCAGTGGGTCTGTTTTTATCAAGCTGTTGACAATGGTTGAACCATCAGATCTATGAAAAGGTGGGAAAAGATCTTATTTGAGTAACGTGGCAATTTCCAGGCAGCTTGCCCTGGCTCTGGGAAGGACTATTTACAGTGTTTTGTCATGTGTAAAGTGGCCTTATGTTAGGTTTGACAGTGGCACACAGCCCACACTTCTCGCGTGTCCCATGCTGAGACGTAAATATTTCAGGGATGATAAGCTGTCATTTACATTGATGTTTCCAAGAGTCATCATGCTGAGAGGTGAGTGAGCAGATACTCTGTGCATACTGATGTGGGAGTGTTGGTCACTGCTGCAAGTTCCTGCCTCAGCTTGGCCCCCAAGACTCCACAATAACACATTCTCATTTTGGGAGCCTGCAGAGCTGGGGGAGCTGATCTCTTCTGTTTGTTCTGTGACCTTTCCCAGCTGATTGGCACTGATCTTTTATGCACCGGATAGACGATCTTTTGTGGTTGACATTTTGGGATGACTGAATATAAATTAACCTCGGTAAAAATATTTCTATTTTTCTGTCTTTAAACAATGCTCTCCTTTTCCAAAAATGGTTGCACTACCACGTCAGATCAAATCCAGTTTTTGCTGACATACTGCTGCTAAATAATTGGAATTCACAGCCGGGAAAAGGCAGAACTGGGTTTTCTCTCATTAGTATTTTCTCTGAGAATCTGAGACAAAACTGGTGTTCTTTGTGTGAGGTGTTGTGGCCATCCTGAGCATTTAGCAGGTCATGTAAGTCAAGAAGAAGAGACCCAAATTCTTGTCAGAGTCAGAGGATCTTGTCCTAGCAAACTTGTGTAGATATGATAAGAGATTTGGCTTAGATTATGAGAACCTTTTGTAATGCATCAGTTGCACGATGATTTTTTAAATATCCTCACAGTCCTAGTGAGCTGGCTCACATGTTGAAATCAGGGCTGTGTTTCTCTGCTCTGGTGGATGGGGCCAGGTTTGGCACATCCAGTGCTGTGCCTCACTTGTACTGCTGTCTCTTCTGGTGTTGGGATTCATGATTCTGTACCCTGAGAAGACAAAAATGAACCAACCCCTAATCCTTTGAGGAGGAAGTGAGCTTTTAGATAAAGTGGGTCCAGGTGACATGTCTACACTGGTGCCACAGGAATCTATTTTGATTTTTTTCCTGTTTCTGAGCAAGGCTGCCCAGTGCACTTCTGCAAAGAGCCATGGCACGGGCACACACACAGAACATCCACATCGTTATTTTCAAGTGCCCTTATGCTCTCAGCATAAAAATACTTCTGTTTGCAGCTGCTTATTGTAGCCATTCTTTACCATCATGGTTAATTTTCAGGTAGCCCAGTTGGTCTGTTACTAAAATATCCTCACATTGGAGCTCTCGGTGTGAAGCTGCTTGAAAGCTCAGCTTCCACTAATACCTTTTTTCATCTTGCATTCAGAGATAAACTCAGGCTGACTGTTGCTTGACCCATCTGTAGGGTGAAGTGGCCAGCACAGCTCATCCCCCAGGCAGGGAGCACCCAGCACTCCTGCTCTGCAGCTCCTGAGTCCAGCCTGGAGCTGCCTGCAGACAAAAGGCTGAGTCATTTCCATGGGATATTTCACAGAGGAGTTCAGTGATGTGGGACTCAGGTCTGAGCAGCTCTGCTTCCTGGTAAATAGAATTTCTGTTTACTTAGAAGAGCAAAAAATCACTGGGGGCCTCAGTGCTGCTGTGTCATTCCTGACTGAAGAAAGGCTTGTTTATCTCATTCTGAAAAGAGAGAGAAGAGATTCTGGTGGTGCTTTTCAGAAAATAATGCTCTACTTTTGGAGAGTGTAGGCAGTGGAAACAGTCTATAGGTTTGAAGTTTTAAGCTTTTTTTTCTGCTTTTTCTGTAACAGCAGGACCAAAAGAGCCTCAGGAGGAACTGCTGACACCCAATGCCAGGCTGGTTTTATTTTGTTACAACAAAGCAGCTTCAAGCTTGTAACTGTAGAGGAGTGGTTTGGGGTTTAAGATGGACTGAGTGAGCCTTGGAGCTGGCTTGCGATTTTTTTCTTCTGGTCTTGATTTTGATGTAGCATTTGTTTTGCCCAACTGCTATTAGTTTATATAGGACATACTGTAAATCTTTTGTGCTCAGAATAGATTCAAACTCAGAGCAAACAGCAGTGGTCTGGGATCTGCCTCAGGACAATGGTTCAGGGAGGGTGAATGAAAAAACAGAACTTTTGCACTTTCCTCTGATTTGGTGGAAGAGTCAGCAGTGTGTGCAGTTTGGGCAGCGATGGGAGTTTGATGCCTTTCTGTGCAGGAGCAAGCGCAGCCTGCAGTGTGCTGGGTGAAAACCAAGCCCTGCATTAGTCAAAGAGCCTCTCCTGCCTTGGGTACCAAATTGCAGGCTTTACTTTTGCCCAATCCAGGCACCTTCTGGAGGGTCAAGTATATTTTAATGATCAGAATCATGGAAATAATCATCAGCAAAGACTCAAGAGATGACTGGGAGGAAAAACTATAAATCAAAAGTGGGTGAGATCTTTGTCTGCTTCAGAACAGTGGAATTGCTTCTGGGTCAGGTCGCAGCTCCAGGGAGATCGTGGCACTGTCTCTGACAGTAACTGGGCAAGTCTGGCCCATGCTGATTTCTTTTTGATTGAAATGGCACTGGCAGTTTACTCATTAGCTTTAAATGTGCCCCATTGCAATAATCATGAACAGAGAGAGAGAATGTGTGTTCAAGGAATGTCTGTTTGTCTTCTACGTTCAAAAAGTCACTTGGAATTCCATTTAATTTTATTTTATTTTACCTTCTTAGTATGATGGGGAGTGAACAGCTCTTGCTTTTCAAAGAAAATAAAGCTGTTCCTTGAGATTTTTATATCTGGAACACTGAAGTAGTCCAAAGGTTGGTCCTGTACCAAAGACGTTTTCCCCAACAAGATCTTCATTTTCATGTGCCATTTATAGTAAATGAAGACATGTTTGTAGGAGTACCGATAGATGAAGAGGTTGATCATGCAACAAAACTGGAGGACTGTTTTTTGAAACTTAAATCTGATTATGCATATACGCTATTTTTGTTCCTCTCTAGTTATCTGTCAAGGAACATTTGTGCAAATGAATTTTCATTATGGATTTTAAGCATGCAAGCTGGAATGTTGGCAGAAAGATATCCCAAATACTGCTTTCATATAATGCCTTTCCCCAGGATTTTCAAGGTGAGCTGAATTCTGAGTTCTGGTTAGTCTCTGTGGAAACGCAATGTCTTGTGACTTTGTGGGACAGATGACGAGGCAGCTTCACTTTGATCTGAGGATCAAATACTACTTTCCAAATTGGGAATATTTATAAAGTAATGGGTGAGTCTCAAAAAACCCAAGTCTCACTCATGACTGTATTGGAAGAGGAAAGATGGCAAAATTCGTAGTATGTTGCGGTGCGTTGAGTAGGATGAGTTATTCCTAATAATACCCAACTGGCTGTCTTCTGTGTTGGATTTCACATGTCTTACATGGACTGGCAGATGAGGGTAGTGGTGGAACTTGTGAATTGCAGCTATTTTTACCCTACTGTTAAATAAGAAATTAGGAGTATTTATTTAATATGCAATTGTGCATGAACTCCTCATAAACAAACGTGTGCATGTAGGAGTAGGTGTACACACAGAGTTCTGACAGAGAAGGGCTGTGGGTGGCTGAGTGGAGCTGCCAAGCTCCGTGTCAGCTGCTGTGGTGGCACACACTGTCCTCACAGTCACACACTGTCACAGAACTGACACAGGGTGGGCATTCAGCCTGTCACTGAGCCTGGCCACACCACAGGGCTCATTGGGGCGTGAATTCCCAGCTGGAGGAAAGAGATGTGGAGCTGTTGCGAGCTGTTTCTGGTTGAGGGAAGGACTGTAGTATTTGCAGAGGTACAGCAAACTTCCTTTGAACTGAGCTGTCTGGAGATGTTGGGCAGTGTGGGTTCTGCTGCCCCTGCCCGGGATGGTCAGTGTGTCTCCAGACAGGGAGGACAGGACCTGGTTTTGCTGAGCACACATGGAGGAGAGGGAGAAGGGGCAAATATGCTGGGAAGCCTGGCCAGGTGCGGGAGCACAGCAGAAACTGGTGCTGTCCCACATCCATCGCCATCAGGGTGTTTCATGGCCTCGGGAGAGCTGCCCAGGGCTCACGGCATGCAGCTGCCAGGCGAGGGTGACAGACGCCTGTTGCCACTGCAGTCCCCAAGGGCTCAGCTCCTGCAGGGAAACAGCTCCCAGGGACATGGACATCCCGCCCTGCCTCAGTGCCTGCTATGGCTGAGAATCCCTCTGCCTCGGGATAAATCCTTTCAATAGTTGTTTGCCTCCAGGGCTGCAGATCTCTGTTTTATTTCCAGCCTGCATTGGCTTTGATTTAGGCTCCAGCTGTTGAAAGCTCGCTAAAGAGCCAGGAGTGGGTTGTAAAAGGATCTCCAGGACCTCCTGCTTCCCATGTCCTGGGGCACGGCTGTGTGCGGGGCTCGGTGTCCCCAGGCTGTGTGCGGGGCTCGGTGTCCCCAGGCTGTGCCCCAGCGTCACGGCACTTCTGCGGCTCCGTGCCTTGGTGCCACCGCAGCCGGCCGTGAATGTACCCAGTGCCATGGGAGCCTGGCCTAGGGACACCGCGGGGGGACAAAAGGGAAACGGAGAACATGACCATCATAAGGAAATCGCTCTTTCTGGGGATTTCCTAGGCTGCCACAAAACGGGAGCTGAGAGCAGGTGGTGGAAAGGAACAGCAAGGGAGGCAGAGAAGCTGCAATAAATCAGTGAGGCAGAGAGGGGACATCCTGTAAGGGTGAGAGAAAGGCAAGGCAGAGCTGTGGCTGTAGCTCCCCGCCTGCCCTAGCCCGTGCTGCTGCCAGCCAGGTGTGCCGCTCCGTGCCGTGCCGCTCCGGTGCCACGGGGCTGTTTGCTCACCGCAGTCACGTCTGTTTGGGTGGCTGCGCCTGCCGGGAGGCTGCTCCGGCCGGCTGAACACCCCCGGCCCAGGATAGCCCTGTCCTGGACATCCCCACCCTGGACATCCCCACCCCGTACCCCCGGCCCGGGTCGCTCCCGCTGCCCGCCCCAGCCCCTCCGCGGCTCCGCAGCCCCGGGCAGAGCTCCGCTCGTCGCCGCGCCTGGAGAGGAGCGGGAGGAGGAGGCAGAGGAGGAGGAGGAGGAGGGGAGGGTGGTGATAAGGGGTTTGCTGCGTCGCCTCATTTCTGTACCCAGCGCACGGCTCGTGGGGAGTGCGCGGTGCCTGCATCGCTGCCGGAGGCTCCTGCTGCTGCTGTTGCTGTGCTGCTGTGCTGCTGCAGTGCCGGCTCCGGCTGCCGGGCAGGGCTCAGAGCAGTTTACCGTCTGCCTGTTTACCGTCTGCCGGCAAGTGCCGCTCTGCAAAGCCGAACGTGCCCGAACAGGAGAGGCTGCGCCGAGCCCAGAGCGGCGCCGGGGAAGAGGCTTCCCGAGGCGTTCGGCAGCCGAGGGCCGGCAAGCCGCCCCTCATCCCGCTGTCTCCACCACCGCCTGCTTCGGAGCTCTTCTTAGGGCAGAAGAGGGAAAAGGATCCAGAAAAGCCCTGCAACTGGACAGCCCCTGCTGGAGTCTAACAGGTGTTTGCTGGGATTAGAATGGGGAGGGGACGGGTGGGGAGAAAAGTTACCTGGAGAAATTGGGGCTAGGAGAGATGCGATGATCTTGCACCAAGTGGATGTGCCGTGTCTGCGTGCGAATAGCGCGTCTGGAGAAGCTCGGAGGGATGTCTCGCAAGCAATCTGCATGATCTCCGTAGGAACGCTCACCTCCGCCTGCAAACTTTCCCTTGCTAGAAGTTGGGAGGAATAAAAAAGCACCGGAAAGTCGAAAGGGGAAGATCTCGGAGGACAAAACCGTTCGAGCTAAACTGTTGCATCCCGTCGCGGGGCTCCGCTGCGAGCATCCCGCGTGTGTCCCGGGCTCCAAGCCCATCGGCGGTGGGTGGCGTTGGCCAAGTTGCCCGGCAGCGTCCCCGGCTCGGGGCCTGGCCGAGCAGCATGCTGGCTGTGGCTCCTGCGGCCGGCCAGCGACCCCCGCGTGCCTGACCCGCCCGTGACGCCGGGGCCGTGGCGGCTATGGCTGCAGCCATCGCCAGCTCCCTGATCCGCCAGAAGAGACAAGCCAGGGAGCGGGAGAAGTCCAATGCCTGTAAGTGTGTCAACAGCCCCAGCAAGAGCAAGGGAAGCTGCGACAAGAACAAGTTGAATGTGTTTTCCCGGGTCAAACTCTTTGGCTCCAAGAAAAGGCGAAGAAGGCGACCAGGTTGGCAAGGGTTATGTCTTTGGGGGGTTGGTTTGTTTGACTTGCTGGAAACTGGGATGTGTATCTGGTGTGGGGAAAGGGGGAATGGTGTCTCAGGGCTTGGGAAATGACCGTGTGGGTATTGCCGGCTCTGGCTTGTATGGCCTGACTGACATGGGTACCCCACGCCAGTCCCTTCCCCTGCCCTGTGCACCTGGTTTATTGGGTAGCACACACCACTGCTGTGTGCCTCACTGGTGCTCCATGCACCCGTAATTCCCTGGCTGTCTCTCTGCTACACATGCACAAACACATGGCATGTATTGGCGGGGGAGATGCTAGTGGAGAAGTTCCCACGCACGCATCTCCTTCAGTTGTATATTGAATAACTTCGTGGTCTAGAGATCTGGTTTTGTTGTCGTGCTTCACAGAATGCCCGTGCCAGGCTTTATCTGCCGATTGCAGACAAGGCTTTCTGCTTTCGCTGGCACCTTCCAGAGTTTTGCTTTGGCGCCCTGTTCCTTTCTAGGAATCTCTTACCTGCAGCTGCCCTGTGGCCGTGATGTTCTCTGGGTCACAGGTGCCAGAGATCGGGCGTGAAGGCTCAGTCCCTGATGTGAGTGGATTGTTTTGTCTGTGGGAGGAGCAAAACCCTCTGGTTTGTTGTTGCCGTGGCTTTGCTGCGCTGGAGCATTGATGTTTTTGCCACTTCACCTGTCCACCTTGCTCAGCAGCCACAGAGGAGCTGCCTTGCTCACAGTTTGCAAACAGCTTGGGGATGGATTATGGCTTAAAAAGCCAAAGTGAGGGTTGGAATAATTCCTTGTCAGAAAAGTTGATAGATAAGAGTTGTGTATCCATCAGCACTCTTATCAAAGTTCTATATAAGATCTAATTCACTTACACAAACTGCTGGAAGCTTTTACCTGCTGAAGTGAAGTTCAGTAGCAGAGCTCTCTAATGCCTTTGATTACAAACACAAGAAGTCTTACCCAGACACAGAGTGTTGGAAACGACACCACATCTTCACAGTGTGTTTATCTGTGAATAGAGTAAGATGTTGAGCAGCGAGCTGCAGGGATGCATCAGCTCCTGACAAACGCAGTTGTGTGAAATGACTACAATGCAGATGTCATTGGCATTCAGTGGACATAGACCTTTTCTGCAATTACTCCTGATGTTATTCCTAGATATCTTAAATGACCCACTTGACAGCATATCCTGCTGCTCTATACTTTTGGTCTAGAATGATACGAAACCGTGTGAGATATCTTGCTTTCTAGCTGTAAATCTGAGGATGGTTATGAAAAAAGTAAATCTATCCAAACTATGCGTTGTTTTGATCTTTCTTCTTCTAGCTGATGAGGTAATTACCTCAGCCCTTATGGTAATATTTATTTTGCAGTTCCACACATTGCTGGATTTCAGGGTTTCCCGCTCCATTTTCCATATGTTCACTGAGTAGTTTATCACTTCGGATGCTCTGTACTCTTTGGAGCAGTGAGGAATGGGGGTTTGTTTATTAGAGCTGCAGCAGTTCCTGTGCTAAACGTTTGCTGCTATATATTTAGGCTCTCAACTGTCACTGTGGCTCTTATTAATGCTGTCGTAATAGTCTTCTTTTTCCTCTCCATCGAAGAACTCGCACCTTTTTAAAAGACAGAATGCACTCTTTGCCAGGTCATTTTTAATCTTAAATGAGATAGGGCTGGGCTCCTGAGGCCAAGCAGCTCTGTTGGAATCCGTATTCACTGGACGTGGATTTTACTGTGCCTCTTACATTGAAATCAAAAGTGGCATTTAATCATTTTGGCAACTGGTTTCATAGACATAAATTTGATCTCAGCTTCAATGAAAAGTGTTGCAAAGCTGGTAGCCCTGCTTTTGTTTTGGGTCTTTTTCTTATCTCAGCCTTGAGAAGAAACCTGAAGATTTGTTTTTAACGTCCTGCTCATTTGGAACAGCACATCAGGATTTCCCACATTAATCTCACTGTTGTTTTTTTACAGAGCCTCAGCTTAAAGGTATAGTAACAAAGCTATACAGCAGGCAAGGATACCACTTGCAGTTGCAAGCAGATGGAACAATTGATGGAACAAAAGAGGAAGACAGTAGTTATAGTAAGTGACACGAGCATAAATGGTGTGTTTGTGAATTGTGGTGTCTCGTCCTTCCCATGCAGCTCCCCTCAGAATTGTTGCCCTGAGTGAGTGGAAGTGGCACTGATGCTGTGCTGGCAGCACAGAGTCCTTCAGACTTACTGGGTCTGAGAGAAATACAGATAAAAATCACTTATAGAAATAATGAACTAGAGGAGGTAATGATGACACATGTGACAAACAAAGCAAATGTTATCTCCATGGTAATCTAGAGAAGTTCATTGCTGTCCTTTGGATTTTATTAGATTTTTTTTTTTAAGCAGGGAAAATTTGCTCGCCTACTCAGAGCCTGAAATAGAATAACACTATCTCCACTCTCAAACAGGGGCTCATTCAAACAGCCGTGGTGTTTCACAAACTGGGAGTTCATCAGCGTTTTAAAGTTCACATTTCCTTATTATTATTATTATTATTATTATTATTATTATTATTATTATTATTATTATTATTTTTGGCCCCTTCTAAACGTAATTACACGATCCGCTTTCAAACAGTTTACCCTCAGGTTTTCCTTCAGGTTTTCTGTGAAAAAGCTCTGGGCATTTTTGGTTGTTGTTTTTGATTGGGGTTTTTTTTTACAACTTTGAGGATTAATAGAAAACAGGAAAATATGACTAGAGCATCGATTTGGTGTGTGTAAAATATTTAAGGTTTTCACATAGCTATACAAGTTAGCTGAAATGATGTTTCAGTAAAGAGTGTAAAGATATCTTTGTTTTTGCTGTTCCCTTAAATTGGCCATAACCTGATAGACCATTAAGCAAATTATAAGAACTCCTTGTTTTTGGAGACCAGCCTTCCAAAATATTGCCTACTTAAATATAATGGAAATATGCCAGAAATTAGCCAAGAGTCCATGTGATTTGAGGAAGCGCTTCTTGGAAAGGATCTCCTGGCTGAGAGACAGACTTTTTCTCATTAAATATGTTGAATAGGTCAAGGGTTTAAATTTATTCCCCAGTTTTGGCAAGACAAAATGATTTCAAGACTGGTAAAATAAGGAAATGTAGGAAACAACATCCTGCAGAAAGTGCACAAAGGTCCAGGTGGCCAAGCCAAGAGTGGCAGACTTCACAAGGATGTTTATGTTCATAAATCCAGCTGTGGCCTGCAGCCTCTTATTGTGTAGCTTCATTTCTCTGTCAGCTCATATTGCACAAGGACCATGGCAAAGATCATCTCTCCCTTAGGCATTGCTTAGTTGTCCATTAGGATGGATGTTATATCCTCATTTTAAACACACAAATGGGACTGGGGAAGAGTAGGATGCAAATTACTCTGGATTATTTTATGCCAACACCAACTGATCACAGTAGCACACTATTTCTTTTGCTGCAGCTTTTTGCCACCCTTTCTGTCGTATCTGTCCACATGAGGGTCATCCCCTGGCAATGTGGTGACACCTCCATCCTGCTGTCCCTCTGGGGGCTTGCAGAGTTGGCTCTGCTGTGGGTCCTGCCAGCTGTCCCATCCCTGTTCGTCATGCCAGCTCTGTTCCAGCTGTGCTGTGCTGTCCCCATGGCTTGTGGCAGCTCCAGCTGTCCCAGCTGTGCTGTGCTGTCCCTGTTCCTCATGGCAGCTGTGTCCCAGCTGTCCCAGCTGTGCTGTCCCTCTTCCTGCTTGCAGCTGTGTCTCAGCTGTGCNTGCTGTCCTTTGGATTTTATTAGATTTTTTTTTTTTAAGCAGGGAAAATTTGCTCGCCTACTCAGAGCCTGAAATAGAATAACACTATCTCCACTCTCAAACAGGGGCTCATTCAAACAGCCGTGGTGTTTCACAAACTGGGAGTTCATCAGCGTTTTAAAGTTCACATTTCCTTATTATTATTATTATTATTATTATTATTATTATTATTATTTTTGGCCCCTTCTAAACGTAATTACACGATCCGCTTTCAAACAGTTTACCCTCAGGTTTTCCTTCAGGTTTTCTGTGAAAAAGCTCTGGGCATTTTTGGTTGTTGTTTTTGATTGGGGTTTTTTTTTACAACTTTGAGGATTAATAGAAAACAGGAAAATATGACTAGAGCATCGATTTGGTGTGTGTAAAATATTTAAGGTTTTCACATAGCTATACAAGTTAGCTGAAATGATGTTTCAGTAAAGAGTGTAAAGATATCTTTGTTTTTGCTGTTCCCTTAAATTGGCCATAACCTGATAGACCATTAAGCAAATTATAAGAACTCCTTGTTTTTGGAGACCAGCCTTCCAAAATATTGCCTACTTAAATATAATGGAAATATGCCAGAAATTAGCCAAGAGTCCATGTGATTTGAGGAAGCGCTTCTTGGAAAGGATCTCCTGGCTGAGAGACAGACTTTTTCTCATTAAATATGTTGAATAGGTCAAGGGTTTAAATTTATTCCCCAGTTTTGGCAAGACAAAATGATTTCAAGACTGGTAAAATAAGGAAATGTAGGAAACAACATCCTGCAGAAAGTGCACAAAGGTCCAGGTGGCCAAGCCAAGAGTGGCAGACTTCACAAGGATGTTTATGTTCATAAATCCAGCTGTGGCCTGCAGCCTCTTATTGTGTAGCTTCATTTCTCTGTCAGCTCATATTGCACAAGGACCATGGCAAAGATCATCTCTCCCTTAGGCATTGCTTAGTTGTCCATTAGGATGGATGTTATATCCTCATTTTAAACACACAAATGGGACTGGGGAAGAGTAGGATGCAAATTACTCTGGATTATTTTATGCCAACACCAACTGATCACAGTAGCACACTATTTCTTTTGCTGCAGCTTTTTGCCACCCTTTCTGTCGTATCTGTCCACATGAGGGTCATCCCCTGGCAATGTGGTGACACCTCCATCCTGCTGTCCCTCTGGGGGCTTGCAGAGTTGGCTCTGCTGTGGGTCCTGCCAGCTGTCCCATCCCTGTTCGTCATGCCAGCTCTGTTCCAGCTGTGCTGTGCTGTCCCCATGGCTTGTGGCAGCTCCAGCTGTCCCAGCTGTGCTGTGCTGTCCCTGTTCCTCATGGCAGCTGTGTCCCAGCTGTCCCAGCTGTGCTGTCCCTCTTCCTGCTTGCAGCTGTGTCTCAGCTGTGCTGTGCTGTCCCCATGGCTCGTGGCAGCTCCAGCTGTCCCAGGTGCTGCCCTGTCCTCAGCTGGTCACTGGCAGGTCTGTGGCACTATTTGCAGTGGAACTCCTACTCAACCCCTCGTGCTGAAATGCCCAAACACCTGTAAATGTGCTTTAAGAAATCTCATTTCCAAAGAGAGCTGCAGGCTCTGCCTGGATGCTGTGCTTTACATTGTCCTGTCCAGCGACACAGAGATCAGATGCTGTTTTGGGGTTGAGCTGCAAAGGACCCCTGGCCAAGGGAATATTTACTGAGGCACACAGAGAATGACTTCTCCCCCAGATAAACTGAAGCATTTGATAGAATGAATGAAAAATCCATTTCCCTTACTGAAAATCTAAGTTTCTTTTGCCAGAAGCTGCACAGAACTCGAAGATTTTGTTTTAGTGAGGAGAAAGTGATTTTTGCTGGTTTTGTGCTGGAGACGAGCGTGACGAGGGTGTGCATGTGTGTGTTTGTATCTGCATGCACACTCGTGGGATGAAAGGGAAAGAAAAACACAGATTTTACGATCTCTTACATTTATTGGTAACTTCTGGGTGTTTCCACCTTTTCTGCTATGTTCAACCATTGTAGGAAATGCAGTGCTTAAAGGTGCTTTGACCTCAGGGCACTCGATGTGCTCCTGACAACCCCAAACCCAGAATTTAGGGTCTGTGTTAAATGCTGTCAAGCTGTCATTTTTTTTTTTAAACTAAAATATGACCATTTGGGGTTTCCAGGCTGAAAAAGGAATTTATAATGGGTCATAATTCTTATCTTATAATTTTGAAAATAATAAAAATATTTCAAATTCATAATTCAGTTTTAGATTGGCTTTAGACAGTGACCATAAATATCAGACTTCTGCCTGAAGCAGACCAGTTTTCCAGCCAAGCAATAAATCATTGGAAATGAGATGTAGTTTAGCATTACTTTATCCTATCTCTGAATTTATACTACAGACTGGAAGGAGATGCTTTGGGTTATGATAATTTTCTTAACTCCCCTTTAGTTTTAATCCTACATGTTGAACACAGAGTACTGTATTCAACTCATTATTTCTTGTGTTCAATTTTAACATATCCATGAATCCAAGCTATGGCAGAGCTTTGCGTTTTTCTTTTTTCTTTTTTTTTTTTTTTTTTAATTTTGCAAATTGCAAACCGGAATCTTCATTTTTTGAGGAGATGTTTCTGTGCTCATAAATGCTGCCACTATTAGCATGTGTACAACCATAATGCAAGCAGAACATTCAAAACAGCTCAATTTTGAAAGCATAGATTCAGGGGTTGATCTAAAGAATATGCTGCCATTTCATTTAATTTTGAAGTTATTTCAATCTCTTTTCTCAAAGCCATTCTCCTCTAAAAAAGAGGAAAAATTAAACCCCAATGAGTTTTGAGTGGAAACATTTTGAGATGCTAATGATGGTTTTTAACTTTTATGAATTTCATCTTCTTCCTTCCTTTTGGTTAAAATGTTTACTGACTTTGAAAAAGTTTCGATTGTCTTGAAAATTTTTTTGTTTGTTTGCTTCTGGATTCCTTTTTTTTTTCTTTGTGCCCTTACTGTCAGAAAAAAAAAATCCCTAAAAAAATGCAAATGAAGTGTTCAATTGTACATGGCAGAGCCAGGTAAGTTCTTTTTGCTGTCAGCAATTCACTGTGTTCAGAACAAGGAGAGGCACTGATACCCTCAGATCATCTCTGAGCTGTTGGTGGAAATTGCTGTAAAAAATACGATGGTAGAAGTATTGCTCTGTAGCAGCCACAGAAATCAATATATGCACAAATAGACATTTTTTATTTGGTTCTGGTAATTATGGTTTAATTTTCTGTCTAATCTGCGTACTCTAAAGGATTAATTTTGCTCTCCATCTCCTTTGTCTCCTAGCTTTGTTTAACCTCATCCCTGTGGGTTTACGAGTGGTGGCGATTCAGGGGGTTCAAACTAAACTATATCTGGCAATGAACAGTGAAGGATACCTATATACATCAGTGAGTAAACATTTTAATTTTGTTCTGAGTGAAATTGTGGTAAGAACTTCGTAAATGAATAATTTACTGTTGCAGTGGATCTGCTTGTAACCTATAAATGTGAGGTTTGAGGGCAGAGTTGGGGTATTTGGGGTAGTCTGGTTCTGCTTTATTAATCTCTTTCCCTTAGGAGTACATATGGATGTCTGGAATCAAACTGTGGTGCCTTTGAATAACCCTGAAGTGTGAAATGTAAAAAAACCCCACAACCAAAACCCCCAACAGAAAAGATCCTCTTCTCTCATGGTCACTGTGGGCTGATCGAGCTAATTAGAATGGGGGAGTGAGGGGAAGGGAAAACTCTGTGTATCACATGGCTTGTGTCTTCTTATATACTCTGTATTACTGTTACTAAAAGGGATTGGAGAAAGAAATTTCTTTTTTAGGCAGGATTTTCCAATTGAAATGTTATGGCTTCAAGTAGGAGAGTGAGTAAAGAACAGTTTTATTAGTAGTTTCAATGAAGAATGTCAGTTAATAATTTTCGGTGACATTTCTCACAAGAGCAAACAGTGTTTTTATTAAAAATTTTTAAAAATAGGCCATTTTTAAATTAAAACCATTTAGTTGAACTATGTTCAGGAATTTTAATTATACAGTCTTAATAGATTTTTCCCAAGGATGAAAATAGAGGAAAACATACTCTGTTATCTACTACAAATGATTTTCTTCTATGAATGATTCCCTTAATACTGATAAAAATTAAGCAAACATTCAAATCTCTCATTTATTTTGCAGCCCTGACAGCTTGAAGAAGGGGCAGCTTTGCATATTTTTTCCTCTTGTATCTAGCAGAGCAAGTCCAGATCAGAGCTGGCAATGCTGCAGTGACATCTCACCAAGCAGCTCGGTGCTCTCAGGGCTCAGATCTGCAGAAATCATATCTGGTTTTGCAGAGGTGAGGGAGATGGGGTGAGGATTTACCCTGCAATGGAGCAGTGACTTCTCGTTGTGAGACACAACTCTGCAGTCACAGGGAGCACTGAGAGGATGAAGCATCATTTCCACTATCCCTTGGTGTGGGGAGGAGGGGCATAAAATAACCCTGGTTTAGATGAAGTCCAACTTCTAGCTCCATGGGCATCCTAGGTATCTTGGGCAGAGCTCTGAGATTCACTTTGGCTGTAATTTTTGTTCTTGGCATTGATTAAGGGTAGTTCTTCATATGGTTATGTTCCCATGAATAGTGTCTTCCTTGATTCCTTTAACATATTTGAATTTCATAGTTTATGTCATTGCCAAATTACCTGGTGACATCTCTCTGTTTCCCACTTAGTAACAGCGGTCATTTTTGTTTCTTTATTAGACAACTGTATTTTCTTACATTTATGTTATTACTCTTCTCGAACTTGATATGCTTGGCAAGACCTTAAACAGATTTTTGTTGTGTGGTTTCCCAAATTCATACTCTTAAATACTCTTCACAAAGACAGGTGTCTATTTAAATTTGATCTACTTTTCTAAAGAAAGTTGTTACCCAAGTTCTCGATAATCTTGTGTTTATCCCCTGCTGCCTTCTTGTTGGTTGTTTTGTTTTTTGCAATAATCACAGGAAACTCTTGGAGGGCAAAACCTACTCATGTTGGTGAGCCCAGGGAATGGACGAGGGCTGCTTCACCGGCTGTGCAAAAAGGTTGCCAGAAATCCAGTTCCAGCACTATTCTTAAGTGTCTCTTGCATTTCTTTTGCTGCTTAATGGTCCTTTCAGCAAGGGATGCAGTCTGACAGCCTGATGCATGGGAAATGAACTCTATATTTCGGGCTGTATTCTTGGTTGATATAAATGAGTCCCAGGAGAGCTCAGCTGATTTCTACCAGCTGAACACTCACCTGTTCGAGGAATGCCACCAGGGAGTCTGGAGAACAGATCAGCTCAAGTAAGTGACATCCATCTCCACATGCTGAGGGTTTCAAAGCCCTTACAGGGATGTGTTCCTGAATGGGATTTGTCAGGAGCAGACAGATGGCAACATGGGATTGATCAAGTGCAAAAGCCCACAAAACACTGTCAAGTTCCAGAAGCAAGAGAACAGGGGAAAACAGAAAAGCACTTAAACTGGAGATAACTACAGCAGATAGCTGCAGCATTTCCAGAGACAAATGAAATTAGCATTGATGATGCAATTTAATATGGAGAGAGAATAGTGTGGGCTATATCATGATCACTTGGTTTTGGTTCTCTTGTGATTCTTGTGTCTGTGCAGAGGCAGACCCAGGTGTGTGACCTCAGAGGTAGCCTGCAGGGAGGTTTGCTTCCAGCCCAGTGACTGTAACCAAAAATTATTTGAATTTTCTCCATGGGGGGATCAGTGATGTATAATAAATCTGCAGACAACAGATATCTGTGGTTGGCTGCCAGAGTTTATAGATAGTTTGCAGCATCTGTCAGTTAGAGGAAAAGTAAGATCTTTAATGTAACAATAAAAGCTCCTCAGGGAGAAGGCAGCAATTCAGCTAAGCAAGAGGAAGATAAACTATTAAACCAAACATGTGATTGTCTACATGTGTTATAGAAGTAGATTGAAGTCCTGGCCTGCAGGGTAGCAAAGCGACCATATCACATCTCCATATCACAGAACATCACCTCTGAAATGGTTCCTTTTCTGCAGCCAGTTTTCTCCTGAAGTCCATGGGTGTTGTGTGACTGCACCTCCCAAGCTGAACCCACCCTCAAAATTCTATTTGGAGGGACCTTGTCAGGAGCTATTTGAAGGCAGAGCTCTCAGTGCTCAAGCATCCTTTGCAAATGAAAACACAGGGTTTGATTCATCGCTCTTACACCAGCGTCATGCTGCTGCAAGATGACTTAGACAGTGCTATGGCACTGCTGTCTTACGTAACCACATCGTGAATCATTTTGTATTTTAGGGTGGCTTTTATTTTGTCTTACCTTATATTTCTTTTTATGAATGGCCACATCCTTCAGATGACCACCACACCTGAGTTTTTCAGGTTTCATACCCTATGAATTCCGTGTGTTGTTTTGTTGCCTTGAACAAGAGAGTGAAAGCCATTTAAAGGATCTGTTTGTCAGACATGCAGTCCTGGAGCTATTGCTTTCTCATTAAAGTGATGGTGATGTGGCAGAGGAGCTCTCAGCAATTCAGAGCAGCAGATGTGTGAAGTTCCTTAAGGGAAGGCACGTGGAGGTGAAGGGAGTTGGGTGTTCTGCTTGCATTCTGCACAGGCTGAAACAACCCTGAAACAAGTTTAAAAAACAGCCCGTGAACCTCTAGCCATGTGTTTTCCATGAACCATCACATTAGAGTTCTTCAAACCATGTAATGATTGTTGGTGAAATGCATATTTTTCCTATAGAACATTTAGGTGATTCTGTGCTTGTGTATCCTGGATACATTTTGAGAAGCAGTAAAATTCAATATGTGCTGCTCATGGCATAGTCCTGGACAGTTTCAGGAGCGATGCAGCTCAGCTTGGAAAGAGGGTTCATTTTGCATCTTGTCTTGTCCTGGGCTCAGGTGTTTTACTGAAGCATTTAATTCAACAGTGGCATAGGCAAGGAATCTTAAGGAATCTTACAGTTCTGCCAGGCTGGAGAGAGCCTTTCTCTCAGAGTGTCCTTGGCCCTGACCAGGTGTGATAGGGTCAGGTCTGTGCATCCCTCACACAGCCTTTCAGCTCACCTGTTGGAAACTCAGGGCATTCAGCCTTTT
Source organism: Grantiella picta (assembly GCA_013397955.1). Lineage (NCBI taxonomy): Eukaryota > Metazoa > Chordata > Aves > Passeriformes > Meliphagidae > Grantiella > Grantiella picta. The sequence goes on from VZRM01005251.1 coordinate 310,122, forward strand.
GTAGGATGGCTGTTAGGAAGAGGTGTTTATGCTGGCTTTGTTAACTGTTCTAGGATGTCCAGTATTTTTTATTTAATTTTGCCGTTTCTTGTCTGATGTCACTTGGTGCAGTTAGCATGGATTTAAGGAGCACTTTGGTGTAATACCCTGTGCAGAGTTGTGCATTTAATTTACCCCAAGAGAGCATTCAGCTAGCATTGTCCTCTGTATGTAAAATAAACTGTCACATATAAGTTTGGTACCTGCACTGAAAATAAATATTGTGTGAAGCATGCACGTTGATTATAGCCAAGAGAACTGAAATGTGATTAAATTCTCAGAGTGATTCAAAAATTGGTTTTGGTGAGTTGGACAGAATTTTGTGCATATTTGAATACTGAGCAGTGCAGGGGAGACCTGCTGTAGCTAATGGGAATGGCTGGAGCATTTTTAATGAATTACTGGCAAAGGGCATTTTTCCATCTCAGGGAAATAGCACAAAGCAAGAGATAGGGGAAATAATCAAAAGCTTCATCTGGTTAAATTTGCATGTCAGTATAAATCACTTTTTACCATGACTGCTCAAGTGCAGGCTGTACCCTAATACAGTTGATTTTCTTCAATGACAGCCTCTCAGGCACTGATACATGATTTTCTCTCCATCACAACGCCTTGCTCTGAGCTGGATAAGTGTTCAGCATCCTCACAGAGAGGAGAGATGCCCTGGCCCTGGTGTGACCTGCAGTGTGCTGCCAGCCCTGGGTGCTCCTGCTGCCCACAGTGCAGCTGGGAGTGGGGCAGGGCAGCTGTGGGGTCAGTGCTGGGACAGGAATGAGCCCTGAGGACATTCCCAGGCTCTGTAGGACCAGCCTGGACTGATAAATGTTCTCTGACCCTTCAGCCGTGGTCGCTGCTCTGCATGGTGCCTGCAGCTGAGCTCAGAGCTGCAAACCATGCACTTTGGGTTCAGCCCTGCAGCAGTGTTGCGGCACGGAGGGGAAGGCTGGCTGGTGGGGAGCAGTGTGACTGCAGATTCCTGGGGACACTGCCTGCTGTCTCCAGCACAGAAATGCCGACGGCAGGATCCTCCCGTGGGAGAATTACTGGGAGATTCAGCAAGCTGAAGGTCTGGAAACTCTTAGCTGCTTTTCTCTACAAGTGATTCCCCAGGCATCTGAAATGCACAGAGCTGCTGCTTGCATCATCCCTCACTGCTCAGGGCACTCAGCCTCCTCCATGAGTCCATAAAGGAGCCCAAGCATGGCAGAGTGATGCTTCAGGCTGTGCACTGCACAGAGCCTGAGAGACCTGCAGTCACACCTGGGCAAGGCTTGACTGACAGAGGTGCTGTGGAAAATCAACAGTGAAGTTGCTGTTTGTGCAAGAAGAGTTTAAATGTCCTGTGAGGTAAATAAAATACATGCAAAATAGATAAAAGGCTATAAGTGCATCCTCTTTTTTTGTTGGTCATTTGCTAATCGATGTCAAAGTCCTTGGGTGAAGAGGCAGAAAGTTTCTATAAGCACAGACTTCAGATGTTGCTCAGAGCAGAAGTTTGGGACCCAGCAAGCTCAGAAATGAGCCTGAAATGGCAATGTAGCTCTTAACACTCGGGTTTTCAGTCCAATGCACTGCTCACTGTGGTCACAGTGACACAAAACTGCCATGATGACAAAAAAGAAAGCCTTGGCAGAATTTGGAGTTGGACTGAAGTCTTACGGCTTCGCACCTTGAATCACAGCGATCACTCTGAACAACATGCTTTGGCCCTGGACCAGCAAACAAGGAATACTGAATTCCAAGACTTCCAGACTACTCACAACTCATCACTGTCACATTGCAAAGCATGTTTGGCAAGCAGGAGTGGTGAGCAGATAAGGAGTGCAGCAGACGGCGTGAGCTGCAAAGTGCGAGGAGAAGAAGAGCATTGCCAGGCTCTGGGTGTGATCCTTGGGTTTGTGTGCTCAGATCCCCAAATGACAGGTTACCTTGCTGTGATTCAGCAGAGCAAGGAGAAATGTGCTGCTCTTGTCTCCTAAATTGGGTGTAGGTGCTGTACTCGTGACCAGCAGTGTAGGTGCCTGTGGGTGTGAGGTCCATGGACACCAGGTATGTGTGCTGCTGCTTGTACAGCTGGGCTCAATTCACTAGGAAAATATGGATGTTAGTGTTTATGTGGATTTTTGAAGTGTTAATTATTTTTCCTGATATGTGTCTTCAAGTTCAGAACAAGATCACGTTCCAGACTGACTCTGTTTCATCAGAATGTGACTTAATTAAAAGAAAACACTGCTCTGAAATCTCAGCTTCTTCCCTGCACCTGCCTTTCCTTCTGAAAAGCTGTCTGCCTCCTCTGGGAAGCCCAGAAGGGTTTCCCCTCCCTCTCGTGCTGCAGGTTGAGCTAATGAGCAGCTCTTGTCACAGTGACTCAGCAGAGCTGCTGCCTCGACCTGCCGGCAGGATGGCTCAGCCTGATGCTCCCAGCCTGCTGCCCATCGAGGGTGAGCATGGAAACCAGGCTGCTGGGGCTCTCAGACAGCCTGCAAAGGCTCCCCAGGCCAGCAGCAGTGGGCTGGCACCGGAAAACAGTCTCAGAACTAGAGTCGGAACCAACCCAGGATGACTGAAATGCAAGGGCTCATCACATTTATTAAATTTACAGAAAGTTCTTCCACGCAGCTCATTGTTCAGCTGGGAGCTCATTGCCATGGGTTTCCAAGGATCCCATCTTTTGTCTGGGCTCCAGTATCATTTAGGTAAATTTTCGAAAGAAAAATGCTGCAAAGGACAATGACGTTATGTTTGGCTCAGAAGTACCTGGAAATTATCACTCACCTGAGGCTAGGAAAGTGTGGGTAGGAAGATAAGATTTCCTTTGTCCTATCCTCTCCCATGGGCACCTGCAGGTAGCCAAGAGGATGAGAAAGATGCTCAGTCTGACTGCTCAGTGCTGCTGATGTTTTGTTCATGGGGTACTTGTCAGAAGGCTGCTGCTGCTCCAATGAGAAATCCCCCAAAGTGTTAAACCTCGTTCAAGATTCGTGGGAAAAATGGTAGTGATGAGAGGACGGAAGAGGGGTGAGAATGGTCTGCAGGAAAAGCTGGGTGAGGAGGTGGAAATGCTCCTGCCTGTTCCTGGGTTGCTCCTGTGTTTGCCTGCACAGGACTGCCAGCTCTGCCTGTGGCAGCACTGCTGCAACAAACAAAATTTGGCAGTTCTAGTGCTAAAAGTAAGTAAAGAGCAGCTTAGTTCCCTAGAATTTCTGCCCATCCATCCATGCAGACTGTCATCATCAACAGATCTGCCGTGTGGGGGTATTGGGAGTGAATTTATTAAACACTTCTTTGTGTCTTATCTTTGTGTAGCCCTGCAGTTACAGCAGTGCTAAGAGGAGCTGAATTCAGTTCTGTTCTACATGGCAGCCTCCAGAGGAATGTTTACTGCCTCCTGGCCATTTACATCCTTGCAAGCCTACTAAAAGCATCTTCTCCATGCAGAACTTTCATTGCAAGATATGAGGTGCAAAACCCCAGAATCCAGCTTGACTACAGAAATTCATATTGTCAGTCAAAGGGCTTCTTTTGAAAAGAGTACTGAGAAAAACACATGGGGAGTTAGTAGGGAAGAAAAAGGAGTCATTATGCCCATGATTTGGAGTTTTATGGCTGCTTTGGGAGCTGCAGCACAACTGGAGGTTTCCAAAGGAAACTTTGGTACTTCAGTCACTGAATGCCATCCTCCTGGCTCAGCTCCTGAGTGCTGAAACCAGAGACCCTGTAGGAATCCTGGAAAGCAGGATAAACTCTTTGTGTGGCACAGAAGCTGCTCAGGGACAAAGGAAGTGGAGAAGTTGTGATATTTAGATGATGCCCTTTGTTTCAGAAACTAACTTTTCCATAGGTAAGGCAGTTCTGGGAGTCAGACCGGCTGAGTTCCTGGATGGAAAATACAAAAAGGGTCTGGGAAAGGAAAAAGGCTGTTGAATAAAAATTCTATCAAGAAACTTGCATTTCCATTCTGAGCTGCTTTCATTAGGTAATCTATGATAAACAAAGGAATCCAAAATTCAGAATGGATTAGGGAGTCTTTGGATATAATGCCTATATAATAGCTTTTTTCAGCATATTGGATGGTCTAAATAAAAGAACTGATAAGGCCTCTCATATTTTACGTTCTGCTGATGCTACAGGTGCCATCAGATTGTTTTTCATTTTTGTAATTTTACCCAAACAGCTCTGAATATTGAGCAGTACAGTTCTTCTAAAATGAAATCCACTGGGGAGCTAAGCAAAACAGGCATGATAATTGGTGAAGTGCAGTTCTGTTTATTTAAAGCCTCAGGAGGTATCTGAAAATCAGAAAGCTTGTTTCAGAATCACAGCACAAGATGCTGTCTGCTTTACAAAGCAGTCTTCCCCCTTCCTTGCTCTCATTACTTTGAATTCTCATAAATAAGGGATCAATTTTGGCCCTCCATCCTCATCCCCAGAGCATTTTCAGATGTCAAAGAATCCTGTTACGAGATAGCAGTGCTTCTCTTGAACCCAGCTATTGGTGGGACATTGCATTGAGCATTTGAGCTGTGAGTGGGCAAACCTCAAAAGACTTGTGAGCACTTTTCCTCGAATGACAGTTCCAGAACTTAATGTCCTAACAAAATGGTTTTAGGGAGCTGCAGAGAGTTGTTTGTTCCTCGCCCTGCCAGTGCTTGAGTCCTCCAACTAAACTGGGAGACAGTATTTTCCAAATGAGGCTATCTGGTGAAGCTGGTGCATACATCAGAAGCAGAGCTTCATAAATAGGAAGATTTTAGCTCAGGTTTCAGGGAAAAGTTCACATCAATTCTCATTGGGTTCTCATTATTTCACACCAGCGTGCTCAGAGCTAGCAGAGCATCTGCTGCCAGCTGAGCCATATTGACATTGACAGAAGGCACAGTAAGCTCAGAGTAAATAAGTGAGTGATCTGAAGCAGAACAAAAAACATAAGAAATTCTAATACATGAAATAGACACAGTTTGAAGTGCAGGTCTGTTCCCTTCACCTGGTAAACTAAGAGTTTAATGGGCTTGAGATTGCAAATCCTTTCTCATGTAAGTAATTCTTACTCAAGCAGTTTCTTTGACTGCCAGCCAGAGGGAGAATTAATTTATCCAAGTAAAATTTTCAGGATCAGGACAAGATGGTCATTGATTTACAATACGAAATTTCTGTGTCATTAAATGAACAGAACATTTGGGAGGCCTGTGAAACTTAATGACTCAAAGAAGTGCCTGCTTGCCTGGAGACAGGTTGCAAGGCGTGGAACACGAGGAATGGGGAGAGCAGCAGAGCTCTGCTGCCTAGAGGGTTGGTTTGGTGTCGTGGGCAGGACTGGAGCCCTTGGCTCAGAGCTTCTGTGGAGCTGAATGCCCAGGGCTGCATGTTGAGCCATGCAGGAGCTGAAGTGTGAAATAGCCCAGCAGGGGCAGAGCCAGATGGTGTTTTGTTCACAAGTCATCTCTTCAAACGCTGTACACTTTTGGACATTTAGGACTGAGGTGTGTTGGCAGCCCCGTGTGAGGTGTGGGTTTGCAGCTTTGGGCAGCACTGGCAGCTCCAGGCTGCTCTGCTGAGATCAGAGCAGCACAGCTCTCTCCTCACACCTCTGCCAGGTGGGCAGTGCCTGCCTGGTGCCATGGGTGGGCAGGGATCCTGTTTGTGTTGGGAGCCATGGAGCTGCAGTCAGCATCACTCACCTATCTTTGACTTTAATTTATGCTTCAGCTGCCTCTGGTGAAACAATGATTGAATGTGTGTTCTAGACAGACTTGGAGTTGCACCACGGGCAGCAGGGCTCAGCACAGACTGCCTTGGGCTTTTTCTTGGGGAAATTATTGCAGCTGTGGTCAGAAAGACCTGCAAGAGCTTTATGCAAATTGTTGATTTCTACCACATTGGTTAATTGTTTTCCAAATTTGCATTTCTCATCAGTGAGATGCCAGAAAACACCTGTACTCTCGAAGTGATGCTCTAGCAGTTTAGACTTCCTTTGATGATTTTTGCAGGAACAGTACCAGAAGAGCAAGCATTTATTATAAATAACTTGTTGCTCTTACAACTAAACAAAATGTTTTCTTCACAAAATGATGGCCAGCAGCAGCGACAGGGAAAGAATATTCCTTCCCCATGAGCCAATGGCCATTGCACTGCTGATTTATCTTCCTGGCAGCAGTAAAAGGTGTTTATGCAGCAGCTCTGTCACCATGGCCAGGCAGGGCAGGGCTGGGAGCTTCACAGTGATTTCCATGATGAACCCCTGAAGATCTGGAATTTCCAGCTGAGAAGGAGGCAGTCTTGATCTGCAAGTGGCTTGTGAATATCTATCCTAAGGAAATGAACCTTCTTTTGTGCTGTTAGGGGCAAAGAAGAGTTCAGTCATGCTGCCTTGGCCCTGAGTCATCTGATGAAGGTTCATTTGCTACCCAACAGAAAACCCTCTGCACTTGCAGCCCTTCATTTTATTATCACGAGACTGACAGGAAAAGAAGACAAGTTCTTTTTTTCCATCTCATTTAATACCAGGCTTTCTGTTGTTGAGCTGTTTTATTTCCCTCTGGCTCTGACACTCTTCTAAACAAAAGTTGCTTCTCTTATGAAGCAATTGGAGTTAATGTGGGTAATTGTGATAGTTATGGACTTTACTTTTTGATATAGCAATTCCCAATCTGTAGGTATTTTACTGAGTCAAGCAGTGTTGGTAAAATTAAGTTGTCAGTAGGCTGATGCCTCTGGAGAGAGTTTGCTACTGTAAGGCCAAATCCAAACATCTCTACTCTTACTCAAAACAAATGTCGAGGAACCTGGAATTGGAAATTCCCTGTGCCTCAGATCCCACCCTGGACACTCAGATCCCACCCTGGACACTCAGATCCCATACTGGGTCACTCAGATCCAACACTGGACACTCAGATCCCATACTGGGACACTCAGATCCTACACTGGGACACTCAGATCCAACACTGGGCCACTCAGATCCTACACTGGGACAGTCAGATCCCACACTGGACACTCAGATCCCATACTAGGACACTCAGATCCCATGCTGGACACTCAGATCCCATACTGGGACACTCAGATCCCACCCTGGACACTCAGATCCAACACTGGACACTCAGATCCCATACTGGGACACTCAGATCTCATGCTGGACACTCAGATCCCATACTGGGACACTGAGATCCCACCCTGGACACTCAGATCCCACACTGGGACACTCAGATCCCACCCTGGACACTCAGATCCCGTACTGAGACGCCAAAGGGAGCCTGGCACAGGCATGTTTCACACAGTCCCAGTACCCTTCTCTCCAAGCATCTCTTTTGCACACCTTGCTTTCTCTCCCAACGAGTGCCATCAGCATTTGTCACATTATTTATGGCTGTTGGCATCACTCTGTCCCTTGCCGTGTTTCTCAGTTCCTGGGGCTGTGTGCTCCAGGTATCCCATTTGGCAAACACCTGACATGCAGGTATGTGGGCAGTGCCTGGGGGACACAGCTGTCCTTGGGTGGCTCTTTGGGTCTCCTGTGCCACCCAGGGAGCTGCCAGAGCTTCAGGCAGCCTCAGCTGGGAGCACCCAGACACCTCACAATCCCTCTTACCCTGGGGTGCTTTTTAAGCTAATGCTCTTCTGGGATGGACAGCAGTGCTTTCGTTTGGCTAAGAGACTAAGAAAACCATCTGCTGGTCGTTGCTGTCACTGACCAGCCAGCAGCACCAAGGTGTCTGCCTGCTGCCCTTCCCTGAGATGATAAAAGGCAATCTCATTTAGGGCAGGGCAGGGTTTATTAACAGAAATCATTACCGATGGAAAACAAGATCAGTTGAGAAAGAATTCTGACCTGCACAGCCTTATCTTATCGTTTAGTTTCTTTTTTCCCTTGATATTTTCTGCTCCAAGAGTAAAAACTTTAATATAAGCCCTACATTTTTGCATGCATGCATATTCAGGGCTGTAAATGAAAGGAGGTTGACAGTTTTGCATTTAGTAACTTCACACCCACACAGCTCTTTTCTTTCTGATGCTGACACTTGAGCCTTTGAAAAAGCTCCCCAGAGCAGTGCTGGGTGCAGACAGTGAGATCTGAAAGGGAACCTGGATCTGCTACTGTTTGCTCATGGCACCTAAAAGGGCTTTGAAGAAGGGCTTTTTCTGAAATGAGCTTGGAAATTGTTTCTGTGTAACTCGGGAGGAAGCCTGAAGCCAGTTTAAAGGAGAGGCTAAGAGTGGGAAATTGTCTAAGGTTTGTTAAGCCAGGGGAGAGAGGGTGAAGTCCTGCAGTGTGACATTAGGTGACATTAGGGGACACCAGAGGTGAGCTGGGCTCTGCTCTGCCACAGCACAGGACACTGCTGTGGCTCCACAGGGCTCCAGGCAAGGTTCAGGTCTCAGGGACTCCTCTTGGCTTTTGCCTAGCAGTTCCCATGGCTGAGGTGGATTTTGGGGTGCATGGCTGAGGTGGGTTTTGGGGGGCACTCTGCCCTGGTCACCCTGCAGGAAGCTGCTGTGACCTCTGGCTGTAGCCAAGCCCTGCTCTGGGGTGATGCTCACCCTGCAAAGGGGAATTCCTGCCTCCCAAACAGACAAGGAGACTCCAGAGACTCCACCTGATTGTCCCTTCCCTCATTGCTTCTGTTCTAGAAACACCTTGTTGGTTTTTACTGCAGCTGACTTCTCATTCTTCTCGTTTCCTTTCTGCTTGTCACTTCTCCTCTTTTAACATCCCCTTTTCTCTATATTTTATTTATTACATTTCTCCTTTTCCTCCCCCTCTAGAGTTTATTACATGTCTCTCTTTGCCAGTAGAGAGGTCAGATGTACTTCCATCAACCCCTTCCTCCTGCTCCCAGCACCTCTCCAAGCCTGCTGGAACCCATGGCAAGGGTGTGACTATAAAAATAACGAAATTAATTTCACATTTCAGAACAAAAGGAGTGGGTTTAAAACCTGCTTCTTCTCCCACTCGCTTCAGAGGACACCCGGGCTTGGAAGGGCTTTTCTTTTCCAAACACTCTGCTTGAAATAGGCATTTGTTGTAAAAAAAGCGATTTTCAATTTGCAGTGGAGGTGGTGGGCATACATATTCAACTCAGCTCATATACATTTTGGGTAATTTAAGATTTCCATAAGTAGAAAGTCTATGTAGTGTAAGCCCTGGTGATCCTTAGCCATTCACAGCAGAGCGCATGGATACATGAGCTCTGTTTAAATTAGCATCAGAGTGTGTTTGCCTCTGGGAAATAACAGCTCCTTTCTCCCAGGTAAAAGGATGTGCTTGAATTGCCTTGGCAGAGCTTTTGGATGAGCTGCTCAGGCATGTGATCATCTCTGCCAGAAAGGAGCTGTACCATTTAAACACCGGCATTTTTATTTGAAAACCAGCTTGTTAAAAAATACGTGAAAATGGGCAAAAAGTGTGCTGCTTGCAAGCAAGGGTGTGCAAGCTTTTGCCATCTGACAGTCTGACTGGGGCTTGGACACTTAGGTTTTGATACTTGCTTTAAGGGGCCAAAAAAAGGGATCATGGAAAAATCCACTGGTAAAAATAAGGCTGGAAACCAAGCAGAGAATTACTAAAGGGGAAAGTCAGAGTGAGAGAATGAATTAATAAAGAACAGAAAAAGGGAAAGAAAGCAAGCAGAATAATATAAAATATGGTATAGCAAGTATGTTACAGATCAGACAGCCATCCATCACATCTGAGCTGATTATTCTTAACTACGTACATGTGGGCAAAATATTAATTTAAATGCCTTTTCATATAGAAAATTAGGGAAAGAGGAGTGTTGGGAAAGAATTAATTAGTGGTGGGGAAGGTGTCTGTGCTGGAGGGTGAACCTTTTGACACACAGAGCTTTCCATGGGTGAGCCAGGCAAATGCAGACATTATTAATGAGAATTCACTTGGGCTACATTGTCTGTCTTCTTTCTTCATAATCGTAAAATGTGCAATAATTTCCCTCAGAGGAAATAAATTTTCTCCAAAAGGTATTTTCTCCCTGTGTACATGTGTATCTTTCTCCTTCTGGTCTGGAATACAGTTTTGCAGAGGAAATTTTAAACCACTTTTTATGCCAATCTGTGACAGCAAGACTATTTAATAGTTTTCTGCAACCAAAACAAACCCTTGCAAATCCTTTATCTGACTTTCCAGTAACGAATTCATTTGTTTAACTGAAAATTGTTCATTTTGAGTGTTTCGTGGGGAAATACACACCTTTCAGATATTTATCAACTCGAAGATGATTTGAAGGTACATGTTAAAATTGCCCTGAAATTTTTTGACACCAAGAAGAAAAGCATCAGCATGACTGGAAGACATTTGAGATTGTCAAATTGGTGTGAAATATGAGAGTAGAGGGTTAGCACAGAGGCTGTTTCCTCCAACCTAAATTAAGCACTCAGTCAAGCCTTCCCTTTGAACCAAGTCACACTTGATGGTAATGATCCATTTTTAACAGTTCTACCAAGGGCTAGTTCAGGACAGCTGAGGATTTGGGCTTTTGTAGTGATTTTTGTCTCAACATGTGATTAAAAAGCTTCAAAACCTTCAGGAAAGTTATTATTATTTTTTATCTGTTGGGGAGGAGCAGCCCCAGAGCCTGGCCAGCTCAGGATGCCCCAGAGGGCCCAAGATCAGCTTCTCCCTGGCTGGACCTTGCAGGGAGGGCAGGCACTGTGTCCCCAAGTCTGGACAGCCAGCCTTGGGTCTCAGCGAGGGCAGAGGGATGGCAGGGGACAGGAGTGGATCATTCCCAGGCCTTGTCTGCATGGTGACCACACAGGTTGTCCCCAGAGTGTCAGAGCCACTGCTGGTGCTGCATCCCTGGTGGCAGCACAGCCATCCCCTCTGCATCCCCTCTGTGCTGCTGCCAGCCTGGTGACATCTCCCTGCTCCTTGGCAGGACCCCAGAAATGATGTTCCAGCAGCCTGGAGAACTCACGGTATTTTCAGAGCCCAAAGTGCTCCTGTCTGACCTTTGCTCTGACCTACTGAGCTGTACAAGTCTGGCCCTAAAAGCAAGGATGACAAAGATGTAGCTAGATTCAATATCAAGTTTTAAGTGCATTTGGTTCTGATTGTTTTTATGAGACTTCAAAATACTTTTCATCTCTGTGCTAGAATTACTTTTCCATATCAGCAGATGAGTTTACCTTTAGCTTTCTGTACCCAGAGCTAAATCTTTGAGTCACCATTGCCCAGGATGTGAGTTGTCCAAGCTCTGTCCTTATCTCCCTCTCAGGAAATGGTGTGGAACCTGCAGCATCTTATCAGAGACTTGATTTGGTGAAAGCAGCAGTTGCTTTGTGCCTTCTCAGAATTGGGGTCCAAGTGCTGGGCTTATGTAAAAACATTGCATTAGCATTTCTCAGCTGATGTGAGTGCTCAGAGGTACTCAGCCTTCAGCACATTCCTGCATTTCTTCTCCTTGCACATGGTTAAGATTGGCATGCTGGCACTGGTGGATGTTAAACCAGCTCAGCTAAAGGAGGTGGTAATTTAATAATGGTGATTTGCTTTTTTAAATAAGGCAACCTTTTTTTCTCTGTAAATTTCCCCTCACTCTTGTTTGTTGCTGTTTGAGTTCTGCTGTTTGTTCAGCCCACTTGCTCTGCAGGAATCACTCTGGAGCTTGATTGCCATCCCCACTCAAACCTTTACCTGAGTTTTATGTTTCTCACAGCCACTCCCAAGAAGGAACAAAATGCATTTCTCTTGCAAGAGAAATGCAAGAGAAGGAGGTTGTTGCAATATGGAGGAAATGCAATAAGGAGGTTGCTGCTGCTTGAACCAAAACAAGCAGCATCTCCATGGCTTGGTGGTTCCTGGAGCATTGACTCAGGTTTATCTGAGGTCTCACTTGCCATCACGACTGATTTTTACCCTAGACATTGCTTCCTGCCTATGGTTTGCAGCTAAGGGTAACCTTACCCCCATTTTCCAGGTGGAAGAAGGAAAAGCAACTGGAGGAAGGTCCTTCTATCATGAGCAGACAGCCTGGGGCTGATCAGGGCTGCCCACCCAGGGAACGCTGTGATGAGCTGTCACAGCGAGGGTGCAGTGAGCAGGGCCTGGGAAGGTTTTGCTGTAGAAAGAAGGGGAATTTTGTTGAAAGAAAATTGTTTCTTTCAGCTGCAGCCTGCAAACAAGGGTATTTTAGGTCCCACTTACAACGACCCTTGTGGAAGGTGGGTATTTGGAGGTCTGTGTCATGGAGCTGCTGCTGTCTGGCTCACAGGGAGCAGGGGAAGCAGCATGTGGAATGAGAGCCAGCTTCTCCCCCTTTCCCCAGTTTTGCAGGAAGGATATTAAAGTGCTGCTGGCTGATTCATTGTGCTTGTTCTCAGAAAGCCACCTGGACGGTAGCACTTCTCCTCCAGTCTCATCTGAGCCATTCCACACAATAAATTACTGTCAGTCTGTGGTACATCTGCGCTTGGAGCTTTCAGACCTCTGAATATTGAAAACACACGGCTGATCCTGCAGTGTAATAAATGATCAGCTAATGCAAGGCCAGAACAAAATTGTCTCTCCAAATCTCTGTTCTGACCAAATTATCCTAGTCCTAAGTACCCAGGGAGTACATTAAGCACTGAATTTGGTACAGCCTTGTGCTGGACCTGGGAAGGCTGAATGCTCTGTGCAGGGAAGGTGGGCAAAGGGGAGTATCGGCCCTGTTTTTCAGCCTGGGAAGGATGCACAGGGAGAAGGCCAAGGTAAGGCTGCAGTTGATGGCTGGATGGAGCACAGTGAGGCATCCCAAGGGTGTTGGGTCTTCCCATGTTCTGCTTTTGCCGAGCAACCTTGGAAACAGTGTGGTCCACTTAGCACTAAGTCATTCTTTATTAAAAACAACATATGCTTATCGAGCACTTCCTTTTCTGTCTCACTGCTTTTGAATATGTTGTTGTGGTTACAGTAACCAGTCATGCACTTTTCTGAGCCATTAACTGGTAAAAGCATTTTCTTTTTCCATCAAGAAGTGATAAGGGCTAAGTTACGACCTCCTTGAAAGTGCTTTCCTGTGGGGAACCGTCTCCTGCGGATCAGACAATGCATTTGCTCTTCGAGGTCAGTCTCTTCATCAGGACCTCTGAGAATCTGTCCTTGTTTGCCCTGGTGATCACCAGAAGTGCTCCAGTTCTGCTCATTGAGCCTCTGGGCACACCTTGCAGCCTTCTGGTGAGAGGCTGGGTGGGACTAGGAGAAGGCATGGCCAGGGCAGAGCTCATCTGGGAAACTGCTGTGTGGGTTAAAGTTTTGCTTTTTCTTACCAAGATTCATTTTTGCAAAGAAAAAGTTGATAAAGCCCTGGAGTTCTTCCTTCCAATTGGGTTACAATAGTTACTGCAAATCTCCCACTTTACTATAAAAAGAGCCACTCTGCTCTTAACAGGGAAATGTCCTCTAAGTGCATAAGGGGCAACATTTCAAACTTGCTGGGATCTGAAGAGCATCAGGAGAAATCATTAAATAAAACAGATGTTTTCCATCTGACAGTCAATGCAAGGATAGTGGTCAGAGCCTTTAATGGACGCTAATGAGACACTTAGCAGTGCATTTCCTGCTGCTGCTGGCTGCTGCTCACAGCCTCCCTGTCAGCCTGGGCATCCAGCAGCAGAGCTGGGAAGGTCACCAGGTCTGTGTGAAAGTGGCAGCAGCTCAACCCAGTGCTGCTCACACAGCATTCCCACACCCACTAGAAGTGTCTGCTCCCCCAGTGCAGTTCTTCTGACCTGCAATAATGTTTTCTCCTCAAAGTCCTGGAAATATTTGGGTAGTTGGTGTTGTCCTCAGCGCAACAGAGCAGAGTCCCTTGTCTCAGAGAGAGGAAAGCTCTTCCTTCAGCAGTCAGCTTCCCATCTCCCCTTGTGCTCCTGCTGGGGTGGAAAGGCTGCTGGAGCAGAGTTGGGCTCTTCCCACACCAGAGGGATGCAGAAGGAGATGGCAAAGGCAGGAAGCAGCACTGGGAGCTGTCCCAGTGCGAGCTGCCTGACAAGAGCAGACAGGTTTTTGGGTTTGTTGGGTTTTTGGGTTGAGGGGTTCACTAGAACCAATCCTGGCAATACTGGGTCTGAAGATGAGTTAGGCAGAGGGACTCGGAGATTCATCAGGTTCTTCACAGGTGCAATTGTATGTAAAGTCAAAAGGCAGTGAAAAAAAAGGCAAATTTTGTGCAGATTATTGGCAGAGATGCCTGTTCCGGAGTCCTTACAGCTTTGAGGGTCAGTAAAAATGCTGATACTCTGCCTTCCCAGTCATAAAAGGGATTTTTTTCCCTACAAAAGGCCAGGCAGTAAGGCAGATGGAATCAAGAAGTATTACAGCTCAGCGTTAGCCAGAAGGAACAGCTGAGACTAATCAGCCTTCATTTGAAAGTATAGCATTCCCACTAAGCTCTCGTTGCTGCTGGTTTGATATTCTTATTCCTAATAATCACTGCTATTATGAATTTGAATGGATGACAGCATTAAGAAGATCTTTGGGGAACCAGGATCAGGGATGCTCGAGATGAGGTGCTGCAGAAAGACATCTGCAAAACGGGGCTGTTCATCCCTAAGGATAAACAAAGACTGCAGGAAAATAGGGTTCAGGAGAGAAAGCTGGGATATTAGATAGATAGATAGATAGATAGATAGATAGATAGATAGATAGATATATCCAGAAGAAAAGCTAGAAGTTTTGATTTCTAGCATTGCTGAGGAAAGATTATGAAAATGCTGTTATTATGGCTAAAAAAAAAATCCCCATTTCAAAATGACAATTTTAGTCTTTTTATTGTATAATAGCCTAAGTGTAGCATTTTAAGAATTTCAAGAGATGATTTCTATAATTTTGTGTTGTGAAAAGATACAAGCCTTTGATGTTTTTCATATTGATTTGAAATAAGGACAGGTTTTGTAGTCCTGGTGTTTCTCATGGCACTAAATTTGTTTTTATTGGCTGTAGGGATGCCTTATCATTTAATAGAGATGCTGCAAAAATAAGGGAATGAGTTTTGGGGAGCACCTGGGCTTCAGAGAAGCCTGCAGAGGAGCTGCAGGTCTCGGGGCAGCTCAGGCCAGGAGAGGTGGAAAGCTCTGTGCTGAGCAGGTTCAGCACACTGGGTAGAGCAGAACCTGGAAAAGGCTGTTCAGTGCTTTGGTGTGGAGTGGAGGAAAAGAGATTGGGCAAATGTTTCCCAAGATGTGTATTTGATGGTGTTTTCAATAACATCTTTGGTCAGCCGCCCTAGATGGACTGATTTCTTGGGAAATAATAACACTGTGCTTTTGTTCCCAGCAGGCACTAGAGATAAAATGTGTCATTACATAACATTCATATGATTGAGAGATGATAATTTGCTCTAAAAATGGTAATTCAGGAGTTGGTGGCCAGTGGAGGTCTCTATGAAAGATTGGGAAGATACTAGAACAAGACATTGTCCTGCACATCCGAGTACTTCACACTGTAAATTTAATTAAGATAATCTGCCTTATTTTAAAAGGAATTTATTAAATTCCTGAGATAGGTAGGAATATGTATTTTGTGCAGGTGCTCTACTGATCCTTGTTCAGCCCGTTACTGGTGATAGAGAAGAGCAGGAAATCTCACAGGCTGTATGGAAAGTTGTGTTGGATACTTCACTGTCAGAGCCCATGGAAAGGTCTTGCCATGTGAGAAAATGCTTGAAGATCCAGAAGGGATCCTTTCTTTTTTTTTTTTTTTGAGCAGTTATATTCCCTTCAAAAGGACATTCTTCAAATCCGTTGTAAATTCTTGCTTTTAGTCAGCAGGCATAGAGTTTTTCTGGCTTTCCCTGTTCCTATTCAAACCTAGAATAATGAAATATTTAACTGAGTTTGTAGGGAAGTTTGTGAAAGTGATCACTGGAAGATCTGGAAAAAACAAGGTAGATCTCATCTCTTCCAGGAAGAAGCCAGTTAACAGTAAAAGAAATCAAACTACAAATAAAAGTTCTTTAGTTTTGAGAGGAAACCTTAAGAGAACAGTGTCAGTTGTCCCCAGTCTTTCCTGTGCTGAAGAAGAGATGAAAAAGAAAAGTTTTCCTTTTGTTTTCCAGATATAATAATACAATAAAAATAGGTCATGCCATTTAGTCTGAAACAGGCCATGGTTTAAAAAAAATCAGTGCTTCTAATTTGTGTATTTCTTGTGGGTTTTATCACTCAACACCCACATTACCTAATTATACACACCTCAAATCAAAACTGAAGAATAGCTTGCTTATTAAAATCTGTCACTGCTGTTAGAAAACATGTCACTGCTACACATTTTTTTTCTGGCTTGCCTTGTCACCACCACTGCCACCTGAATACCCTGCTTGGCCCCTTTTACCTGTTATTTTCCTGTGTGGGTGGAGTGGGGAGAGAGGAGAGAGGAGAGAGGAGAGAGGAGAGA